>CM042405.1:2181744-2736744 GCA_023634145.1 Thymallus thymallus
AGGTGTTGGATGTCGTTCCATTCGCTCCGTTCCAGACAATATTATGAGCCGTCCTCCCCTCACCAGCCCCAACTGTGCGTGCTTGTGTGAGTACTTACACCAGTGGTGTTTGGAGGCCCGTCTCTGGATCCGGCAGCTCTTAATGCGTCGTGCTGCTGCCTTGTGGAGATACACAGCATTCTTCATTATAGAAGGGAGCTTGGCCTCAATCTCTGCAGCACAGATACACTCCTCAAAGAACTCTGTGAGAAGAACACACACATATCCATGTAGCTGCAGTGTTGGTCCCATGTTAACTGAGCTTGTTTACATCCCTGTTAGTGAGCGTGTATCATTTGCCAAGATAATCCATCCACCTGACAGGTGTGGCATGTCAAGAAGCTGATTAAACAGCATGATCATTACACAGATGCACCTTGTGCTGGGGACATTAAAAAGCTGCTCTAAAATGTGCAGTTTTGTCTCACAACACAATGCCACAGATGTCTGTAGTTTTGTAGGAGTGTGCTCTACCATAAGCCGCCTCCAACGTAGTTTTAGAGAATTTGGCAGTATGGCCAACCGGCCTCACAACCGCAGATCATGTGTAAGCACGCCTGCTCAGGACTCCACATCTGGCTTCTTCACCTGCGGGATCGTCTGAGACCAGCAACCAGGACAGCTGATGCAAAACCAAACAATTTCTGCACAAACTGTCAGAAATCGTCTCAGGGAAGTGCTCACCTTCAATGGCCACTGGCATGCTGGAGAAGTGTGCTCTTCACGGATGAATCCCGGTTTCAACTGTACCGGGCAGATGGCAGCAGAGTGTATGGCGTTGTGTGGGAGAGCGGTTTGCTGATGTCAAAGTTGTGAACAGAGTGCCTCATGGTGGCTGTGGGGTTATTGTATGGGCAGGCATAAGCTATTGCATTTTATCAATGGCAATTTGAGCACAGAGATACTGTGACGAGATCCTGAGGCCCATTGTTGTGCCATTCATCCGCCGCCATCACCTCATGTTTCAGCATGATAATGCTCGGCCCCATGTCGTAAGGATCTGGACACAATTCCTGGAAGCTGAAAATGTCCCAGTTCTTCCATGGCCTGCATACTCACCAGACATGTCACCCATTGAGCATGTTTGGGATGCTCTGGATCGACGTGTACGGCAGCAACTTCACAGCCATTGAAGAGGAGTGGGACAACATTCCACAGGCCGCAATCATCAGCCTGATCAACTCTATGCAAAGGAGATGTGTTGTGCTGCATGAGGCAATTGGTGGTCACACCAAATACTCTGGTTTTCTGATTTACGCCCTTATCTTTTTTTAAAGGTATCTGTGACCAACAGATTAATATCTGTATTACTAGTCATGTGAAATCCATAGGTTAGGGCCTAAATAATTTATTTCAAATGACTGATTTCCTTCTATGAACTGTAACTGGCTAACCAGTTGCATTTATATTATTGTTCAGTGTAGTTATGTTCCTTGCAGCACTCAGCAGTTGCTAGGAAACTAAATATGGAATATACTGTAACTATAACTTGTAAATGTTCTATCCAGGAGGCAGACAAACAACTCACACGAACGACTCACACTGTGAATTATTCTGGGTTAACTGAATCCCTTTATGGATTATTCTGGGTTAACTGAACCCCTTTATGAATTATTCTGGGTTAACTGAACCCCTTTATGAACTATTCTGGGTTAACTGAACCCCTTTATGAATTATTCTGGGTTAACTGAACCCCTTTATGAACTATTCTGGGTTGACTGAACCCCTTTATGAATTATTCTGGGTTAACTGAACCCCTTTATGAATTATTCTGGGTTGACTGAATCCCTTTATGGATTATTCTGGGTTAACTGAACCCCTTTATGGATTATTCTGGGTTGACTGAACCCCTTTATGAATTATTCTGGGTTGACTGACCCCTTTATGAATTATTCTGGGTTAACTGAACCCCTTTATGAATTATTCTGGGCAGGGCCGGCCCTGGGCATAACAAATTGAAGGGGTTGCTTAGGGCCCCAGCCGCTAGAGGGCCCCCAACCCCCACAATTTGCTTTAAAACCACAACATGTTCTCTATGCATCATCAGGTAAAATGGAGAGAATTACAGGAAATGTACAAAAAAATTCCTTCTATCATCAAGAGGAGACCAGCAAAGGTTTTACCCACGAGGTGGGGGCCACAAAAAACAAATCTCGCTTAGGGCCCCCAAATAGCTAGTGTGTGTGTGTGTGTCTGTGTGGGTGTCTGTCTGTCTGTCTGTCTGTCTGTGTGTGTCTGTGTCTGTCTGTGTGTGTGTGTGTGTGTGTGTGTGTGTGTGTGTGTGTGTGTTTGCAGTAAGTCTAACTCACTCCTTAGGTTGTTGACGTCTCCCTTCATCTTGTCGTCCTTCTCCTTGGAGCGTTCCAGAGAGCTCAGACCTTTCTCCAAGTTCTGTAGAGCCTCCTCAGCCTGCTTCAGCCTCCTCTCCAGCTCCATTCGAGACTCAATCTCCGCCTGGGACACAACACAGGTCAGGGCCCACATTCACAAAGCATCTCAGAGTAGAGACAGGATCTCTTGTTGAATAGGATCTTAAAGTGTTATGGATATATTGGCGTCGTGTTTTGTCTATGAGGAGGAATGAGAGAAGAGCTGTCAGGTTTCAAATCTAATCTAATCAGAATTGATGACATTACTCAATGAGATTATCACTAATCTTAAATGCACTGTTGAATACGATACTAAACGTGTTCATTACCCCAACAGGAGGACAGCTTCCACCCTGACCATTCAAAAGAAGAGGATGAAATACTCTATTACAGGAGGACAGCTTCCACCCTGAACCATTCAAAAGAAGAGGATGAAATACTCTATTACAGGAGGACAGCTTCCACCCTGACCATTCAAAAGAAGAGGATGAAATACTCTATTACAGGAGGACAGCTTCCACCCTGACCATTCAACAGAAGAGGATGAAATACTCTATTACAGGAGGACAGCTTCCACCCTGACCATTCAAAAGAAGAGGATGAAATACTCTATTACAGGAGGACAGCTTCCACCCTGACCATTCAAAAGAAGAGGATGAAATACTCTATTACAGGAGGACAGCTTCCACCCTGAACCATTCAAAAGAAGAGGATGAAATACTCTATTACAGGAGGACAGCTTCCACCCTGAACCATTCAAAAGAAGAGGATGAAATACTCTATTACAGGAGGACAGCTTCCAACCTGACCATTCAAAAGAAGAGGATGAAATACTCTATTACAGGAGGACAGCTTCCACCCTGAACCATTCAAAAGAAGAGGATGAAATACTCTATTACAGGAGGACAGCTTCCACCCTGACCATTCAAAAGAAGAGGATGAAATACTCTATTACAGGAGGACAGCTTCCACCCTGACCATTCAAAAGAGAACTTCCCAGAAGCCAGAGATGCGCAATAGATTTCTAACAAGAGGCTACACAATGAGCGGATAGTGGAAGTCTGGGCCCCCACAGAAATCAAAATAGCATAAATAAAAAATCCCTATAAAACTCTGTTATTTTGCATTGGATGCGTTTCAATCCACCGATGTCGCACTTCCACATCTGAAAGGTGACAGAAAAATCGGTCTTCTCACATAGTTGTCTATAGAGACCCCCACAAGCGTCTTGGGACTCGTCTGAAGTCCGTACTGCCAATCTGCCAACTGCTGCAGTGCCTGCATCGTCCAAACAGTTTGGGCTACACACTAATATGACCTCATATGACCCCTCTGTGGAAAGGTGATACACTGTAGGCCCACAGGCCCACAGGCCTAACAAGACTCTTCTGAAGGTCTCCGGTACCAGTTGAAAAAATGAATGGAAGGACAGTATACAGTAGATATACAGTGCATTAGGAAAGTATTCAGACCCCTTTACTTTTTTCACATTTTGTTGCGTTACAACCGTATTCTTAAAATACTTACAGAAGTATTCAGACCCTTTGCTATGAGACTCGAAATTGAGCTCAGGTGCATCCTGTTTCCATTGATCATCCTGGAGATGTTTCTACAACTTGATTGGAGTCCACCTCTGGTAAATTCAATTGATTGGACATGATTTGGAAAGGCACACACCTGTCTATGTAAGGTCCCACAGTTGACAGTGCATGTCAGAGCAAAAACCAAGTCATGAGGTAGAAGGAATTGTCAGTAGAGCTCTGAGACAGGACTGTGTCGAGGAACAGATCTGGGGAAGGGTACCAAAAAATGTCTGCAGCATTGAAGGTCCCCAAGAACACAGTGGCCTCCATCAATCTTAAATAGAATAAGTTTGGAACCACCAAGACTCTTCCTAGAGCTGGCCGCTCGGCCAAACTGAGCAATCGGGAGAGAAGGACCTTGGACAGGGAGGTGACCAAGAACCCAATGGTCACACTGACAGAGCTCCAGAATTCATCTGTGAAGATGGGAGAACCTTCCAGAAGGACAACCATCTCTGCAGCACTCCAACATTTAGGCCTTTAGGGTAGAGTGGCCAGACAGAAACCACTCTTCAGTAAAAGGCACATGATGGCCTTAAAGGTCTCTCAGACCATGAGAAACAACATTCTCTGGTCTGATGAAACCAAGATTGAACTCTTTAGCCTGAATGCCAAGCCTCACTATGTGGAGGAAACCTGGCACCATCCCTACAGTGAAGCATGGCAGCATCATGATGTGGGGATGAAAACTTGCTCCAGAGCGCTCAGGACCTCAGACTGGGGAGAAGGTTCACCTTCCAACAGGACAACAACCCTAAGCACACAGCCAAGACAACGCAGGAGTGGCTTCGTGACAAGTCACTGAATGTCTTTGACTTGAAACCGATCGAACATCTCTGGAGAGACCTGAAAATAGCTGTGCAGCAACGCTCCCCATCCAACCACCAGGACTATTAGGAGATGGTCCCCGGAGGCGAATGAGGCCCTACAGGACTGTTTTGAAACAACAGACTGGGATGTGCTCTGTGAGGCTCATGGGGAGGATATCGATGGACTCACTGACTGCATAACAGACTATATTAATTTTTGTGTAGACAACACTGTACCCACCAGGAAGGTACGCTGTTTCCCAAACAATAAACCCTGGGTCACCAGCGACCTGAAGGCCCTGCTGAATGAGAAGAAGAGGGCCTTCAAGGAGAGGGACAAGGACAAATTGAAATGCATCCAGAGGGAGCTGAAGTTGCGGATTGCTGAGGGGAAGAGAGGGTATAAGGAGAAGATGGAGGACAAGCTGAGGCAGAGCCAGGTGAGAGAGGTGTGGAAGGGTATGAGAAATATCACTGGCTTCAAAAAGTCAAACAGTGGGCAGACGGAGGGGACCCAGGACAGAGCCAATGAGTTGAACCAATTTTTTAACAGGTTTGATACTGGCCCTGTCCACCTCCCCTCCAGCTCCCCAGACCACACACCCTCACGGCTGTCCCACCCCCACTTTGCTCACAGCACCTCTGCTGAGACAATCAGTGACCCCACCTCCGCCCCTGCTCCCCCTGGACTGATCCTCAACACCCCCCTTCCCCCCACCTCCCCACCGGGGCTGGCTTTCACCACCAACCAAGTGAAGAGAGAGCTGGAGAGACTACATCAGTGGAAAGCGGCGGGCCCTGATGGCATCAGCCCAAGAGTGCTTAGGGTCTGTGCTGACCAACTGTGTGGAATACTCCAGCGTCTTTTCAACCTTAGCCTGAGCCTAGAAAGGGTCCCTGTGCTGTGGAAAACATCCTGCCTCGTCCCAGTGCCCAAGAAGGCACACCCCACTGTCCTGAATGACTTCAGACCTGTAGCGCTAACATCCCACATCATGAAGACCCTGGAAAGGTTAGTCCTCGCTCACCTCAGACCCCTGGTGTGTTCATCAATGGACCCCCTGCAGTTTGCATACCAGCGCAACATCGGGGTGGATGATGCAATCATCTACCTTCTGCAGAGGGCCTACTCTCACCTGGACAACGCAGGTTGCACTGTGAGGGTTATGTTTTTTGACTTCTCCAGTGCCTTCAATACCATTCAGCCCCTGCTACTGGGTGAGAAGATGAGAAGGATGAAAGTGGAAGCACCCTTAGTCTCCTGGGTCACGGACTACCTGACCGGAAGGCCACAATTTGTGCGACTACAGAGCTGTGTTTCAGAACGGGCAGTTAGCAACACAGGGGCCCCCCAGGGAACGGTCCTGTCCCCCTTCCTGTTCACCCTCTACACCTCAGACTTCAGATATAACTCTGAAACATGCCACCTACAGAAGTTCTCGGATGACTCTGCTATTGTAGGGTGCATCAGGGGTGGGCAGGAGGAGGAGTACAGGAGCACAATCAGTGACTTTGTGTTGTGGTGTGAGCAGAACCACCTTCAGCTCAACATCAGCAAAACAAAGGAGATGGTGGTGGACTTCAGGAGAACCAAGGCACAGGTACAGGGGATGGATGTGGAAATGGTTGGGTCATACAAGTTCCTGGGAGTCCATATGGACAACAGGCTGGAATGGGCCGGTAACACCGGGGCCCTGTACAAAAAGGGCCAGAGCCGACTCTACTTTCTGAGGAGGCTCAGGTCCTTCAACGTGTGCAGTAAACTACTGCATACCTTCTACCAGTCTGTGGTGGCCAGTGCCATCTTTTTTGCAGTGGTGTGCTGGGGAGCAAACATCAAAGCCGGTGATGCTTCTCGGGTAAATAAGCTGATCAGGAAGGCTAGCTCTGTCCTGGGGATGAGCCTTGACACTCTAGAGGAGGTGGTGGAGGGACGGATCCTGGCCAAACTGCTGGCCATCATGGACAACGTCACCCACCCTCTGCACACTATGGTTATGACGCAGAGGAGCACTTTCAGTCACAGACTGATCCCACCACGGTGTGCCAGAGAGCGCTACAGGAGGTCCTTCCTGCCGGCGGCTATTAGACTATATAATGCCTCACCGGGGTGCCATGCCGTCGGCAACATAGATCTGGAACTGTTGGGGTGCTAGGACCTAGTTTAACAATTATGCATCCATCCGTGAGTAACTCTGGTCCATCAGCACACATCCACTCAGGACCTATTTATTCATACAGGTCTGTATATACATACTCATGTACAGTTGTTATATCATATCACATGCAATATTGTAAGTAATTATTGGACTTAACTTACGTAGGCATTCACTCAGGAATGCATATTATTATTATTAGTATCCTGCCAGTTGCACCTTTTCTCATTGCTTTTAGTATATCGAATGTGCAATACGTGCAGTTGTCTGTAATTATACCCTGCGCACTAAGGACTGTATTTTAAGGGAATTACTATTATTACCCCAAATTATATCATACACACATTTAGCTATTAAAGTATCTCTTCCTGTCATTTACCTGTACAGTTTATGTAACCATGCAAGTATTCACTTATCCGTAAATATAACTGTATATTTACCTGTACAGCTAATTTAACCATGCAAAATATTCACTTACCTGTTCATTTAGCCAGTTTGTATATTAAGTAAACTATTATTCCCTCGCTCATATCATACGCATTTTTAGCTACTGAAGTATTTCTCTGCCATCAACCTGTATAGTATAGTTAACCATCCAACATCCACCAATGTATAGTGTACATATTCAGCCAACCACCCATACTATGCAATGTCTTTTTATAGCTTTTTTTTGCACTCCAGATATCTTGTATTTCTATACTTTTTCATACTGCCGCTATATGTATCATGTACCGTGTATCTGTCTTTTTTTGCACCTGCCCTGTGTTTTGTTGTAGCTGCTTGACAATGAAATTTCCCCCCCGGGGGAGCAATAAAGTATCTATCTATCTATCTATCTATCTATCTATCTATCTATCTATCTATCTATCTATCTATCTATCTATCTATCTATCTATCAACCTGACAAAGCTTGAGAGGATCTGCAGAGAAGAATGGGAGAAACTCCCCAAATACAGGTGTGCCAAGCTTGTAGCGTCATACCCAAGAAGACTCAAGGCTGTAATCACTGCCAAAGATGCTTCAAGAAAGTACTGAGTAAAGGATCTGAATACTTATGTTAATGTTATATTTGAGTTTTGTATTTTGAATACATTTGCAAAAATGTCTAAAAACCTGTTATTGCTGTGTCATTATTATGCGGTATTGTGTGCAATTATTTAATACATTTTAGAATAAGACTGTAATGTGTCCAAATGTCAAGGGGTCTGAATACTTTCCAAATGCACTGTTTACCAGAAATAAGGGGTTTAACTACATGTAAAAAAAACTAACTAATGTTTACTGATCTTTCTTATATTGTTCAGATATAGAACAGTCTAATAGCAGTAAGGACTATCTGTTGTTCCATGTAGTGAATCTGTTATTCAATGTGTTTGAGACGTAAAGCTTCAATAAACAACAGTGATAGTGTAAGAACAGAGATGTAAAGTTTCAACAGTGATAGTGTAAGAACAGAGATGTAAAGCTTCAACAGTGATAGTGTAAGAACAGAGATGTAAAGCTTCAACAGTGATAGTGTAAGAACAGAGATGTAAAGCTTCAACAGTGATAGTGTAAGAACAGAGATGTAAAGCTTCAACAGTGATAGTGTAAGAACAGAGATGTAAAGCTTCAACAGTGATAGTGTAAGAACAGAGATGTCATGGTGGATAACATTACAAGGCCAGGGGGCCTGATTCTAGATTAGCACTATTTCGTCATTTCATTTTGGGAGCATATTGTGCGACTAGGAAAGATTCTCCCAGATAATAATTGCTGTAATGATAAGGCTTTGCTGTACCGTTATACCATTGTTTCCGAGAAAATAAAGCGTGAATAGTGCAGATTCAATAGCGTCATGGTTGCACCATTAATACAGCAGAATGGCTTGCTTGTAGCTCCAGCCAGGTCACCTGCCATACAAGTCAGTATTCGACGTCCATCTATGCTTGAGGACGTCGGGAGGTGAGGTGGAAACCAGCCACTAGGGGCAACAGTGAGTGCTGATACTTTCGAGTTTTAAGCCTATCCCAAACCTTAACCAATCTGAGTTAATGCCTAACCTTAACCAATCTGAGTTAATGCCTAACCTTAACCTTAAACAGTTTGTGATGTATGCAGCAACTTCGAAATATGATGTTGAAGGTGGATGAACGTCTAATTCTGACGTGAGACTATGAGAGCTAGTTATATAGCCCAACCAGGTCAAAAGATCTGACCCATCTTAAATTCGGAAAATACTTGCACGTCGTTAACCATTTAACCATCAGTTCCCTCATTGGCTAGCTAGCTAACAACCTGGTAACTTTACCAGTACATCCAAACATTTGGGGGAACAGAAAGAAAGGAAAAGGGACATCTTCTTCAGGAGATCAATGGTCACAGCAATTAATTAATGACTGATCTCTTGCACGTCTTCATGACAAACCTGAAGTTTTTAAAGAGACAGTGTATCATTTTCAATGTAATGCATCTATAGAGGAAAATTGTGCTTTTACACAATGTAGAAACAGAATATTATACAAAATACTTTTCAATTTCATTGACAGGTATCTTATCAAAATGTTACAGTGTTACATATTAGTATCTAGGGTGCAACACGTGCTTCAAAAGTAGTTAGAATTCATATAGGCCCAATATACACCCAGTTTACAAAACATGCTCTTTCCATGACATACAGTGGGGAGAACAAGTATTTGATACACTGCCGATTTTGCAGGTTTTCCTACTTACAAAGCATGTAGAGGTCTGTCATTTTTATCATAGGTACACTTCAACTGTGAGAGACGGAATCTAAAACAAAAATCCAGAAAATCACATTGTATGATTTTTAAATAAGTCCAGAATCCAGTTGCAGAGGGAGGTGTTTAGTCCCAGGGTCCTTAGCTTAGTGATGAGCTTTGAGGGCACTATGGTGTTGAACACTGAGCTGTAGTCACTGAACAGCATTCTCACATAGGTGTTCCTCTTGTCCAGGTCGGAGAGGGCGAGGAGGAGTGTAATAGAGATATCTGTTGGGGCGGTATGTGAATTGGACTGGGTCCAGGTTGTCTGGGATGATGGTGTTGATGTGAGCCATGACCAGCCATTAGGGTGCCATAGCTCTGGCCAAAAGTAGTGCACTATATAGGGAATAGGGTGCCATGAGACTCTAGCCAAAATGTGGGCGCTAAAAGTAGTAGTGTAGTCTTTAGGGCAGGGCTCTCCAACCCTGTTCCTGGAGAGATACCATCCTGTAGGTGTTCACTCCAACCCTGTTCCTGGAGAGATACCATCCTGTAGGTGTTCACTCCAACCCTGTTCCTGGAGAGATACCATCCTGTAGGTGTTCACTCCAACCCTGTTCCTGGAGAGATACCATCCTGCAGGTGTTCACTCCAACCCTGTTCCTGGAGAGATACCATCCTGTAGGTGTTCACTCCAACCCTGTTCCTGGAGAGATACCATCCTGTAGGTGTTCACTCCAACCCTGTTCCTGGAGAGATACCATCCTGCAGGTGTTCACTCCAACCCTGTTCCTGGAGAGATACCATCCTGTAGGTGTTCACTCCAACCCTGTTCCTGGAGAGATACCATCCTGTAGGTGTTCACTCCAACCCTGTTCCTGGAGAGATACCGTCCTGCAGGTGTTCACTCCAACCCTGTTCCTGGAGAGATACCGTCCTGTAGGTGTTCAATACAACCCTGTTCCTGGAGAGATACCGTCCTGCAGGTGTTCACTCCAACCCTGTTCCTGGAGAGATACCGTCCTGTAGGTGTTCACTCCAACCCCTGTTCCTGGAGAGATACCGTCCTGCAGGTGTTCACTCCAACCCTGTTCCTGGAGAGATACCGTCCTGTAGGTGTTCACTCCAACCCTGTTCCTGGAGAGATACCGTCCTGCAGGTGTTCACTCCAACCCTGTTCCTGGAGAGATACCGTCCTGTAGGTGTTCACTCCAACCCTGTTCCTGGAGAGATACCGTCCTGTAGGTGTTCACTCCAACCCTGTTCCTGGAGAGATACCGTCCTGTAGGTGTTCACTCCAACCCTGTTCCTGGAGAGATACCGTCCTGTAGGTGTTCACTCCAACCCTGTTCCTGGAGAGATACCGTCCTGTAGGTGTTCACTCCAACCCTGTTCCTGGAGAGATACCGTCCTGTAGGTGTTCACTCCAACCCTGTTCCTGGAGAGATACCGTCCTGTAGGTGTTCACTCCAACCCTGTTCCTGGAGAGATACCGTCCTGTAGGTGTTCACTCCAACCCTGTTCCTGGAGAGATACCGTCCTGCAGGTGTTCACTCCAACCCTGTTCCTGGAGAGATACCGTCCTGTAGGTGTTCACTCCAACCCTGTTCCTGGAGAGATACCGTCCTGTAGGTGTTCACTCCAACCCTGTTCCTGGAGAGATACCGTCCTGTAGGTGTTCACTCCAACCCTGTTCCTGGAGAGATACCGTCCTGTAGGTGTTCACTCCAACCCTGTTCCTGGAGAGATACCGTCCTGTAGGTGTTCACTCCAACCCTGTTCCTGGAGAGATACCGTCCTGTAGGTGTTCACTCCAACCCTGTTCCTGGAGAGATACCGTCCTGTAGGTGTTCACTCCAACCCTGTTCCTGGAGAGATACCGTCCTGTAGGTGTTCACTCCAACCCTGTTCCTGGAGAGATACCGTCCTGTAGGTGTTCACTCCAACCCTGTTCCTGGAGAGATACCGTCCTGTAGGTGTTCACTCCAACCCTGTTCCTGGAGAGATACCGTCCTGTAGGTGTTCACTCCAACCCTGTTCCTGGAGAGATACCGTCCTGTAGGTGTTCACTCCAACCCTGTTCCTGGAGAGATACCATCCTGTAGGTGTTCACTCCAACCCTGTTCCTGGAGAGATACCATCCTGTAGGTGTTCACTCCAACCCTGTTCCTGGAGAGATACCATCCTGTAGGTGTTCACTCCAACCCTGTTCCTGGAGAGATACCATCCTGTAGGTGTTCACTCCAACCCTGTTCCTGGAGAGATACCATCCTGTAGGTGTTCACTCCAACCCTGTTCCTGGAGAGATACCATCCTGTAGGTGTTCACTCCAACCCTGTTCCTGGAGAGATACCATCCTGTAGGTGTTCACTCCAACCCTGTTCCTGGAGAGATACCATCCTGTAGGTTTTAACTCCAACCCTGTTCCTGGAGAGATACCATCCTGTAGGTGTTCACTCCAACCCTGTTCCTGGAGAGATACCAACCTGTAGGTTTTAACTCCAACCCTGTTCCTGGAGAGATACCATCCTGTAGGTGTTCACTCCAACCCTGTTCCTGGAGAGATACCATCCTGTAGGTTTTAACTCCAACCCTGTTCCTGGAGAGATACCATCCTGTAGGTGTTCACTCCAACCCTGTTCCTGGAGAGATACCATCCTGTAGGTGTTCACTCCAACCCTGTTCCTGGAGAGATACCATCCTGTAGGTGTTCACTCCAACCCTGTTCCTGGAGAGATACCATCCTGTAGGTTTTAACTCCAACCCTGTTCCTGGAGAGATACCATCCTGTAGGTGTTCACTCCAACCCTGTTCCTGGAGAGATACCATCCTGTAGGTTTTAACTCCAACCCTGTTCCTGGAGAGATACCATCCTGTAGGTGTTCACTCCAACCCTGTTCCTGGAGAGATACCCTACTGCAGGTGTTCACTCCAACCCTGTTCCTGGAGAGATACCCTACTGCAGGTGTTCACTCCAACCCTGTTCCTGGAGAGATACCCTACTGCAGGTGTTCACTCCAACCCTGTTTCTGGAGAGATACCCTACTGCAGGTGTTCACTCCAACCCTGTTCCTGGAGAGATACCCTACTGCAGGTGTTCACTCCAACCCTGTTCCTGGAGAGAGACCCTACTGCAGGTGTTCACTCCAACCCTGTTCCTGGAGAGAGACCCTACTGCAGGTGTTCACTCCAACCCTGTTCCTGGAGAGATACCCTACTGCAGGTGTTCACTCCAACCCTGTTCCTGGTGGTGTTCACTCCAACCCTGTTCCTGGAGAGATACCCTACTGCAGGTGTTCACTCCAACCCTGTTCCTGGAGAGATACCCTACTGCAGGTGTTCACTCCAACCCTGTTCCTGGAGAGATACCTTACTGCAGGTGTTCACTCCAACCCCAGTTGTAACCAACCTAATTCAACTTATCAAACAGCTAATTATTAGAATCAGGTGCGCTATATTTGGGGCAGGGTTGGAGGGCTCTGATATAGGGAATAGGATGCCATTTGGGAGGCAGTGTGGTTTACCTTGAGTTCCACCTCAGTCTGCTTCTTGTCCACAGTGAGCTGTGTGAGGGACTGCTGTAGAGTCCTGGACTGACTGGAGTAGTACTCTCTCTCCTGTTGCAGAACAGTGGCACGCTGCTCATTCTCTGTTAGCCTGCAGGGGGAGCCAGAGAACACACACAGTCATATAGAACGGTGGCACGCTGCTCATTATCTGTTAGCCTGCAGGGGGAACCAGAGAACACACACAGTCATGTAGAACGGTGGCACGCTGCTCATTCTCTGTTAGCCTGCAGGGGGAGCCAGAGAACACACACAGTCATATAGAACGGTGGCACGCTGCTCATTCTCTGTTAGCCTGCAGGGGGAACCAGAGAACACACACAGTCATATAGAACGGTGGCACGCTGCTCATTATCTGTTAGCCTGCAGGGGGAACCAGAGAACACACACAGTCAGTCAGAGGAGAAGTACAAACACACCCAGACAGTCACGTGCAGCTAGTGCACACACACACACACACACACACACACACTGTGACAGGCGCATTGCCAGACAAACAGTTAGAGGAAAAGTACTGTGAAAGCAATCACTTCCATACACGCCGTCCTGCAGTCCCCATACACAGCAGGTCAATACCAGGGTGAGTGTTAAAAAGCCTTCTGCCCCAGGCATTTATATTGCTTACCTAACCTCTTACCTAATGGAGGAATTTGGTAGGATAATCTATCACAAGGGGATTTTAATATCAGACACAAGCTCACAATGATCTGTTATAGAGAGAAGAATGTTGTTCTATAGTTCCTAATTTCCAGGAAATGCCTTGTGGGAAACCATAGTGAGCCTTGTTGCAGAGCTCTGTAGTGGGGACACTTCATTGAGCTTTTTTATAGAACACTCATGCCCTGTAGTCAACACCAGTTTACCATCACATCCGGATCCCACTCACTGGTGCTTGTCGATGCATTGGTTTGGCTGTTGAGGAATCAATGCACATTTCCACTTTAATGGTGTTTCTCGCCGTCATTAAACTCTGAGGCAGCCTCAGGACAGTCAGCTGGTGTGACCAGATACAGGCACACTGCATTTATGAAAGCAGAGCAGCCGGCCCCGTCAGATGCAGCTCCATCTGATCTGAGGTTTGACAGATCCTCTCTAACCAATCTACTGCTTCATGAGTCTTTCATATGGTAGGAGTAGGTTTTACACACTTCTGAACTTTTCACAAAAGCTGGACAGAAATAAGATCCATGTTCGTTACTGCTCTGGCCCTCACCTCTCCTCAGCCTGCTCCTTCTCTCGCTGCAGTTCCCTCATCTGCTCTTCAATGTTTCTCAGCTCCGATCGCAGTCCCGTGTCACCAGGCTCCACCTCCTCCTCCTTCTCCCTCAGCAACTCCAGGGTTCGTTGCTTCTCATGGGACAGCTCCTGGAGGACCAGATCATGGATGTACTTATGGTGTGTGTGTACCTGAGTGTGTGTGTGTGTGTGTGTGTGTACCTGAGTGTGTGTGTACCTGAGTGTGTGTTTACCTGAGTGTGTGTGTGTGTGTGTGTGTGTGTGTACCTGAGTGTGTGAGTGTGTGTACCTGAGTGTGTGTGTGTGTGTATTTCTCCTTCATTTAATGAGAAATACCTCAATAGATGTCTGTAGAAGTGTTGTTAAACTGTTCAGCTCCTGTGTTTCAGACTCCACACCTTTCAGAGACTGTGCTGTGCCGTCCAAGTCCCTGTCAACAACATGGTACACCACACAGTGTAATAGCAACCAGTTCAGAGAGCATCAAACCCACTGTCACAACAGATGGTGGATCGAAGAGTCTTACGGCTCCGAGTTTTCACAGCACTTTAGTTAACGCAGTGGATACTAACCTTTATTTAACTAGGCAAGTCAGTTAAGAACAATTTCTTATTTACAATGACGGCCTACCCTGGCCAAACCCTCCCCTAACCCGGACGACGCTGGGCCAATTGTGCGCCGCCCTATGGGACCCCCGATCACGGACTGTTGTGATACAGCCCGGAATCGAACCCGGGTCTGTAGTGACGCCTCTAGCACTGAGATGCAGTGCCTTAGACCGCTGCACCACTCAGGATTTAATGTAATATGAATGTTTTCTGTTAAAGATCACAGTTTGTGTTCTCCTTATTTCTCTCTTACAGTTTGATCTGCTCCTGCTCTGTTCTAAGCTCCATCACCAGCTCCTCAAACTTCTGCTTCTCCTCCTCCAGAACCAAGTTCAGACGCTCCAGCTGTTCCTTCTGTTCTCTCTCCAGGATCAGTTCTTCTGTCTCCTCCATCAGCTTATCTGGGGACAAAACAGCCTGTTTACTTGTCGTATATGGCCATTGTCTCCATGTGGGACTGTTAGCATCAAAACTAAAGACCAAAGGACTGTCATTCTACAGCCCCTCATACCTCCACATGTCCCCTCTCACCCAGACCCTCAGGCCTGCCACCCTGACCCATAACTCCCCATGTCCCCTCTCACGCAGCCCCTCCTATCTCCCCTGACCCATACCTTCCCATGTCCCCTCTCACCCAGACCCTCAGGCCTGCCACCCTGACCCATACCTCCCCATGTCCCCTCTCACCGAGCCCCTCCTATCTCCCCTGACCCATACCTCCCCATGTCCCCATGTCCCGTCTCACCCAGACCCTCAGGCCTGCCACCCTGACCCATACCTCCCTATGTCCCCATGTTCCCTCTCACCCAGCCCCTACTCTCTCCCCTGAACCAGGCCCCATGCCTCCTGCCTCCCCATGCCCTCTTCTTACCCAGGTACTCCTGCTTCTCCCAGGCCAGCCCAGCCCTGACCCCATCCCCAGCCCCTCTTCTTACCCTGGTACTCCTGCTTCTCCCAGCCCAGCTCAGCCCAGCCCCAGTCCCCAGCCCCTCTTCTTACCCAGGTAGTCCTGCTTCTCCCAGCCCAGCTCAGCCCAGCCCTGACCCCATCCCCAGCCCCTCTTCTTACCCTGGTACTCCTGCTTCTCTCAGCCCAGCTCAGCCCAGCCCTGACCCCGTCCCCAGCCCCTCTTCTTACCCAGGTAGTCCTGCTTCTCCCAGCCCAGCTCAGCCCAGCCCTGACCCCCTCCCCAGCCCCTCTTCTTACCCAGGTAGTCCTGCTTCTCCCAGCCCAGCTCAGCCCAGCCCTGACCCAGTCCCCAGCCCCTCTTCTTACCCTGGTACTCCTGCTTCTCCCAGCCCAGCTCAGCCCAGCCCTGACCCAGTCCGCAGCCCCTCTTCTTACCCTGGTACTCCTGCTTCTCCCAGCCCAGCTCAGCCCAGCCCTGACCCCGTCCCCAGCCCCTCTTCTTACCCTGGTACTCCTGCTTCTCCCAGCCCAGCTCAGCCCAGCCCTGACCCCGTCCCCAGCCCCTCTTCTTACCCTGGTACTCCTGCTTCTCCCAGCCCAGCTCAGCCCAGCCCAGCCCCAGTCCCCAGCCCCTCTTCTTACCCTGGTACTCCTGCTTCTCCCAGCCCAGCTCAGCCCAGCCCTGACCCCGTCCCCAGCCCCTCTTCTTACCCTGGTACTCCTGCTTCTCCCAGCCCAGCTCAGCCCAGCCCTGACCCCGTCCCCAGCCCCTCTTCTTACCCTGGTACTCCTGCTTCTCCCAGCCCATCTCAGCCCAGCCCAGCCCCAGTCCCCAGCCCCTCTTTTTACCCTGGTACTCCTGCTTCTCCCAGCCCAGCTCAGCCCAGCCCTGACCCCGTCCCCAGCCCCTCTTCTTACCCTGGTACTCCTGCTTCTCCTTGGCCAGCTCAGCCCAGCCCTGACCCGTCCCCAGCCCCTCTTCTTACCCTGGTACTCCTGCTTCTCCCAGCCCAGCTCAGCCCAGCCCAGCCCCAGTCCCCAGCCCCTCTTCTTACCCTGATACTCCTGCTTCTCCCAGCCCAGCCCAGCCCCCGTCTCCAGCCCCTCTTCTTACCCTGGTACTCCTGCTTCTCCCAGCCCAGCTCAGCCCAGCCCAGCCCCAGTCCCCAGCCCCTCTTCTTACCCTGGTACTCCTGCTTCTCCTTGGCCAGCTGCAGTCCCTGGGCCTCCAGGCTCTCTATCATGGCTTCTCCCAGTTGGGCGTTCTTCCAGGTGCTGGAGATGTTAGACACTATGTGTTTAACAGGTTTAATACAACATGATCACCACCATTACTATACAACAGTAGGTCACATGTTCTACTATGCAGACCTGTGCAGCTCCTCTATACATGTCTGAGGAGACTAAAGTCCCCCTCTAAGATGGAGTTAGTGTGGTCAGTTGGATTTAAAGAGGCAGTGTGTGGTTTCAGTTAGTTTACAGCTAGGTTTAAAGAGGCAGTGTGTGGTTTCAGTTAGTTTACAGCTAGATTTAAAGAGGCAGTGTGTGGTTTCAGTTAGTTTACAGCTAGATTTAAAGAGGCAGTGTGTGGTTTCAGTTAGTTTACAGCTAGGTTTAAAGAGGCAGTGTGTGGTTTCAGTTAGTTTACAGCTAGGTTTAAAGAGGCAGTGTGTGGTTTCAGTTAGTTTACAGCTAGATTTAAAGAGGCAGTGTGTGGTTTCAGTTAGTTTACAGCTAGATTTAAAGAGGCAGTGTGTGGTTTCAGTTAGTTTACAGCTAGGTTTAAAGAGGCAGTGTGTGGTTTCAGTTAGTTTACAGCTAGATTTAAAGAGGCAGTGTGTGGTTTCAGTTAGTTTACAGCTAGATTTAAAGAGGCAGTGTGTGGTTTCAGTTAGTTTACAGCTAGGTTTAAAGAGGCAGTGTGTGGTTTCAGTTAGTTTACAGCTAGATTTAAAGAGGCAGTGTGTGGTTTCAGTTTACAGCTAGATTTAAAGAGGCAGTGTGTGGTTTCAGTTAGTTTACAGCTAGATTTAAAGAGGCAGTGTGTGGTTTCAGTTAGTTTACAGCTAGATTTAAAGAGGCAGTGTGTGGTTTCAGTTTGTTTACAGCTAGATTTAAATAGGCAGTGTGTGGTTTCAGTTAGTTTACAGCTAGATTTAAAGAGGCAGTGTGTGGTTTCAGTTAGTTTACAGCTAGATTTAAAGAGGCAGTGTGTAGTAAATAGGGACTCACACTTTGCCAGACTCTTGCAGCATCTCCAACCACTGGTTTTGTTCTGCCTCGTTCTCTGCAGCCAGGACGATGTTACCCTGAGGGAAGAATAGAGCATCATCACGTGATAACATACTGTAGCATACATTATCATCACATCATGCATATGTGATAATATACAGTAGCATACATTATCATCACATCATGCATACGTGATGATATATAGTAGCATACATTATCATCACATCATGCATACGTGATAATATACAGTAGCATACATTATCATCACATCATGCATATGTCCAGTGTGTCTCAATTGGTAGAACATGGTGCTTACAATGCCAGGGTTGTGGGTTCGATAATATATACATATACAGTAACTGCCTAATAATATATACATATACAGTAACTGCCTAATAATATATACATATACAGTAACTGCCTAATAATATATACATATACAGTAACTGACTAATAATATATACATATACAGTAACTGACTAATAATATAAACATATACAGTAACTGACTAATAATATAAACATATACAGTAACTGACTAATAATATATACATATACAGTAACTGACTAATAACATATACATATACAGTAACTGACTAATAATATATACATATACAGTAAATGCCTAATAATATATACATATACAGTAACTGACTAATAATATATACATATACAGTAACTGACTAATAATATAAACATATACAGTAACTGACTAATAATATAAACATATACAGTAACTGACTAATAATATATACATATACAGTAACTGACTAATAATATATACATATACAGTAACTGACTAATAATATAAACATATACAGTAACTGACTAATAATATATACATATACAGTAAATGCCTAATAATATATACATATACAGTAACTGACTAATAATATATACATATACAGTAACTGACTAATAATATAAACATATACAGTAACTGACTAATAATATAAACATATACAGTAACTGACTAATAATATATACATATACAGTAACTGACTAATAATATATACATATACAGTAACTGACTAATAATATATACATATACAGTAACTGACTAATAATATATACATATACAGTAACTGACTAATAATATATACATATACAGTAACTGACTAATAATATATACATATACAATAACTGCCTAATAATATATACATATACAGTAACTGACTAATAATATATACATATACAGTAACTGCCTAATAATATTATTAAAGCAACAGTATGTCTAATTGCTTACAGTGAAGTCCTCATGATTTATAACCATGGCGAAAGGCATGCTCTGGTCTTCCTTAAGATCCACAACACAGCCTCCTAACGGGATCACACCCTGAGACAGATGGACAACAGGATAAATAAAAAACAATGCATCAACCTCTCATAGCTGTAGTATATGTAGAGAATATATATCTGATAGCAGGACAAAACATACGTCATCATAGCTGTAGTATACTGTATGTAGAGAATATATAAAGCTCACCTTGGGGTGGATGTTAAAGTATCTGTTGGTTAAAGCTCACCTTGGGGTGGATGTTAAAGTATCTGTTGGTCTAAAGCTCACCTTGGGGTGGATGTTAAAGTAACTGTTGGTCTAAAGCTCACCTTGGGGTGGATGTTAAAGTATCTGTTGGTCTAAAGCTCACCTTGGGGTGGATGTTAAAGTATCTGTTGGTCTAAAGCTCACCTTGGGGTGGATGTTAAAGTATCTGTTGGTCTAAAGCTCACCTTGGGGTGGATGTTAAAGTATCTGTTGGTCTAAAGCTCACCTTGGGGTGGATGTTAAAGTATCTGTTGGTCTCGAAGCTTCTCTTCTCATTCTCTGCATAGTAGAGCAGGAAGCTGTCTTTGATGATAAAGAATCTAGGAGGATGGAGAATGTTTGTGTCATTAGCTAGAGGAGAAAGAGGTGCTGCAATACTGGGCTAAAAGCATCCTGACTCACTCATTATGGAAAACTATGTAGACCGCATCCTGACTCACTCATTATGGAAAACTATGTAGACCGCATCCTGACTCACTCATTATGTAAAACTATGTAGACCGCATCCTGACTCACTCATTATGGAAAACTATGTAGACCGCATCCTGACTCACTCATTATGGAAAACTATGCAGACTGCATCCTGACTCACTCATTATGAAAAACTATGTAGACTGCATCCTGACTCACTCATTATGGAAAACTATGTAGACTGCATCCTGACTCACTCATTATGGAAAACTATGCAGACTGCATCCTGACTCACTCATTATGGAAAACTATGTAGACCGCATCCTGACTCACTCATTATGAAAAAATATGTAGACCGCATCCTGACTCACTCATTATGGAAAACTATGTAGACCGCATCCTGACTCACTCATTATGGAAAACTATGCAGACTGCATCCTGACTCACTCATTATGAAAAACTATGTAGACTGCATCCTGACTCACTCATTATGGAAAACTATGTAGACCGCATCCTGACTCACTCATTATGGAAAACTATGTAGACTGCATCCTGACTCACTCATTATGAAAAACTATGTAGACTGCATCCTGACTCACTCATTATGGAAAACTATGTAGACCGCATCCTGACTCACTCATTATGGAAAACTATGTAGACCGCATCCTGACTCACTCATTATGGAAAACTATGTAGACCGCATCCTGACTCACTCATTATGGAAAACTATGTAGACTGCATCCTGACTCACTCATTATGAAAAACTATGTAGACTGCATCCTGACTCACTCATTATGGAAAACTATGTAGACCGCATCCTGACTCACTCATTATGGAAAACTATGTAGACCGCATCCTGACTCACTCATTATGGAAAACTATGTAGACCGCATCCTGACTCACTCATTATGTAAAACTATGTAGACCGCATCCTGACTCACTCATTATGGAAAGCTATGTAGACCGCATCCTGACTCACTCATTATGGAAAACTATGCAGACTGCATCCTGACTCACTCATTATGAAAAACTATGTAGACTGCATCCTGACTCACTCATTATGGAAAACTATGTAGACTGCATCCTGACTCACTCATTATCGAAAACTATGCAGACTGCATCCTGACTCACTCATTATGGAAAACTATGTAGACCGCATCCTGACTCACTCATTATGGAAAACTATGCAGACTGCATCCTGACTCACTCATTATGGAAAACTATGCAGACTGCATCCTGACTCACTCATTATGAAAAAATATGTAGACCGCATCCTGACTCACTCATTATGGAAAACTATGTAGACCGCATCCTGACTCACTCATTATGGAAAACTATGCAGACTGCATCCTGACTCACTCATTATGAAAAACTATGTAGACTGCATCCTGACTCACTCATTATGGAAAACTATGTAGACCGCATCCTGACTCACTCATTATGGAAAACTATGTAGACTGCATCCTGACTCACTCATTATGAAAAACTATGTAGACTGCATCCTGACTCACTCATTATGGAAAACTATGTAGACCGCATCCTGACTCACTCATTATGGAAAACTATGTAGACCGCATCCTGACTCACTCATTATGGAAAACTATGTAGACCGCATCCTGACTCACTCATTATGGAAAACTATGTAGACCGCATCCTGACTCACTCATTATGGAAAACTATGTAGACTGCATCCTGACTCACTCATTATGGAAAACTATGTAGACCGCATCCTGACTCACTCATACTGGAAAACTATGTAGACTGCATCCTGACTCACTCATTATGTAAAACTATGTAGACCGCATCCTGACTCACTCATTATGGAAAACTATATAGACTGCATCCTGACTCACTCATTATGGAAAAATATGTAGACTGCATCCTGACTCACTCATACTGGAAAACTATGCAGACTGCATCCTGACTCAATCATACTGGATATCTATGTAGACTGCATCTTTACTCAATCATACTGGATATCTATGTAGACTGCATCTTTACTCAATCATACTGGAAACCTATGCAGACTGCATCCTGACTCACTCATTATGGAAAACTATGCAGACTGCATCCTGACTCACTCATTATGGAAAACTATGTAGACTGCATCCTGACTCACTCATTATGGAAAACTATGTAGACCGCATCCTGACTCACTCATTATGGAAAACTATGTAGACTGCATCCTGACTCACTCATTATGGAAAACTATGTAGACCGCATCCTGACTCACTCATTATGGAAAACTATGTAGACCGCATCCTGACTCACTCATTATGGAAAACTATGTAGACTTCATCCTGACTCACTCATTATGGAAAACTATGTAGACCGCATCCTGACTCACTCATTATGGAAAACTATGTAGACCGCATCCTGACTCACTCATTATGTAAAACTATGTAGACCGCATCCTGACTCACTCATTATGGAAAACTATGTAGACCGCATCCTGACTCACTCATTATGGAAAACTATGTAGACCGCATCCTGACTCACTCATTATGGAAAACTATGCAGACTGCATCCTGACTCACTCATTATGAAAAACTATGTAGACCGCATCCTGACTCACTCATTATGGAAAACTATGTAGACTGCATCCTGACTCACTCATTATGGAAAAATATGTAGACTGCATCCTGACTCACTCATACTGGAAAACTATGCAGACTGCATCCTGACTCAATCATACTGGATATCTATGTAGACTGCATCTTTACTCAATCATACTGGATATCTATGTAGACTGCATCTTTACTCAATCATACTGGAAAACTATGCAGACTGCATCCTGACTCACTCATTATGGAAAACTATGCAGACTGCATCCTGACTCACTCATTATGGAAAACTATGTAGACTGCATCCTGACTCACTCATTATGGAAACCTATGCAGACTGCATCTTGACTCACTCATTATGGAAAACTATGTAGACTGCATCCTGACTCACTCATTATGGAAAACTATGTAGACCGCATCCTGACTCACTCATTATGGAAAACTATGTAGACTGCATCCTGAGAGCCAAGTCATACCAGCAGAGCCTGACAAAGGTTTTCTATCTAACCAATGTGAAAACCCACTAGAAACAGCTGCTGGCAAGGTTCTGACAGATGGGTGTGTCTTGGTGGGGGCAAGGACACACCCAAGAAACACCCACATCACATTTGGCTTCTGTCAAGGCCGCCTGCATTTCTTGAGAAGAAAGACATAAACTAGGCCAAATCAGAGGGTGCAGTTCCCCTTTAAATTACATTGGATCTTGAATTGATTTTAAATGGTAAAAAATATTAAAATGAGTCTTTCAAATGAAAAAAATATAAGGTTAAACCGAATAAGGTTGCAACATCATCCCGGATTTCCTAGACCCACTTCAATTTGCATACTGCTCCAACAGATCCACAGATTACTCAATCTCAATTATACTCAACACTGCCCTTTCCCACCTGGACAAAAGGAACACCTACATGAGAATGCTGTTCAGTGACTACAGCTCAGCGTTCAACACCATAGTGCCCTCAAAGCTCATCACTAAGCTAAGGATCCTGGGACTAAACACCTCCCTCTGCAACTGGATCCTGGTCTTCCAGGACCTGATATCCAGAAGCTCTTTTTACGAAACATTACGTACAAAATAAGCTACAAATAACGCAAAAAACACACATAATAGCACAATTGCTATTAACCCCTTATAACCCCTTTCCTCTGGAGCCTTCTTCCCATTAGCAGCGATTACAGCTGTGAGTGTTTCTGGGTAATTCTCTAAGAGCTACATTGTACATTGTACATTATTTGCACATTATTCTTTTTTAAATTCTTCAAGGTCTTTCAAGTTGGTTGTTGATAATTGCTAGACAGCCATTTTCAAGTCTTGCCATAGATTTTCAAGCCGATTTAAGTGAAAACTGTAACTAAGCCACTCAGGAACATTCAGTGTCATCTAACTAACAGGGATGTAAACAAATTTGTCCACCACATTTTAGAGAAAATAGAGAAAAATTGAAAATGTCTGGCCTTGTGTTTTAGGTTGTTGTCCTGCTGAAAGGTGAATTCATTTCCCAGTGTCTGTTGGAATGCAGACTGAACCAGGTTTTCCTCTAGGAGTTTGCCTGTGCTCAGCTCTAATCCATTTATTTGTATCCTAAAAAACTTCCTGGTCCTTGCTGATGACAAGCATACCCATAACATGATGCAGCCGCCACCATACCCATAACATGATGCAGCCACCACCATACCCATAACATGATGCAGCCTCCACCATACCCATAACATGATGCAGCCTCCACCATACCCATAACATGATGCAGCCTCCACCATACCCATAACATGATGCAGCCACCACCATACCCATAACATGATGCAGCACCACCATACCCATAACATGATGCAGCCTCCACCATACCCATAACATGATGCAGCCTCCACCATACCCATAACATGATGCAGCCACCACCATACCCATAACATGATGCAGCCACCACCATACCCATAACATGATGCAGCCACCACCATACCCATAACATGATGCAGCCACCACCATGCTTGAAAATATGAAAAGTGGTACACAGTGATGTGTTGTTGGATTTGCCCAAAAAAACATAACGCTTTGTATTCAGGACATAAAGTACATTTCTATACCACATTTTGTGCTGTTTTATTTTAGTGCCTCATTGAAAACAGGATGCATGTTTTGGGATATTTTTGTTCTGTACAGGCTTCCTTCTTTTCACTCTGTCAATAAGGTTAGTTGTCACACTCGGGTGTATGAATGGACCAAGACGCAGTGCAGTGCCTTGACGTGAACTACACAAAATAACACAATATAACAAAAGTAGACACACTTACATGAACGGACGATCAGACATACAATGAACCACGCCTAGGGAGTGGGAATTACACATATAAGTAGGATCCCTAATTAGAGGCAATGCAATGCTGCTACCTCTAATTAGGGATCCCACACACAACACCACACAGACATAGAACATATAGAACTGCCAGACTCTGACCATAGAATTATAGAGAAGCAATAGGCTTCTCTATGGCCAGAGCCTGACATTAGTATTGTGGAGTAACTACAATGTTGTTGATCCATCCTTCTATCACAGCCATTAAACTCTGTAACTGTTTTAATATCACCATTGGCCTCATCCCATTGGCCAAATCCCTGAGCGGTTTCCTTCCTCTCCGGCAACTGAGTAGGGAAGGATGCCTTTATCTTTGTAGTGACTGAGTAATTAAAGTGTCATTAATAATTTCACCGTGTTCAAAAGGATATTCAATGTCTGCTTTTTTATTTTCACCCATCTACCAATAGGTGCATTTCTTTGCGAGGCATTGGAAAACCTTCCTTGTCTTTGTGGTTGAATCTGTGGTTGAAATTCACTGCTTGACTGAGGGACCTTAAAGATAATTGTATGTGTGTACAGAGATGAGGTAGTCACTCATAAACCATGTTGAACACATTATAACACAGTGAGTCCATGCAAATGATTACTTATATTTATATTTAAATATAAGTAACTTATATTTACTAGGTAAATCCCCGCCTTATCTCAGCTCGCTGGTCACCATAGCAACACCAACCCGTAGCATGCGCTCCAGCAGGTATATCTCACTGGTCATCCCCAAAGCCAACACCTCCTTTGGCCGCCACTCCTTTCAATTCTCTGCTGCCAGACTGGAACCAATTGCAAAAATCATTGAAGCTGGAGACTACCATCTCCCTCACTAACTTTAAGCATCAGCTGTCAGAGCAGCTTATCGATCACTGCACCTGTATACAGCCCTTCTGTAAATAGCCCACCCTACTACCTCATCCCCATATTGTTATTTTTGCTAATCTTGCACTCCAGTATCTCTATTTGCACATCATCATTTGCACATTCCATCATTCCAGTGTTAATGCTAATCTGTAATTTATTTCACCACTATGGTCTATTTATTGTCCTACCTCCTAACCTTACTGCATTTTGCACTACATTTGCACTCTGTACATAGATTTTCTATTGTGTTATTGACTGTACGTTTGTTTAGTATCATGTGTAACTCTGTGTTGTTTTTGTCTCACTGCTTTGCTTTGTCTTGGCCAGGTCACAGTTGCAAATGAGAACTTGTTCTCAACTGACCTACCTGGTTAAATAAAGGTGAAATAGAAAAAAGAAAAAAGAAAAAATAAAAATAAAAATCTGCACATCAGCTATGATGTCTTTGTTTATGATGATATTGTGTGGAATGTTTTATTGATTTGATACTTAGTGTTATTCTATCTGAGGGTAAGTGCTATGTGGGGATCCTGTGATTGTTCTTACACTATAATGTTGATCATAGATAGCTGTAGTGGGGAAAAATCATTACGGATCTGAGCCAAGGGATTGACTGTGAGCTTTATCATGGCTCTAGTCAGAAGTAGTGCACTACAGAGAATAGGGTGCCATTTGGGAGACAGACAGTACTGAACTCTGAAGAGGCTAGTCCCACAGCAGAGGAATGGGAACCACATTGTAGTTAATCCATAACACTAACCTTATTGAACTTTATGTCCTGAATACAAAGCATTATATTTGGGGCAAATCCAATACAACACATCACTGAGTATCACTCTATATTTTCAAGCATGGTGGAGGCTGCATCATGTTATGAGGTTTTTAGGATTAAAAAGCACAGGCAAACTTCTAGTGGTAGAAAAAATTCTAGCCACAGTTTTGACTTAACCTCTTAAGGATCGGACCCATTTTTTCAATTTTCGCCTAAAATGACATTCCCAAATCTAACTGCCTGTAGCTCAGGACCTGAAGCAAGGATTTACATATTCTTGATACTATTTGAAAGGAAACACTTTGAAGTTTGTGGAAATGTGAAATTAATGTAGGAGAATATAACACATTAGATCTGGTAAAAGATAATACAAAGAAATAAACATGCGTTGTTTTGTTTATTTTTGTCACATCATCTTTGAAATGCAAGAGAAAGGACATAATATTTATTACTTAGGAGTCCAGAAGCAATTTATATTTTGGCCACTAGATGGCAGCAGTGTATGCGCAAAGTTTTAGACATTATCCAATGAACCATTGAATTACTGTTAATTGATACATTTTCAAGTACAAAACTGTGCACTCTCCTCAAACAATAGCATGGTATTATTTCACTGTAATAGCTACTGTAAATTGGACAGTGCAGTTAGATTAACAAGAATGTAAGCTTTCTGCCCATATGAGATATGTCTATGTCCTGGGAAATGTTCTTGTTACTTACAACGTCACATTAGAGCATGTTAGCTCAAGCGTCCCGAGGACGGGACACGATCATCTAGAGGAGAAAATCTATGGCAAGACTTGAACGTGGCTGTCTAGCAATAATCAACAACCAACTTGACAGAGCTTGAATTATTTTTAAAGAATCATTTGCAAATATTGTACAATCCAGGTGTGCAAAGTTCTTACAGACTTACCCAGAAAGACTCACTGTAAAGCTGTAATTGCTGCCAGGTGACACTTTTTTAATCAAGATATAGTAGTGTTTTTTTTTTTGTTCTTCCACTTTGACATTAAAGAGTATTTTGTGTAGATCGTTGACAAAAAATGAAAATTAAATAAATTTTTATCCCACTTTGTAGCACAACAAAATGTGGAAAAGGCTCTGCAGGTGTATCTGTTAACCAGCGCTGTTGTGTATCTGTTAACCAGCGCTGTTGTGTATCTGTTAACCAGCGTTGTTGTGTATCTGTTAACCAGCGTTAACATTGTCATTTATTTCCCTACCTGCTGCTAGGTAGAATTAAATAGACAGGTGATAATGCCAGGCCCTACCTGCTGCTAGGTAGAATTAACTAGACAGGTGATAATGCCAGGACCTACCTGCTGCTAGGTAGAATTAACTAGACAGGTGATAATGACAGGCCCTACCTGCTGCTAGGTAGAATTAAATAGACAGGTGATAATGCCAGGCCCTACCTGCTGCTAGGTAGAATTAACTAGACAGGTGATAATGCCAGGCCCTACCTGCTGCTAGGTAGAATTAACTAGACAGGTGATAATGCCAGGCCCTACCTGCTGCTAGGTAGAATTAACTAGACAGGTGATAATGCCAGGCCCTACCTGCTGCTAGGTAGAATTAAATAGACAGGTGATAATGCCAGGCCCTACCTGCTGCTAGGTAGAATTAACTAGACAGGTGATAATGCCAGCCCCTACCTGCGGGACCACTTTGCGGAGGGCCGTCCGAAGGGTCTCTTCCAGAGCACCCCATGCAGCTGCACCTTAGTGCTAATGTCCAGCACTTCCGAGTCTGTCTGCTCCATGGAGGTCCAGGGGGAGAATAGAGAGGGTTTGGACGACGACGAGAACATCACTACAGCTAACCCTCCCACTGGGGGGCAAAATATCAATGGAACACACACTGACAGACACGTACACACACACTGACAGACACGTACACACACACTGACAGACACGTACACACACACTGACAGACACGTACACACACACTGACAGACACGTACACACACACTGACAGACACGTACACACACAGTTGTGGACACGACACACACTCACAGACAAAGTAACAAACATATCCCGATACCAAACTCAGTGGGGTGGAATGATGAAGCTGCCAATACAGCATCAGCTGGAGGCAGACTACTGGACAGAGAGGGGAGGAGGGATGGAGAGGACAAAGAGAGACGGGTGAGGGAGGGCAGGAGAGAGAGAGAGAGAGAGAGAGAGAGAGAGAGAGAGAGAGAGAGGTGGGGGAGGGCAGGAGAGAGAGAGAGAGAGAGAGAGAGAGAGAGGTGGGGGAGGGCAGGAGAGAGAGAATGAGAGAGACAGAGGCTTTAGAAATTAGTTTTAGTAAATCTGTTCGTAGGTCAATACATCCCTGTCATCCTCTCTCTCTGCGCCAGACAGGCAGGCCAGTTAAATCTGCTATTCAGATTACTGTAGCAGCTTCCTGTAGAGCCAAGCATGGGAGACATGCGTTCCAAATGGCATCCTATTCCCTAGTGCACTACTTTTGACCAGGGCCCGTAGGAGTGAGCTGATGCTCGACAAGAACACTCATGCTACTTTCTAGCAAAGAGCATGCTACATAGTCAAATGGAGAGCACAGTATATTATGTAGATTTACTGTGGTGTTGCAGATCTATACATCTGATGGTAACAGCCAGGGTTATAGAGAAGCAGTTAAAACTAAGAACACTCTCTGGGTTCTATTGGATAAATACCTCTCAAACCAGGTGATGGCAGGTGATGATAGATAGGTAGGTACTGGCCAGGACAGGAGGCCAAACAGCCGGAGTCAAGACACATTGCACAAATTCATTTTTTATTTATTTAAATAATCATAGAAACACAGTTTTGCAACAGCTTTTCACAATGAACAGATGGAAAAAAAAAAGGCAGACTCCTAATGGAATGAGCACATGAAAACCCCCAAAGTATGACCTCTAGTGCTAACCCCTGACCCCACTCAACAACACACACGTCTCTTGGCTAGATCCAGAAGGGGAGGAATTCACATCCCCCGACTAAATCCCAGCCGCTTCACTCGATCCCTTAACTAGATCCCTCGACTAGATCCACTTTTCACTAAGAACCAGTAGGGGGGCATCTCTTTAGAATAGACTACCACCTCTACACACCCACTTGACCATCTGGTCAATATAATGGTTAAATAATCTGTGTAGTTAGACATGGACTCCAGACCTTACAGCATTACCATGATCGTAGCTCAGATAATGACAGAAGTTAAATTAAAGCAATCAGAGAAAAAACTAAAGCCATTATGTCAGAACTGCTGCTTTGTTTAGTCCAAATGCAAATAGCTACGTCCCTCTTCACAGACACAGACAGATGAGCACTACGTGGACCAGACACAGACAGATGAGCACTACGTGGACCAGACACAGACAGATGAGCACTACGTGGACCAGACACAGACAGATGAGCACTACGTGGACCAGACACAGACAGATGAGCACTACGTGGACCAGACACAGACAGATGAGCACTACGTGGACCAGACACAGACAGATGAGCACTACGTGGACCAGACACAGACAGATGAGCACTACGTGGACCAGACACAGACAGATGAGCACTACGTGGACCAGACACAGACAGATGAGCACTACGTGGACCAGACACAGACAGATGAGCACTACGTGGACCAGACACAGACAGATGAGCACTACGTGGACCAGACACAGACAGATGAGCACTACGTGGACCAGACACAGACAGATGAGCACTACGTGGACCAGACACAGCTGTCTGTCTGTCTGCACATCGGCCTGTGTCTGTCTGTCGGCCTACACTCCATATTGCTGGTCCCTTAGACACCTAACGAGTAACTATCGGTCTGACTACTCACTGAAAAATGCCCCTACAATCACCCAGTCCACCATCAAAGACCAGTAGTTACCCTACAATCACCCAGTCCACCATGAAGACCAGTAGTTACCCTACAATCACCCAGTCCACCATGAAGACCAGTAGTTACCCTACAATCACCCAGTCCACCATCAAAGACCAGTAGTTACCCTACAATCACCCAGTCAACCATCAAAGACCAGTAGTTACCCTACAATCACCCAGTCCACCATCAAAGACCAGTAGTTACCCTACAATCACCCAGTCCACCATCAAAGACCAGTAGTTACCCTACAATCACCCAGTCAACCATCAAAGACCAGTAGTTACCCTACAATCACCCAGTCCACCATCAAAGACCAGTAGTTACCCTACAATCACCCAGTCAACCATCAAAGACCAGTAGTTACCCTACAATCACCCAGTCCACCATGAAGACCAGTAGTTACCCTACAATCACCCAGTCAACCATCAAAGACCAGTAGTTACCCTACAATCACCCAGTCAACCATCAAAGACCAGTAGTTACCCTACAATCACCCAGTCCACCATGAAGACCAGTAGTTACCCTACAATCACCCAGTCCACCATGAAGACCAGTAGTTACCCTACAATCACCCAGTCAACCATCAAAGACCAGTAGTTACCCTACAATCACCCAGTCCACCATCAAAGACCAGTAGTTACCCTACAATCACCCAGTCAACCATCAAAGACCAGTAGTTACCCTACAATCACCCAGTCCACCATCAAAGACCAGTAGTTACCCTACAATCACCCAGTCCACCATCAAAGACCAGTAGTTACCCTACAATCACCCAGTCCACCATCAAAGACCAGTAGTTACCCTACAATCACCCAGTCCACCATGAAGACCAGTAGTTACCCTACAATCACCCAGTCAACCATGAAGACCAGTAGTACCCTACAATCACCCAGTCCACCATCAAAGACCAGTAGTTACCCTACAATCACCCAGTCAACCATGAAGACCAGTAGTTACCCTACAATCACCCAGTCCACCATGAAGACCAGTAGTTACCCTACAATCACCCAGTCCACCATCAAAGACCAGTAGTTACCCTACAATCACCCAGTCCACCATCAAAGACCAGTAGTTACCCTACAATCACCCAGTCCACCATGAAGACCAGTAGTTACCCTACAATCACCCAGTCCACCATGAAGACCAGTAGTTACCCTACAATCACCCAGTCCACCATAAAGACCAGTAGTTACCCTACAATCACCCAGTCCACCATGAAGACCAGTAGTTACCCTACAATCACCCAGTCAACCATCAAAGACCAGTAGTTACCCTACAATCACCCAGTCCACCATGAAGACCAGTAGTTACCCTACAATCACCCAGTCCACCATCAAAGACCAGTAGTTACCCTACAATCAACCAGTCCACCATCAAAGACCAGTAGTTACCCTACAATCACCCAGTCAACCATCAAAGACCAGTAGTTACCCTACAATCACCCAGTCCACCATGAAGACCAGTAGTTACCCTACAATCACCCAGTCAACCATCAAAGACCAGTAGTTACCCTACAATCACCCAGTCCACCATCAAAGACCAGTAGTTACCCTACAATCACCCAGTCCACCATGAAGACCAGTAGTTACCCTACAATCACCCAGTCCACCATCAAAGACCAGTAGTTACCCTACAATCACCCAGTCCACCATCAAAGACCAGTAGTTACCCTACAATCACCCAGTCCACCATCAAAGACCAGTAGTTACCCTACAATCACCCAGTCAACCATCAAAGACCAGTAGTTACCCTACAATCACCCAGTCAACCATCAAAGACCAGTAGTTACCCTACAATCACCCAGTCAACCATCAAAGACCAGTAGTTACCCTACAATCACCCAGTCCACCATGAAGACCAGTAGTTACCCTACAATCACCCAGTCCACCATCAAAGACCAGTAGTTACCCTACAATCACCCAGTCCACCATCAAAGACCAGTAGTTACCCTACAATCACCCAGTCCACCATGAAGACCAGTAGTTACCCTACAATCACCCAGTCCACCATCAAAGACCAGTAGTTACCCTACAATCACCCAGTCCACCATCAAAGACCAGTAGTTACCCTACAATCACCCAGTCCACCATGAAGACCAGTAGTTACCCTACAATCACCCAGTCCACCATGAAGACCAGTAGTTACCCTACAATCACCCAGTCCACCATCAAAGACCAGTAGTTACCCTACAATCACCCAGTCAACCATCAAAGACCAGTAGTTACCCTACAATCACCCAGTCCACCATGAAGACCAGTAGTTACCCTACAATCACCCAGTCCACCATGAAGACCAGTAGTTACCCTACAATCACCCAGTCCACCATCAAAGACCAGTAGTTACCCTACAATCACCCAGTCCACCATGAAGACCAGTAGTTACCCTACAATCACCCAGTCCACCATGAAGACCAGTAGTTACCCTACAATCACCCAGTCCACCATCAAAGACCAGTAGTTACCCTACAATCACCCAGTCAACCATCAAAGACCAGTAGTTACCCTACAATCACCCAGTCCACCATCAAAGACCAGTAGTTACCCTACAATCACCCAGTCCACCATCAAAGACCAGTAGTTACCCTACAATCACCCAGTCAACCATCAAAGACCAGTAGTTACCCTACAATCACCCAGTCCACCATCAAAGACCAGTAGTTACCCTACAATCACCCAGTCAACCATCAAAGACCAGTAGTTACCCTACAATCACCCAGTCCACCATCAAAGACCAGTAGTTACCCTACAATCACCCAGTCCACCATGAAGACCAGTAGTTACCCTACAATCACCCAGTCAACCATCAAAGACCAGTAGTTACCCTACAATCACCCAGTCAACCATCAAAGACCAGTAGTTACCCTACAATCACCCAGTCAACCATCAAAGACCAGTAGTTACCCTACAATCACCCAGTCCACCATAAAGACCAGTAGTTACCCTACAATCACCCAGTCCACCATCAAAGACCAGTAGTTACCCTACAATCACCCAGTCAACCATCAAAGACCAGTAGTTACCCTACAATCACCCAGTCCACCATCAAAGACCAGTAGTTACCCTACAATCACCCAGTCCACCATGAAGACCAGTAGTTACCCTACAATCACCCAGTCAACCATCAAAGACCAGTAGTTACCCTACAATCACCCAGTCCACCATGAAGACCAGTAGTTACCCTACAATCACCCAGTCAACCATCAAAGACCAGTAGTTACCCTACAATCACCCAGTCAACCATCAAAGACCAGTAGTTACCCTACAATCACCCAGTCAACCATCAAAGACCAGTAGTTACCCTACAATCACCCAGTCCACCATGAAGACCAGTAGTTACCCTACAATCACCCAGTCCACCATCAAAGACCAGTAGTTACCCTACAATCACCCAGTCCACCATGAAGACCAGTAGTTACCCTACAATCACCCAGTCAACCATCAAAGACCAGTAGTTACCCTACAATCACCCAGTCCACCATGAAGACCAGTAGTTACCCTACAATCACCCAGTCCACCATCAAAGACCAGTAGTTACCCTACAATCACCCAGTCCACCATCAAAGACCAGTAGTTACCCTACAATCACCCAGTCCACCATGAAGACCAGTAGTTACCCTACAATCACCCAGTCAACCATCAAAGACCAGTAGTTACCCTACAATCACCCAGTCCACCATCAAAGACCAGTAGTTACCCTACAATCACCCAGTCCACCATCAAAGACCAGTAGTTACCCTACAATCACCCAGTCCACCATCAAAGACCAGTAGTTACCCTACAATCACCCAGTCCACCATGAAGACCAGTAGTTACCCTACAATCACCCAGTCAACCATCAAAGACCAGTAGTTACCCTACAATCACCCAGTCCACCATGAAGACCAGTAGTTACCCTACAATCACCCAGTCCACCATCAAAGACCAGTAGTTACCCTACAATCACCCAGTCCACCATCAAAGACCAGTAGTTACCCTACAATCACCCAGTCCACCATCAAAGACCAGTAGTTACCCTACAATCACCCAGTCCACCATGAAGACCAGTAGTTACCCTACAATCACCCAGTCCACCATCAAAGACCAGTAGTTACCCTACAATCACCCAGTCCACCATCAAAGACCAGTAGTTACCCTACAATCACCCAGTCCACCATCAAAGACCAGTAGTTACCCTACAATCACCCAGTCCACCATGAAGACCAGTAGTTACCCTACAATCACCCAGTCAACCATCAAAGACCAGTAGTTACCCTACAATCACCCAGTCAACCATCAAAGACCAGTAGTTACCCTACAATCACCCAGTCCACCATCAAAGACCAGTAGTTACCCTACAATCACCCAGTCCACCATGAAGACCAGTAGTTACCCTACAATCACCCAGTCCACCATCAAAGACCAGTAGTTACCCTACAATCACCCAGTCAACCATCAAAGACCAGTAGTTACCCTACAATCACCCAGTCCACCATCAAAGACCAGTAGTTACCCTACAATCACCCAGTCCACCATGAAGACCAGTAGTTACCCTACAATCACCCAGTCCACCATGAAGACCAGTAGTTACCCTACAATCACCCAGTCAACCATCAAAGACCAGTAGTTACCCTACAATCACCCAGTCAACCATCAAAGACCAGTAGTTACCCTACAATCACCCAGTCCACCATCAAAGACCAGTAGTTACCCTACAATCACCCAGTCCACCATGAAGACCAGTAGTTACCCTACAATCACCCAGTCCACCATCAAAGACCAGTAGTTACCCTACAATCACCCAGTCAACCATCAAAGACCAGTAGTTACCCTACAATCACCCAGTCCACCATCAAAGACCAGTAGTTACCCTACAATCACCCAGTCCACCATGAAGACCAGTAGTTACCCTACAATCACCCAGTCCACCATGAAGACCAGTAGTTACCCTACAATCACCCAGTCCACCATCAAAGACCAGTAGTTACCCTACAATCACCCAGTCCACCATCAAAGACCAGTAGTTACCCTACAATCACCCAGTCCACCATCAAAGACCAGTAGTTACCCTACAATCACCCAGTCCACCATCAAAGACCAGTAGTTACCCTACAATCACCCAGTCCACCATCAAAGACCAGTAGTTACCCTACAATCACCCAGTCAACCATCAAAGACCAGTAGTTACCCTACAATCACCCAGTCAACCATCAAAGACCAGTAGTTACCCTACAATCACCCAGTCCACCATCAAAGACCAGTAGTTACCCTACAATCACCCAGTCAACCATGAAGACCAGTAGTTACCCTACAATCACCCAGTCCACCATGAAGACCAGTAGTTACCCTACAATCACCCAGTCAACCATGAAGACCAGTAGTTACCCTACAATCACCCAGTCCACCATGAAGACCAGTAGTTACCCTACAATCACCCAGTCAACCATCAAAGACCAGTAGTTACCCTACAATCACCCAGTCCACCATCAAAGACCAGTAGTTACCCTACAATCACCCAGTCCACCATGAAGACCAGTAGTTACCCTACAATCACCCAGTCCACCATCAAAGACCAGTAGTTACCCTACAATCAACCAGTCCACCATCAAAGACCAGTAGTTACCCTACAATCACCCAGTCAACCATCAAAGACCAGTAGTTACCCTACAATCACCCAGTCAACCATCAAAGACCAGTAGTTACCCTACAATCACCCAGTCAACCATCAAAGACCAGTAGTTACCCTACAATCACCCAGTCAACCATCAAAGACCAGTAGTTACCCTACAATCACCCAGTCAACCATCAAAGACCAGTAGTTACCCTACAATCACCCAGTCCACCATCAAAGACCAGTAGTTACCCTACAATCACCCAGTCAACCATCAAAGACCAGTAGTTACCCTACAATCACCCAGTCAACCATCAAAGACCAGTAGTTACCCTACAATCACCCAGTCAACCATCAAAGACCAGTAGTTACCCTACAATCACCCAGTCCACCATAAAGACCAGTAGTTACCCTACAATCACCCAGTCCACCATCAAAGACCAGTAGTTACCCTACAATCACCCAGTCAACCATCAAAGACCAGTAGTTACCCTACAATCACCCAGTCAACCATCAAAGACCAGTAGTTACCCTACAATCACCCAGTCCACCATGAAGACCAGTAGTTACCCTACAATCACCCAGTCCACCATCAAAGACCAGTAGTTACCCTACAATCACCCAGTCCACCATCAAAGACCAGTAGTTACCCTACAATCACCCAGTCCACCATGAAGACCAGTAGTTACCCTACAATCACCCAGTCAACCATCAAAGACCAGTAGTTACCCTACAATCACCCAGTCAACCATCAAAGACCAGTAGTTACCCTACAATCACCCAGTCAACCATCAAAGACCAGTAGTTACCCTACAATCACCCAGTCCACCATCAAAGACCAGTAGTTACCCTACAATCACCCAGTCCACCATAAAGACCAGTAGTTACCCTACAATCACCCAGTCCACCATAAAGACCAGTAGTTACCCTACAATCACCCAGTCCACCATCAAAGACCAGTAGTTACCCTACAATCACCCAGTCAACCATCAAAGACCAGTAGTTACCCTACAATCACCCAGTCAACCATCAAAGACCAGTAGTTACCCTACAATCACCCAGTCAACCATCAAAGACCAGTAGTTACCCTACAATCACCCAGTCAACCATCAAAGACCAGTAGTTACCCTACAATCACCCAGTCCACCATCAAAGACCAGTAGTTACCCTACAATCACCCAGTCCACCATGAAGACCAGTAGTTACCCTACAATCACCCAGTCCACCATCAAAGACCAGTAGTTACCCTACAATCACCCAGTCAACCATCAAAGACCAGTAGTTACCCTACAATCACCCAGTCCACCATCAAAGACCAGTAGTTACCCTACAATCACCCAGTCAACCATCAAAGACCAGTAGTTACCCTACAATCACCCAGTCCACCATCAAAGACCAGTAGTTACCCTACAATCACCCAGTCCACCATCAAAGACCAGTAGTTACCCTACAATCACCCAGTCAACCATGAAGACCAGTAGTTACCCTACAATCACCCAGTCCACCATCAAAGACCAGTAGTTACCCTACAATCACCCAGTCCACCATGAAGACCAGTAGTTACCCTACAATCACCCAGTCAACCATCAAAGACCAGTAGTTACCCTACAATCACCCAGTCCACCATCAAAGACCAGTAGTTACCCTACAATCACCCAGTCAACCATCAAAGACCAGTAGTTACCCTACAATCACCCAGTCAACCATCAAAGACCAGTAGTTACCCTACAATCACCCAGTCAACCATCAAAGACCAGTAGTTACCCTACAATCACCCAGTCCACCATCAAAGACCAGTAGTTACCCTACAATCACCCAGTCCACCATCAAAGACCAGTAGTTACCCTACAATCACCCAGTCCACCATGAAGACCAGTAGTTACCCTACAATCACCCAGTCAACCATCAAAGACCAGTAGTTACCCTACAATCACCCAGTCAACCATCAAAGACCAGTAGTTACCCTACAATCACCCAGTCCACCATCAAAGACCAGTAGTTACCCTACAATCACCCAGTCCACCATCAAAGACCAGTAGTTACCCTACAATCACCCAGTCAACCATGAAGACCAGTAGTTACCCTACAATCACCCAGTCAACCATCAAAGACCAGTAGTTACCCTACAATCACCCAGTCCACCATGAAGACCAGTAGTTACCCTACAATCACCCAGTCCACCATGAAGACCAGTAGTTACCCTACAATCACCCAGTCCACCATCAAAGACCAGTAGTTACCCTACAATCACCCAGTCAACCATCAAAGACCAGTAGTTACCCTACAATCACCCAGTCAACCATCAAAGACCAGTAGTTACCCTACAATCACCCAGGAAAACAGGTCTGGAGAGAACAACCACATTTTGAAAACTAAACATGAAAGAAAGAGGGGTAATTCAATAAGGGCTGATATGGGTTTAGATCTTCTGGTGTATCATTTAGAGGCTGGTCCTGATGACAGGGCTTCCATTCTGGTGTATCATTTAGAGGCTGGTCCTGATGACAGGGCTTCCATTCTGGTGTATCATTTAGAGACTGGTCCTGATGACAGGGCTTCCATTCTGGTGTATCATTTAGAGGCTGGTCCTGATGACAGGGCTTCCATTCTGGTGTATCATTTAGAGGCTGGTCCTGATGACAGGGCTTCCATTCTGGTGTATCATTTAGAGGCTGGTCCTGATGACAGGGCTTCCATTCTGGTGTATCATTTAGAGGCTGGTCCTGATGACAGGGCTTCCATTCTGGTGTATCATTTAGAGGCTGGTCCTGATGACAGGGCTTCCATTCTGGTGTATCATTTAGAGGCTGGTCCTGATGACAGGGCTTCCATTCTGGTGTATCATTTAGAGGCTGGTCCTGATGACAGGGCTTCCATTCTGGTGTATCATTTAGAGGCTGGTCCTGATGACAGGGCTTCCATTCTGGTGTATCATTTAGAGGCTGGTCCTGATGAAAGGGCTTCCATTCTGGTGTATCATTTAGAGGCTGGTCCTGATGACAGGGCTTCCATTCTGGTGTATCATTTAGAGACTGGTCCTGATGACAGGGCTTCCATTCTGGTGTATCATTTAGAGGCTGGTCCTGATGACAGGGCTTCCATTCTGGTGTATCATTTAGAGACTGGTCCTGATGACAGGGCTTCCATTCTGGTGTATCATTTAGAGACTGGTCCTGATGACAGGGCTTCCATTCTGGTGTATCATTTAGAGACTGGTCCTGATGACAGGGCTTCCATTCTGGTGTATCATTTAGAGACTGGTCCTGATGACAGGGCTTCCATTCTGGTGTATCATTTAGAGGCTGGTCCTGATGACAGGGCTTCCATTCTGGTGTATCATTTAGAGACTGGTCCTGATGACAGGGCTTCCATTCTGGTGTAACATTTAGAGGCTGGTCCTGATGACAGGGCTTCCATTATGAGGCTGAAGCAAGACAGTCATCTTCTAAGCGGTTTACCCAAAAAGATGGCAGGGAGGCCTTTTATTATCGTTTGAACTGCAGACTGCCCCTTTAAGCCTCGGTTAACAGCTTCGGTTAACAGCCTCGGTTAACAGCTTCGGTTAACAGCCTCGGTTAACAGCCTCGGTTAACAGCTTCGGTTAACAGCTTCGGTTAACAGCTTCGGTTAACAGGTTAGCTAGAGTCTTGGGAAAGCAGTCTTATAGACAACGTCTCTCAGGATGTCCAATGCCCCTTAACAGTAGAGCAGATCAATAAAAAGACTGTAGCTCTAAAGGCATAGAAATGTAACTAGTCACATGTCAACTTGTAAATAGTTACTGATTCCATCTCCCAGTAAGAACACCGTCTCAGAGTGTAATCTCAACATGGGACATAAACATTGCTCTGAAAACCAGTGAGGGTGAAATATCACTGATTTAAAACTTTTACTGCAAGATGTCACAAATTTCTCTACATTTCTCACAGCCCAGTACTCAAAAAACTAAATCTCTCTACATTTCTCAATTTTAAAAAAATGTAACTAGGCAAGTTAGTTAAAAACAAATTCATATTTACAATGACAGCCTACCCCGACCAAATGCTGGACTCCCAATCACGGCTGGATGTGATACAGCCTGGATTCGAACCAGGTACTGAAATGCAGTGCCTTAGACCGCTGCACCACTCGGGAGCATACAACCATGATCAACTCCCCTGCTATCTGTAAAGCCTATTTAGACAGAACCCCAAAATATTAAAATAAATGTCTGCTTAAAAGAAACAGAAAACAAATGGTAGGAGTAGTCTTATCAGCAGCAGACTTCCTTCTGTGGGAAGTTCTTTTTACTATGGTTATGATGTCATCATCATCCCTTTGTGTTGTCCTGTGTGGTTCCGATTCCACCGCAGGTCCATCAACAGAACAGGTAAAAAAGTCATTTGTGTGATAGACGTGTCTGAGGCTGCTTCACTCTAAACCCCCTCTTCCTGCCTTCATCCCTCCTGTCCCGTCCTCCTCTGGGTCTCCTGTGTGTCTGCTAGCGGTGTGTGGGTCTAGTGCTGGTGTCCAACAGATAGCACCAGTGGTATCAGACAGCCCAGAACCAGGGCCCCAACCTCCACCATGGTCAGTCCTTTCGCTGCTTCCTTCCCCGGTGCGGGGGCGTGGCTGTGTCCAGTCCCGCCCACCTCAGGCAGAACGTGTACGGTGGCGACATACAGGAAGGTCCCAGCCGAGAACAGCATGGCCACGCCTGTGGCGTTCACGTCTGACAGCACCTCTTTACTGCTCTGGAAGGGTAGAGGAACAAAAAATGGGGGGTTGTTAGAATAGGGAGGGGGTTAGTGGGGAGGAAGGGTAGTGGGGAGGAAGGGTAGTGGGGAGGAGAGTAGTGGGGAGGAAGGGTAGTGGGGAGGAGAGTAGTGGGGAGGAAGGGTAGTGGGGAGGAGAGTAGTGGGGAGGAAGGGTAGTGGGGAGGAGAGTAGTGGGGAGGAAGGGTAGTGGGGAGGAGAGTAGTGGGGAGGAAGGGTAGTGGGGAGGAGAGTAGTGGGGAGGAGAGTAGTGGGGAGGAGAGTAGTGGGGAGGAGAGTAGTGGGGAGGAGAGTAGTGGGGAGGAAGGGTAGTGGGGAGGAGAGTAGTGGGGAGGAGAGTAGTGGGGAGGAGAGTAGTGGGGAGGAAGGGTAGTGGGGAGGAAGGGTAGTGGGGAGGAGAGTAGTGGGGAGGAAGGGTAGTGGGGAGGAGAGTAGTGGGGAGGAAGGGTAGTGGGGAGGAGAGTAGTGGGGAGGAAGGGTAGTGGGGAGGAGAGTAGTGGGGAGGAGAGTAGTGGGGAGGAAGGGTAGTGGGGAGGAAGGGTAGTGGGGAGGAGAGTAGTGGGGAGGAGAGTAGTGGGGAGGAGAGTAGTGGGGAGGAGAGTAGTGAGTAGTGGGGAGGAGAGTAGTGGGGAGGAGAGTAGTGGGGAGGAGAGTAGTGAGTAGTGGGGAGGAGAGTAGTGGGGAGGAGAGTAGTGAGTAGTGGGGAGGAGAGTAGTGAGTAGTGGGGAGGAAAGTAGTGAGGAGGAGAGTAGTGAGTAGTGGGGAGGAGAGTAGTGAGGAGGAGAGTAGTGAGGAGGAGAGTAGTGAGTAGTGGGGAGGAGAGTAGTGAGGAGGAGAGTAGTGAGTAGTGGGGAGGAGAGTAGTGGGGAGGAGAGTAGTGAGTAGTGGGGAGGAGAGTAGTGGGGAGGAGAGTAGTGAGTAGTGAGGAGGAGAGTAGTGAGTAGTGGGGAGGAGAGTAGTGAGGAGGAGAGTAGTGAGTAGTGGGGAGGAGAGTAGTGAGGAGGAGAGTAGTGAGGAGGAGAGTAGTGAGTAGTGGGGAGGAGAGTAGTGAGTAGTGGGGAGGAGAGTAGTGAGTAGTGGGGAGGAGAGTAGTGAGTAGTGGGGAAGAGAGTAGTGAGTAGTGGGGAGGAGAGTAGTGGGTAGTGGGGAGGAGAGTAGTGGGTAGTGGGGAGGAGAGTAGTGGGTAGTGGGGAGGAGAGTAGTGGGTAGTGGGGAGGAGAGTAGTGAGGAGGAGAGTAGTGAGTAGTGAGGAGGAGAGTAGTGAGGAGGAGAGTAGTGAGGAGGAGAGTAGTGAGTAGTGGGGAGGAGAGTAGTGAGTAGTGGGGAGGAGAGTAGTGAGTAGTGGGGAGGAGAGTAGTGAGTAGTGGGGAGGAGAGTAGTGAGTAGTGGGGAGGAGAGTAGTGAGTAGTGGGGAGGAGAGTAGTGGGTAGTGGGGAGGAGAGTAGTGGGTAGTGGGGAGGAGAGTAGTGGGTAGTGGGGAGGAGAGTAGTGGGTAGTGGGGAGGAGAGTAGTGGGTAGTGGGGAGGAGAGTAGTGGGTAGTGGGGAGGAGAGTAGTGGGTAGTGGGGAGGTCATAGACCACCAACTGACCTGGCTGAGTCCTACGAAGGTAACCATGGCGAGGACAGGTGCTGCCAGGGCGAAGACCAGCAGGTGTTTACGGATCCGGTTCCTCTCCAGACCAGCATGCATCAGGAAAGAGACCAGGCCAAAGGCTGCTGGGGCCTGGAGGGACAGAGAGAGACAGGGTTTAAACACACAGGGTTTAATTACGAGAGGAATTAAATAACAAACACAGCTACAAATATCACCTGCTCAGACTGACCAGGTGGAAGATATGATCCCTTATTGATGTCACCTGTTAAATCCACTTCAATCAGTGTAGATGAAGGGGAGGAGACAGGTTCAAGAAGGATGTTAAGCCTTGAGACAATTGGGACATGGATTGTCCACTGGGGGAGGGAAATGTCCATAGAGGTGGCTTTACAGCAGCCTGATGGTCTGGGGGTAGAAGCTACTGGCCAGTCTGACAGTTTTTGCCAGGATGCTCCTATACTGCCCGCGTCTGAGTGATGGAAATGGGGAGAACAGGCCATGGCTCGGGTGGCTGGGGTCCCTGATGGTGTAGGTGTCCTGGAGGGCAGGCAGTGTGCACCCAATGGTGTGTTGGGCTGAGTGTTTCACCCTCTGTAACGCCTTGGGGTCAGTGGTGGTGGAGTTGCCATAACAGGCTGTGATGCAGCCAGACAGCGCCTGTAGAACACAGAGGGCCCCTTGGGGACAGACCCAATTTCTTCAGCATCCTGATGAGTTGCTGTCGTGCCTTCTTCGCCACAATGTCAGCATGATTTGACCATTTCAGCTCCTCGAAGATGTGTATGCAGAGGAACTGTACATTTTTGATTGTCTCCACGGCAACCCCTGTTTATGAGGATGGGGGCGTGCCCAACCTGGTTCCTCCAGAAGTCTACAATCAACTCCTTGGTTTTGCTGACGTTGAGGGAGAGGTTGTTTACCTGGCCGTCAGAATGCATACCTCCTCCCTGTAGGCAGTCACGTCATTGTTGGTAATCAGGCCTACTACTGTCGTGTCGTCAGTGGACTTAATGATGGAGTTGGAACTGTGTGAGGCCACACAGTCATGGGTATACCGTGTTGAGAATCAGTGTTGAGGAAGTAATGTTTCCTACCTTCACCACCAGGGGGCGGCCTGTCAGGAAGGGAGGAGTTGAGTCCCAGGGCCATGAGTTTTGTGGTGAGCTTAGAGGGCACTGTGGTGTTGAAGGTAGAGAGTCGTAGTCCAGGTGGGTGAGGGCAGTGTGGGCCCTCACCCACCAGGCGCTGTCTGAGTAATGAACAGCAAAAGCACTAGCCCATCCCCCGCTGTACAACATTTAACCTGTTCTGTTGGCCTGCTTGTCGTTCCAAACAGACTCTGGGACAGTTGTGGGATGATAGATCCCACATTAATACAACCACTTTACATCAAAAAACTATGTGGCTGATGCAACAGATCAGAAGGTTTAGCTTAAAATGTTAGGCTATTTCTTCACATTATAAACGCAGCAATTCGCACACGGCAGTAGGCTATACACGTGACCGTTCCAAAATGCAATTAGCTGGAGAACACCACTCTCAAAAGCGCACTGCAAATGGGAGCAGTTTCAATGTAGAAATGTAGAAAGAGGGAAGATCTAAAGATGCAACAACAAACATGGGTTGTTAATACAGTTGAAAACTCTAGACCATGAGTTTTCATCAAGGATCTCTCTGTACTTTGCTCTGTTAATCTTTCCCTCGATCCTGACTAGTCTCCCAGTCCCTGCCACTGAAAAACTTCCCCACAGCATGATGCTGCCTCCACCATGCTTCACCATAGGGATGGTGCCAGGTTTCCTCCAGATGTGACGCTTGGCATTCAGGCCAAAGAGTTTAATCTTTGTTTCATCAGACCACAGAATCCTGTTTTTCATGGTCCTTTGGCCTTTTGGCAAACTCCAGGCAGGTGGCCTTGGTGCCCAGTCAGGTGGCCTTGGTGCCCAGTCAGGTGGCCTTGGTGCCCAGTCAGGTGGCCTTGGTGCCCAAGCAGATTGGACCTCTTGAAAGCCAAATGGACCTGCCACTAAAACTGTCCCTGGGATGTTAATGCCACACACATGTGGAAGCTTTCAATATACTTTGTATGCCTCATTTACTGAAGTGCTTCCATTATTTTGGCAGTTACATGAAACTGAGTTGAATTGGTTAAACTAACTCCTCGTGCCATCAAATATCGAATACCAGTAAGGGCTCGTGCCATCAAATATCGAATACCAGTAAGGGCTCGTGCCATCAACTATCGAATACCAGTAAGGGTTCGTGCCATCAACTATCGAATACCAGTAAGGGCTCGTGCCATCAAATATCGAATACCAGTAAGGGCTCGTGCCATCAAATATCGAATACCAGTAAGGGCTCGTGCCATCAACTATCGAATACCAGTAAGGGCTCGTGCCATCAAATATCGAATACCAGTAAGGGCTCGTGCCATCAAATATCGAATACCAGTAAGGGCTCGTGCCATCAACTATCGAATACCAGTAAGGGCTCGTGAGGATGGAAGGAAGCTATGCTGTTAAGCACAGTGACACTCATTACATACACAATGAGATGGACTGTTGAAACACAAGATGTAGATGAGAAGATAAAGTTATTGTCACTATACTGTACCTTGTGAAGCATGATGGCCACGAAGACAATGAGCTGAACACTGGTCTGAGAAGTGGAAGCAGCTGCTCCAAGAGCCACTCCATCAGCTGTAAGATCAGAATCACCTTTACTTGCCACATCCATTATACAAAACAATAAGACCTGCTCCTAAGATGGGTAAATTAGACTATGCAGCAGCAAATGTAGGCCTAATTGTCACGAGAAAGAAAGTTACCATGATGAGATCATAGGTCTACATGCATTGTGAACTGTCTCTGTGTCTGTCCCCACCCTGAGATGGGCTGTCTGTCCCCACCCTGAGATGGGCTGTCTGTCCCCACCCTGAGATGGGCTGTCTGTCCCCACCCTGAGATGGGCTGTCTGTCCCCACCCTGAGATGGGCTGTCTGTCCCCACCCTGAGATGGGCTGTCTGTCCCCACCCTGAGATGGGCTGTCTGTCCCCACCCTGAGTGTTGATTCATCATGCAGAGGCCGTAGAGAAGCCAGATTTAGACATGGCTGATAATTTAACAGTTCCATTTCACGCCGTGCTGTTCAAATAAATAATTTCTAATAATTTTAGCGGTTTCGTGCAGTTATTTATCCTGTGAAAAGGGAGTGATTTTGGGTAACTGGGTTCCCGCCATTCAACCCTAACATAGACTGACCAGGTGAATCCAGGTGAAAGCTATGATCCCTTATTGATGTCACTGTAGATGTGTGTAGATGAAGAAGAGGAGACAGGTTCAAGAAGGATTTGTAAGCCTTGAGACATGGATTGTGTATGTGTGCCTTTGAACATGGTAAGGTAGTAGGTGCCAGGCACACCGGTTTGTTTCAAGAACTGCAACGCTGCTGGGTTTTTCACACTCAACAGTTTCTAATGTGTATCAAGAATGGTCCACCACCCAAAGGACAACCAGCCAAGCATTGTAGTCAACAAGGACCAGCATCCCTGTGGAACGCTTTCCACACCTTGTAAAGTCCATGCCCCGACAAATGAAGGCTGTTCTGAAAGCAAAAAAAGGTGCAACTCAAAATTTGGAAGGTGTTCTTAATGTTTGGTAAACTCAGTGCATATTTACCAGGAATTTGACCTGATGAATGATGATGCTATAATAAACCGGACAAATATATACCCCAAATAATGGACAATACACATACAGTACGTACAATAGATAAGATGCAGAATCCACCAACAAGCCTCCATATACTTCCTGAAACATTGTATGATGAAGCCATCTTACCTGCTGCATGGACCACCAGTCCCAAGGTGGTGGTGGTGATGATGAAGCCATCTTACCTGCTGCATGGACCACCAGTCCCAAGGTGGTGGTGGTGATGAAGCCATCTTACCTGCTGCATGGACCACCAGTCCCAAGGTGGTGGTGGTGATGAAGCCATCTTACCTGCTGCATGGACCACCAGTCCCAAGGTGGTTATGATGAAGCCATCTTACCTGCTGCATGGACCACCAGTCCCAAGGTGGTGGTGGTGGTGATGAAGCCATCTTACCTGCTGCATGGACCACCAGTCCCAAGGTGGTGGTGGTGATGAAGCCATCTTACCTGCTGCATGGACCACCAGTCCCAAGGTGGTGATGATGAAGCCATCTTACCTGCTGCATGGACCACCAGTCCCAAGGTGGTGGTGATGAAGCCATCTTACCTGCTGCATGGACCACCAGTCCCAAGGTGGTGGTGATGAAGCCATCTTACCTGCTGCATGGACCACCAGTCCCAAGGTGGTGATGATGAAGCCATCTTACCTGCTGCATGGACCACCAGTCCCAAGGTGGTGGTGGTGATGATGAAGCCATCTTACCTGCTGCATGGACCACCAGTCCCAAGGTGGTGGTGGTGATGAAGCCATCTTACCTGCTGCATGGACCACCAGTCCCAAGGTGGTGGTGGTGATGAAGCCATCTTACCTGCTGCATGGACCACCAGTCCCAAGGTGGTGATGATGAAGCCATCTTACCTGCTGCATGGACCACCAGTCCCAAGGTGGTGATGATGAAGCCATCTTACCTGCTGCATGGACCACCAGTCCCAAGGTGGTGGTGATCTTTGAACTGGCAATCCTCGCAGACTCTGGATCTAAACACACACACACACAAAACAGATCAGACAGACCCCTCAATCTTGCTGTAACAAATCAGAACCCTGAGGGCTGATTTCCTTGGCCAGATTAAAACCTGGCGATGCTCCACTGAGCATGTGTCTAAGTCCAGGATTAGGCTTAATCTGTCCAGGGAAACAGCCTTGAGAGAGATGAGCTCATCCCACACTGACGTCAACACTGCTGTGTGTGTGTGTCCAGACTGACCGTCAACACATCTGTGTTTGTCCAGACAGACTGACCGTCAACACAGCTGTGTGTGTGTGTGTGTCCAGACTGATCGTCAACACAGCTGTGTGTGTGTGTGTGTGTGTGTCCAGACTGACCTTCAACACAGCTGTGTGTGTGTGTGTCCAGACTGACCGTAAACACTGCTGTGTGTGTGTGTGTCCAGACTGACCGTCAACACTGCTGTGTGTGTGTGTGCGTGTGTGTGTGTGTGTGTGTCCAGACTAACCGTCAACACTGCTGTGTGTGTGTGTGTGTGTGTGTCCAGACAGACCGTCAACACTGCTGTGTGTGTGCGTGTGTATGTGTGTGTGTGTGTCCAGACTAACCGTCAACACTGCTGTGTGTGTGTGTGTGTGTGTGTGTGTGTCCAGACTAACCGTCAACACTGCTGTGTATGTGTGTGTGTCCAGACTAACCGTCAACACTGCTGTGTGTGTGTGTGTGTGTGTGTGTGTGTCCAGACTAACCGTCAACACTGCTGTGTATGTGTGTGTGTCCAGACTAACCGTCAACACTGCTGTGTGTATGTGTGTGTGTGTGTCCAGACTAACCGTCAACACTGCTGTGTGTGTGTGTGTGTGTGTGTGTGTGTGTGTGTGTGTGTGTGTGTGTGTGTGTGTGTGTGTGTGTGTGTGTGTGTGTCCAGACTAACCGTCAACACTGCTGTGTGTGTGTGTCCAGACTAACCGTCAACACTGCTGTGTGTGTGTGTGTCCAGACTAACCGTCAACACTGCTGTGTGTGTGTGTGTGTGTGTGTCCAGACTAACCGTCAACACTGCTGTGTGTGTGTGTGTGTGTGTGTGTGTGTGTGTGTCCAGACTAACCGTCAACACTGCTGTGTGTGTGTGTGTGTGTGTGTGTCCAGACTAACCGTCAACACTGCTGTGTGTGTGTGTGTGTCCAGACTAACCGTCAACACTGCTGTGTGTGTGTGTGTGTGTGTGTGTGTGTGTGTGTCCAGACTAACCGTCAACACTGCTGTGTGTGTGTGTGTGTGTGTGTATGTGTGTATCCAGACTAACCGTCAACACTGCTGTGTGTGTGTGTGTCCAGACTAACCGTCAACACTGCTGTGTGTGTGTGTGTGTGTGTCCAGACTAACCGTCAACACTGGTGTGTGTGTGTGTGTGTGTCCAGACTAACCGTCAACACTGCTGTGTATGTGTGTGTCCAGACTAACCGTCAACACTGCTGTGCACGTGGGCGCTTCCTATCTGGTCGACCAGAAGCATGAAGACAAACCCCAGGACAAGGGAAACCCCGATGTAGGCATGGAGGTGTTCGTGGCCGTGCTTCCCACTGACCCCCAGAGCTTCATCCACACCCTCCTTGGTCTCAGACACCACCAGCCCCTCCGCCTGGCCATGGGCGTGGTGCACACCTACAGAGAGAGAGACTGACCCTCACCCATACAGTAGATTCAGAGATGTCCTCCCTGTTACCGACTTGGGCTTGCTAACAACACTTCCTACCAGGGGTTGGAACAAGTTCAGGGAACAGAACATAAAATTGTGAAAACAAATTATTTATAGGAGCAGAACCGATAATGAAAAAGGTCTATACTGTTCCAGAGTAGAACCGTTTTTTAAAATGTATTTAACCAGGCAAGTCAGTTAAGAACAAATTCTTATTTACAATGACGCCTACCCCGGGCCTCCCCTAACCCGGACGACGCTGGGCCAATTGTGCTCCGCCGTATGGGACTCCCGATCACGTCCGGTTGTGATACAGCCCAGGATCGAACCAGGGTCTGTAGTGACGCCTCTAGAACTGAGATGCAGTGCCTTAGACCGCTGCGGCCCTCTGGAACCGATTAAAAACTTTATTTTACGTACTGGGCTTCTTTTTTCACATCCCACAAAAACAACCGCAACAAAGCGCCAATGCAAAGCCATCACTGTCACTCAGAAACGTATTCTAGTGCCCGTCTGTCTGCTAGCTGAACATCTTTGCCAGTGTGTGTGTGTAGGTTACATGCTCCTCCCCCTCTGAAGCATAGCTGTAGCCCCTCCCCCTATCTCTGAATCACACAATCTACAGTATCTACTGTCGTTAGAGGTGTGATTCAAATTAGGGAGAGATTTTTTAAATTAGAGAACAATGGATTAACTTTTTCAATGCTAGTTAAGGATACAATGGTTATCACATTGTACACACAAGCTTGTTAATTAGCTAGCTTGTTAGCTAGCTCTGGTCTAGCTCTCGAACTCTATTATGTGTAATGTAATGGAACAGTCATGATCAAGGGATAGCTCTGGTCCAACGTTAGTTAAGCCAACTCTGAATTTACAAAGACATTCAAAGTTCCTTTATAGAAGCCGCTCCTCCGTAGATATAATTCTGTGGGCTTAATACAGCTGCTCCTCCATAGGTATAATTATGTGGGCTTAATACAGACGCTCCTCCGTAGGTATAATTCTGTGGGACTAATACAGCTGCTCCTCCATAGGTATAATTCTGTGGGCTTAATACAGACGCTCCTCCGTAGATATAATTCTGTGGGACTAATACAGACGCTCCTCCGTAGGTATAATTCTGTGGGCTTAATACAGACGCTCCTCCGTAGATATAATTCTGTGGGACTAATACAGACGCTCCTCCATAGGTATAATTCTGTGGGCTTAATACAGACGCTCCTCCGTAGATATAATTCTGTGGGACTAATACAGACGCTCCTCCGTAGGTATAATTCTGTGGGACTAATACAGCTGCTCCTCCATAGGTATAATTCTGTGGGCTTAATACAGACGCTCCTCCGTAGATATAATTCTGTGGGACTAATACAGACGCTCCTCCATAGGTATAATTCTGTGGGCTTAATACAGACGCTCCTCCGTAGATATAATTCTGTGGGACTAATACAGACGCTCCTCCGTAGGTATAATTCTGTGGGACTAATACAGCTGCTCCTCCATAGGTATAATTCTGTGGGCTTAATACAGCTGCTCCTCCATAGGTATAATTCTGTGGGCCTAATACAGCTGCTCCTCCGTAGGTATAATTCTGTGGGCCTAATACAGCTGCTCCTCCATAGGTATAATTCTGTGGGACTAATACAGACGCTCCTCCGTAGATATAATTCTGTGGGACTAATACAGCTGCTCCTCCATAGGTATAATTCTGTGGGCCTAATACAGCTGCTCCTCCATAGGTATAATTCTGTGGGACTAATACAGCTGCTCCTCCATAGGTATAATTCTGTGGGCCTAATACAGCTGCTCCTCCATAGGTATAATTCTGTGGGACTAATACAGATAATGCATGTCATAACAACAAGATGCCCAGCACTTCATGCTCTCCTCACCCGCAAAATGTCAGTCGCATCCTACACTACACTTGTCTGTCCAATGGATGTACATAGCTTGCCCGCTCCATAGCAAACTGCTTCCTCCAACAAAAATGATTTCAGAGGTTGAAAAAGGAACAGAAAGGAATTATATAAATCGTTGATTTTTTGGGTTCAAACTGGTTGAGAACTTCATTTTGCTGGTCGGAACAGAACGAAAAAAATGATGGTTCTGTTGATTTACATTGTAGTCATTTAGCAGACACTCTTATCCAGAGAGACTTATGAAACGATTGGAAAATAATGTTGGTTCGAACCCCTGCTTCCTACAGACACATCCACTCAAACACATGCAGGACACAATCACCACTACATTGTGCACTACTTTTGACTAGACCCCCATAAGCCCTGGTCAAAGGTAGTGCACTATAAAGGGAACACGGTCTGCAGATTGAGTCTCACCCTCCAGGACCTCCTCATACAGGGAATGGACCCCCTCAGGGATGATGACAGCCAGGGCAGTACCACACAGCAGCCCTGCTCCCAGGACAGTCACCAGCTTCAGCTTCTCCTGCATTACAGAACAGCCAGGACAGAGGGTTCATCAGCAGGACAGAACAGCCAGGACAGAGGAGGGATAAATAGTCTACATATGAACTTTGCCCTCACAATAGAAATGATTAGGCTAGCTAATATCAATAGTAATGATTAGGCTAGCTAATATCAATAGTAATGATTAGGCTAGCTAATATCAATAGAAATGATTAGGCTAGCTAATATCAATAGAAATGATTAGGCTAGCTAATATCAATAGAAATGATTAGGCTAGCTAATATCAATAGAAATGATTAGGCTAGCTAATATCAATATTAATGATTAGGCTAGCTAATATCAATAGAAATGATTAGGCTAGCTAATATCAATAGAAATGATTAGGCTAGCTAATATCAATAGAAATGATTAGGCTAGCTAATATCAATAGAAATGATTAGGCTAGCTAATATCAATAGAAATGATTAGGCTAGCTAATATCAATAGAAATGATTAGGCTAGCTAATATCAATAGAAATGATTAGGCTAGCTAATATCAATAGAAATGATTAGGCTAGCTAATATCAATAGAAATGATTAGGCTAGCTAATATCAATAGAAATGATTAGGCTAGCTAATATCAATAGAAATGATTAGGCTAGCTAATATCAATAGAAATGATTAGGCTAGCTAATATCAATAGAAATGATTAGGCTAACTAATATCAATAGAAATGATTAGGCTAGCTAATATCAATAGAAATGATTAGGCTAGTTAATATCAATAGAAATGATTAGGCTAGCTAATATCAATAGAAATGATTAGGCTAGCTAATATCAATAGAAATGATTAGGCTAGCTAATATCAATAGAAATGATTAGGCTAGCTAATATCAATAGAAATGATTAGGCTAGCTAATATCAATAGTAATGATTAGGCTAGCTAATATCAATAGAAATGATTAGGCTAGCTAATATCAATAGAAATGATTAGGCTAGCTAATATCAATAGAAATGATTAGGCTAGCTAATATCAATAGAAATGATTAGGCTAGCTAATATCAATAGAAATGATTAGGCTAGCTAATATCAATAGAAATGATTAGGCTAGCTAATATCAATAGAAATGATTAGGCTAGCTAATATCAATAGAAATGATTAGGCTAGCTAATATCAATAGAAATGATTAGGCTAGCTAATATCAATAGTAATGATTAGGCTAGCTAATATCAATAGTAATGATTAGGCTAGCTAATATCAATAGAAATGATTAGGCTAGCTAATATCAATAGAAATGATTAGGCTAGCTAATATCAATAGAAATGATTAGGCTAGCTAATATCAATAGAAATGATTAGGCTAGCTAATATCAATAGAAATGATTAGGCTAGCTAATATCAATAGAAATGATTAGGCTAACTAATATCAATAGAAATGATTAGGCTAGCTAATATCAATAGAAATGATTAGCCTAGTTAATATCAATAGAAATGATTAGGCTAGCTAATATCAATAGAAATGATTAGGCTAGCTAATATCAATAGAAATGATTAGGCTAGCTAATATCAATAGAAATGATTAGGCTAGCTAATATCAATAGAAATGATTAGGCTAGCTAATATCAATAGTAATGATTAGGCTAGCTAATATCAATAGAAATGATTAGGCTAGCTAATATCAATAGAAATGATTAGGCTAGCTAATATCAATAGAAATGATTAGGCTAGCTAATATCAATAGAAATGATTAGGCTAGCTAATATCAATAGAAATGATTAGGCTAGCTAATATCAATAGAAATGATTAGGCTAGCTAATATCAATAGAAATGATTAGGCTAGCTAATATCAATAGAAATGATTAGGCTAGCTAATATCAATAGAAATGATTAGGCTAGCTAATATCAATAGAAATGATTAGGCTAGCTAATATCAATAGAAATGATTAGGCTAGCTAATATCAATAGAAATGATTAGGCTAGCTAATATCAATAGAAATGATTAGGCTAGCTAATATCAATAGAAATGATTAGGCTAGCTAATATCAATAGAAATGATTAGGCTAGCTAATATCAATAGAAATGATTAGGCTAGCTAATATCAATAGAAATGTGTCCATTTCTGTGCATAGTAATCTGCTGAAGACTCCACTTGAAGTAGAATTGTGTTATTCAGCAAAGTTGTGGTTTGAGTGCTACTGACCTCTGAGAAGTTGACAGCCAGAGGAATGGTTCCTGCCACATAACATCCCAGCAGCATGGCCAGGGACAGCAGGCTGATCCAGCTCAGGTCCTCCATATACACAGCTGGCAACAATTAGTCTGACTGTTGGTAAGTAGTAAACTCAGACTATTCTGAATCCAGAAACTGACTAGATATCTAGGTTGGCAAGCGTTCAGATGATTTGTTCGTCAGCTTGATAGCTAGACAGATACAGTTAACTTTGCAGATAAATACTTTGTTGAGGGAAAATGTATCTGATACGATTGTGATGTGTTGTTGTCTCACCTAACTATCTTAAGATGAATGCACTAACTCAAGCTGCCTGCTCAGAGGTCTAACAGCCATGTTGTCCGTTCGCCATCTAGCTAAACTCAACGATTTAGATAGGCACCACGATATTGGCCTTGGAGACTGTTGTTGATGCAATAACGTCAATCTAGCTAATCTGATTCTTACTTTTGCAGAAATCTAAACATCGTGAAGCAGCTGCTGCAACATCAGTAAAGCACAGTCCTGTCGGCTACAGCGGACACGTTGTCCTTCATAGAAAGCGTATTGCCCACACCGTACTCTCCAGTGTAGCTATTTGTTATAAAATGTTATCGAAACGACCTGCACTTAGATATTATTCTTTATAGCTACTTATCTCGAAATGGTTTTGTCAAATGTAGCACTTCCGGGTAACACTCGTCGCTCATGCGTGCCACGTGCCATGCGCATGCCCAGAATAAGCATGATTTCTCCCTTTCCATTTCTTCACTGACTTTGTGGACCGATACGTCAGATGTTACAAACATAAACCAATGTATAAAAAGTATAGCGGTTTTAGCTGGATGTGGTTGCTCTTTTCTTGGAACTAATGAGAAATGTCTTGTCTCTTCCTGATAGCCCCATCTCCGCCAGGGGGCGCTTCTGTTGAGGGACCGTTAGCGCCCCCGTATGGAGAATGTGACTAACTCCCACTGCTGCGACTACAATACATGTTTAATTTGAACAGAAATGGCACACTTTTCGTATCATTATTTTATTTGGCCTTTATTCAACCAGGTAAGTCATGAACACATACTATTTTGCCATAACGACATGTACCCTATGCCTCAAACACAGATGAAAGGGTTGTTCTATTAATCTTTAACTGCAAGGTCTCATTCATCATGTGACTTCCTCATCTCTGACTGACTGCCATGAGTGACATCAGAGTGACGTCATGTTAGTTCAGCTGATTCTGTCTTGTAAAAAATTCACATTGAAAACATTTATATTCCACTATGATGATGACAATGTTATAGATTTTATTAATGACATGATGTACTATCTGATCATTATCTTCCATTCTATTATCTTCTCTTATGTGCTATTAGTGGGCATCAGGTTGCCTAGCAGCAGGTAGCCTAGCGGTTAGCGCGTTGGGCCAGTAACCAAAAGGTCGCTGGTTCGAATACCTGAGCCAACAAGGTGAGAAACTTGTTGATGTGTCCTTGAGCAAGGCACTTAACCCTAATTTGCTCCAGCGGCTGACCCTGTAGGTAGGCAGTCATTGTAAATAAGAATATGTTCTTAACTGACTTGCCTAGTTAAATAAAGGTTACATATTTCTGTTTCTCAGGGTTTAACTCTTGTTTGTATTCCCCCTCTCCAGGCCTGTCTCTGAAGCAGCCTCCTGAGGTACTGGTAGAGTTGTGGGAAACCAGTCAATCTAAGTTGTGATCAAGACAACACCACCAAGACTGGCATGTTCTGGTACCAGAAGAGAGGAATGTACTACTGGACAAGTGGACTAACTCTGCATCTTCTGTTATAAACGTTTCAATTTGTCCATATAAGCCAATTCCCCTGAGTGAAAAGGGTTAAAACAGTTGTATTTCACCAAAATAGTGATTTTATTCAAGTCAACTTTACAGCGTATACTTTCCCTAACTGGTGTCTCTCTCAGTTCCTTCCCGTTGGAGCTGTTCTCCTTCGGCCATGCAGTGTTGGTGGTGGATGTAGAGGCTGAAGGCTTCAGGGGAGACTGTCTGTGAACGAGACTCAGCTCTCTCACAGTACGGTGTACTACTGCACCATACAGGGTACACAGTGAGCCCTGCACCTGGGGCCCTGACAAAAAATGACTTATAGAAGCAGGCAGCCACAGAGCGGAGGAGGGGTGTGTGGATTATTATTTATTTTATTTAACCTTTATTTAACTAGGCAAGTCAGTTAAGAACAAATTGTTGTTTACAGTGACAGCCTACCCTGGCCGAACTCAGACAATGCTCCCAATCACAGCCAGTTGTGATACAGTCTGGATTCGAACCAGGTTGTCTGTAGTGACACCTCTAGTACTGAGATGCAGAGTCTTAGACCGCTGACCTACTTGGGACTGAACCAGGTTGTCTGTAGTGACGTCTATAGTACTGAGATGCTGTCTAAGACCACTGAACCAGGTTGTCTGTAGTGACGTCTCTAGCACTGAGATGCAGAGTCTTAGACCACTGAACCAGGTTGTCTGTAGTGACGTCTCTAGCACTGAGATGCAGAGTCTTAGACCGCTGACCTACTTGGGACTGAACCAGGTTGTCTGTAGTGACTCCTCTAGCACTGAGATGCACTGTGTTAGACCACTGAACCAGGTTGTCTGTAGTGACTCCTCTAGCACTGAGATGCAGAGTCTTAGACCACTGAACCAGGTTGTCTGTAGTGACGTCTCTAACACTGAGATGCAGAGTCTTAGACCGCTGAACCAGGTTGTCTGTAGTGACGTCTCTAACACTGAGATGCAGTGTGTTAGAACACTGAACCACCCGGGAGACAAAGTTTCCTTTTTATCTTCTGTACTGTATATTATTCATGTTTGTCAAGTTACTGATTGGTGTATTGTCTTGTTATATTACTGACTGGTGTAATCTAATTGTATTGTTATATTACTGACTGGTGTAATCTAATTGTATTGTTATATTACTGACTGGTGTAATCTAATTGTATTGTTATATTACTGACTTGTGTAATCTAATTGTATTGTTATATTACTGACTTGTGTAATCTAATTGTATTGTTATATTACTGACTGGTGTAATCTAATTGTCTTGTTATATTACTGATTGGTGTAATCTAATTGTCTTGTTATATTACTGATTGGTGTAATCTAATTGTCTTGTTATATTACTGATTGGTGTAATCTAATTGTCTTGTTATATTACTGACAGGTATAGACCAGTATAACCCCCTACCCTCCAGGTATAGACCAGTATAGCCCCATACCCTCCAGGTATAGATCAGTATAACCCCCTACCCTCCAGGTATAGACCAGTATAGCCCCCTACCCTCCAGGTATAGACCAGTATAGCCCCATACCCTCCAGGTATAGACCAGTATAGCCCCCTACCCTCCAGGTATAGACCAGTATAACCCCCTACCCTCCAGGTATAGACCAGTATAGACCCATACCCTCCAGGTATAGATCAGTATAGCCCCATACCCTCCAGGTATAGACCAGTATAACCCCCTACCCTCCAGGTATAGATCAGTATAGCCCCATACCCTCCAGGTATAGACCAGTATAGACCCCCACCCTCCAGGTATAGACCAGTATAACCCCCTACCCTCCAGGTATAGACCAGTATAGCCCCCTACCCTCCAGGTATAGACCAGTATAGACCCCCACCCTCCAGGTATAGACCAGTATAACCCCCTACCCTCCAGGTATAGACCAGTATAGCCCCCTACCCTCCAGGTATAGACCAGTATAGCCCCCTACCCTCCAGGTATAGACCAGTATAGACCCATACCCTCCAGGTATAGACCAGTATAACCCCCTACCCTCCAGGTATAGACCAGTATAGCCCCCTACCCTCCAGGTATAGACCAGTATAACCCCCTACCCTCCAGGTATAAAGTTCTCCCATTAATATCTAACCTAAAAGCTGTGTTTATGCGTATTCCCTGGGATGGCAGAGAATGTTTCTAATCTTTTATACTGTGGCCCACATGTTTTAATGTTCTAGGTTGTTGTCTTGTATCTACTCTTCATCACCAGTTGAAACCATCTGCCTCTGTCTGCTGTGTAGCCTTACCCAGCTGGCTCCTCCTACCTGATGGAAGATAAGAAAGTGTGCCTCTATAATCATTGTGATGTCACTTCCTGACTCCTCCCTTGTTCATGTAGCAGAACGGCCACCTCTGTTACAACACTGAGGTTCAGTTGTCACCAGGGTTCAGATACTGTAGCAGCAGCTGGTAAATTAGTTACACATTACAAGACTAGTAAACCTTTTCACAGATAGTTACACATTACAACAATATACTCATTTATTTTGTTGTCATCATGATCTTCATAGTCTTCTCCATCTGCTCTCTACATCTGCCATGGACCAGGGGTGAGATGAGAGAGACTGATACTGGACTGATTGTTTTCCTAGTGTTAAATACTTTTCCCTCTCCTCCTTCTGTTCTGTTAATTTCCTCTCTCTCCCTCTCTTTCTCTCTCTTCCTCTCTCCCTCTATCTCTCTCAATTAAATTCAATGGGCTTCTCTCTCTCTCCCCAGGTTCCTCTGTACATATAGTTCACCAGTCTCCTTCTGCTCTAATCAGGAACCATGGAAGCTCTGTTGATCAGGAGATCCACTGTTCACACTCTATCTTAAACTATGATCGCATCTTCTGGTACAAACAAGACAGAAACAGGACTATCAAACTACTGGGATATCTCAATCTGAATTATGCCTATCCAGAAGAATATGTGAAAGGGAAGATCGGCCTCCAGGGAGATGGCCGTAGTTATGGAAACCTCTCCATCTCTGGTCTGAAGCCAGAAGACAGTGCTGTGTATTTCTGTGCAGCGTTACCACAGTGCTGCAGACTCCCTCCCACCTCTACAAAAACCCTCCTCTGTCTGAGCCGATGGCTGTCTGTTCAGTCGAGCTGGGCTCCCTCCCTCTCTGTATTGGCATGGGAAACACATGTCTACTGTACATTGCCAAAGCAAGTCTAATAAACAATAGTGAGAAGAAACAAATTTAACATCAACAAAAAACGATGAGAAATGAACAGCTATATTGTCAGCTATGTACAGTGTTTTAGCAATGTGCAAATAGTTTTAATACGAATAGGGGGGAAGACATATAAACCGATACATATTGGTATTACAATGTTATTTGTGTTTCACTGGTTGCCCTTTTCTCATGGCAACAGGCTGCTGTGATGCACATTGCAGTGTTTCACCCAACAGATATGGGAGTTTATCAATGTTGGATTTGTCTTCAAATTCTTTGTGGGTCTGTATGATCTGAGGGAAATATGTTCTTATGGGTGAAAGACACAGGTAGTAATGTTATTGCTCTGGTTGGTCGTTCCTCTGGGTGGCTGTTCCTATGGGTGTGGATTTTCTCCTTTTCTGTTTTGGTTCAAAATCTTTGTATTTTCTTTAATGTTGGGGCATAAAATGCAGCTCTGTCTCAACCTCTCTCTGCACAACCTGTGCACTCTGGGTAGCCAAATCTGTCTGGGACGGACGGTTTCTATGTCCAGGCTGTGTTCACAGAGTCTGTACATAGTCAGTGCTTTTCTCAGTTTTCTATCAGTCACAGTGGTCAGATAGTCTATCTGTTTAGAGGCAGATAGCATTAAAGTTTACTTTGATTTTTTGTGTTGTCTTTCTAATAGGTGATATTTTTGTATTTTTGCTTTTGTGATAATTTGGTTTGGCCAGATTTTCTGAATGCTTTATTGGGTTGGTAGTGAACTGAGCCTCAAGACCAGCTGGCTGAGGAGACTTCTCTATGGTCAACTCTTGGCATTTTAGGGCGTTTTAATGGTAGGAGTAGGGGTCACTTTTTTAAAAGTTATTATAACATTTGGTGTCTCTTTTGTGGATGTTAATCAGGAGAGGGAACTGGCCTTCTTCTGCTCTGCGTTGTTGGGAGTTATTTTCTCTATTCTGAGGGCGCTCTTTAAAAAAATATAATCTTAAATGTTGCACAGGTAGCCCAGTGGTTAGAGTGTTGGGCCTGTAACCGAAAGGTTGCTGGATCGAATCCCCGAGCTGACAAGGTAAAAATCTGTCGTTCTGCCCCTGAACAAGGCAGTTAACCCACTGTTCCTAGGCCGTCATTGAAAATAAGAATTTGTTCTTAACTGACTTGCCTAGTAAAATAAAGGTAAAAAGAAAAAATTGTAATTGTCTGCATCATTTCCAATCCCCCATATATATAAATATATATATTATTATATATACACTACCAGTCAAAGGTTTGGACACACCTACTCATTCAAAGGTTTTTCTTTATTTTTACTATTTTCTACATTGTAGAATAATAGTGAAGACATCAAAACTATGACATAACACATATCATGTAGTAACCAAAAAAGTGTTAAACAAATATATTTTATACTTCAACACTGGGGGTTCTATACTCTTCAAATAGCCACCCTTTGTCTGGATGACAGCTTTGCACACTCTTGGCACTCTCTCCATCCAAATCATCTTTGTTCCTGGACTCTGTCCACACATTTCAAGGCTGCGTTGAGACAATGACTTTATATACCCAAGACCAGCTCAGTTAATCCCTACTGTTGTGACAATGAGTTGTCATAATGCTGCACTGTTAAACACTGATGCACTGGTAAATCCCCTTGGATTGCTGAGGAATTGAAATTGAAAAAGTGTATGGTTGAGAAGGATGAGGCAAAAGGTTTGGCAAAAAAGTCTGGCAGCCCAACCGATTGGCAAACGCACTGCAAGTTAACTAATCATGTGACTAAACTGAATAAAAAGAAGAAGAAACTACTCTATGAAACAAAGATAAATGACACAAAGAATGATAGTAAAAAGCTTTGGAGGACCTTGACTGGGCTCCATCATTCACTGAATCAGATTCATTCATTCATCACAAAACACACCGATATTACCAACTACTTTAATGATTTTTTCATTGGCAAGATTAGCAAATGTAGGCTTGACATGTCAGCAACAAACTCTGACACTACACATTGATCACAACTGGTGTTTAATGTTTCAGGGCAGACAGACAAGTTCCTTACTGGTCTTTAATGTTTCAGGGCCGACAGACAAGTTCCTTACTGGTCTTTAGTTCAGGGCCGACAGACCAGTTCCTTACTGGTCTTTAGTTCAGTGCCGACAGACCAGTTCCTTACTGGTCTTTAGTTCAGTGCCGACAGACCAGTTCCTTACTGGTCTTTAGTTCAGGGCCGACAGACAAGTTCCTTACTGGTCTTTAGTTCAGGGCCGACAGACCAGTTCCTTACTGGTCTTTAGTTCAGGGCCGACAGACCAGTTCCTTACTGGTCTTTAGTTCAGGGCCGACAGACCAGTTCCTTACTGGTCTTTAGTTCAGGGCCGACAGACCAGTTCCTTACTGGTCTTTAGTTCAGGGCCGACAGACCAGTTCCTTACTGGTCTTTAGTTCAGGGCCGACAGACCAGTTCCTTACTGGTCTTTAGTTCAGGGCCGACAGACAAGTTCCTTACTGGTCTTTAGTTCAGGGCCGACAGACCCGTTCCTTACTGGTCTTTAGTTCAGGGCCGACAGACCAGTTCCTTACTGGTTTTTAGTTCAGGGCTTTCTCCTCCTTCCACTTCCCTCTTCCATTTTTCTGGGTAGAACAGACATTTCCATATATTTCTGTCAGCTGCATGTGTGATATAACTCCACCAGTCCTAGTTATGATATCATTTAATAATGGTTTTTATCAATAGGTATATTTGAGTTTAACCATAATATCTGTAGTAATATTTGTTCTGTCTTTTCTGGTAAATTAAACTGAAACTACAACCAACTTTCTACGGCTTGTTTTAAACATAGTGATATTCTGGAGATGATTTGGTTTTCAAATAAACTAAAGTGAGAGGTTGCAATCTGAATAAAGGGAAAAGGGCCTTTCTTTAACACGGGGACATTCTCACTAATCTGAGAACCAGTTCAGATTTAAGTATAACTTTTGTATGACTGAAGCCTTTAGTGAGAGGTCTAATGCTTTAATATTTAATCATTTCTGCCCTCCGAATTCATATTCATTGTAAAGTACAGTGGGGAGAACAAGTATTTGATACACTGCCGATTTTGCAGGTTTTCCCACTTACAAAGCATGTAGAGGTCTGTAATTTTTATCATAGGTACTCTTCAACTGTGAGTGACGGAATGTTTTGCTGATATCATTTAAAAAGCACCGCTAGGTGTAGGCAAGACCATGAGCAAACAACCTTGGAGAACCTTGTTTTACTCCTCTTGACAGTTTAAAACTAACCAGGTAACCATTATTGACTATTTTACAACTGGGGTTACTATACATACCATTAACCCATTGTATAAGACATTCTCCAAAATTGAAATATTCTACAAACATATTCTATGTTTTGATTGATGTTACTGTACCAACAGCTTCCAGCTGATCCAGCAGAGAGCAGTAATGTTACACTGTACTGTAGGGCGATACATCAACTACAAGCTCCTCCCACCTCAGAACAAAGACTCTGAATATTTTTGTAATGGGTTCAACATTCTACTCATAGAGAGAGGTATTACTGATACTGCTGTGCTGTCTAGAGCAGGGGTCTTCAAGATCTTCTGGCATGAGAGCTACTTATTTTATTTTTTTAATTTTCCCGAATTCATTCAAAAAAATGTTTTCCTGGTTATGGATTTGTTACTATTTTTTACTCTAAATATTACAATTATTCAAAGAGAAATAACGAAAATGTATGTTCTTAGTCCGTATTTTATAGTAGTTATTTTTCTGTTATTGGGGAATCCAGAGGGTTTTGGCTGTTCTGGATCTCTCTCTCTCTCTCTCTCTCTCTCTCTCTCTCTCTCTCTCTCTCTCTCTCTCTCTCTCTGATAATGTCTTTAACAGCAGCGTGAGTACTTCTGAGGATATGTTGTAGTGTAGATAGGAGAACCTCAGAGAGACCTTTTTTACATCAGCAACTGTCACAGTGTTGATATAATATAACAAGTACAGCTGCACTAAACCCCACTAAAACGTATAAGATCTCCAAAGCCTGTGTTAACCTCAGACCTTATATCCCAAAACCACATGATTTTCCCCCTTCATTTCTCCCATAGCAATGGCCAACGAACCAGAGGTAGAAAATGCTGACTCATTTCCTTTTTTTAGGACTACAAGATGGCGAGCTCTATAGGATAGAATATCATATGTAAAGAGCTGATGTTTTCATCATGTACTGTAGGGGGAGCTGTAACTTTAATAATGTGAATGTCTCTACAGTTTGCATGATGTATTCAGATCATCAGTGTCCCTCCCACTTCACTGTCATGTTCAATATGGTGAAACCTGCTGTGGACTACTGATTGACATGTATTCATCTATGTGACAGTCTTTCCAGCAGTCTTACATATAACGTGATCAAACATGTTCACCTTTCTCTTCACTATTACTGTCTTACTGTTCTGTGATAGAGGTACAGTTTCATAATGTTTCATTTATTCAACCAGGAAAGTTAAGAACTAAATTATTATTTACAATGACAGCCTTCTATAGTTATAGATATTGATGTTTCCAAGCATACGTTCTCTTCACCTGAGTCTTGATGTATTCAGGTCTAACTGTCTAACCGTTATTATTCATTCTCACTGTATCCTTACAGGTCTTGTTGAGGGGAGTGAAGTCACTCAGACACCAACCATACTCTGGGGACTGAAAGACCGTGATGTTCAGATGAACTGCAGCCACACTAAGGATCAAACCTACTTCCAGATGTACTGGTACAGACAGCGTCCAGGAGAGGGAATGAAGCAGGTAGCCTTCACTACTCCCAGTTCCAAAGCTGAGTATTCAGGGGATTTCAGTGAAGACAAATTCTCAGCCAACAAGACTGTAGCTGAGAGTGGATCTTTCACAGTGAAGAAGTTGGAGGCAGGAGACAGCGGCATGTACTTCTGTGCTGTGAGTAAACACAGTGATACAGACAACATGTACAGCTGCACAAAAACCCCAGTGTTTCAATAGGATGGAAAATAATAATAGATGGTCTCATCACATACTGTAGGGGGACCTCTAACTCTAGTCATGTTCACAGTGAGGTCCAATCAGCAAGCTTTACAGTACAGGCTTCCTGACACTCCCTCTAACACTCTCACCAACCACCACCCTCAAGGAAACTTGCTACTTCAACAACAGCCACTCTCCTTTCACTGAAGAGCTTCATCCAGGAGACACTCTTACCACTCCTCCACTGAGGCATCCCTATCATCTTCACCATGTTCAGAGTTCTGATTCACCTGGCAGCTCTACTACACTGGGTGGCAGGTATTAAATCACTTACAATGAGAATTCTGACAAATCTATGAATATCATCAAACTGAAGAAAATATTATTTCTCGCTCCTTCTCTCTCACTTCTCTCTCTCATCCTCTCTCTCTCTCTCTCTCTCTCTCTCTCTCTCTAATCCTCTCTCTCTCTCTCTCTCTCTCTCTCTCTCTCTCTCTCTCTCTCTATCTCCCTTTCTCTCTCCATAGGGCAGGAGTTTAGTAGCATGGTTCATCAGAGCCCTGTTGCACTAATAGGAGGACCTGGACGAAACGTTCAACTCAACTGCAGCCATACTATTCCTAACTACTACATGATACTATGGTACCAACAGTCAGTAGGAGACACTGCTATGAAACTCATTGGTTATGCAAATTACAAGTCAATAACCTTGGAGTCATCACTTGAAAAGCACTTCAATGTGAGTGGAGATGGTGGGAAAGAGGCTTATCTTCATCTAGTGAGTCTGAGAGCACCTGAAGACAGTGCAGTTTACTACTGTGCAGCCAGCCAACACATTGATGTAGAGTATATACTCTCCTCTACAAAAATCCTATCTGATAGTAGTATTAGCACACTATCTGATAGTAGTATTAGCACACTATCTGACAGTAGTATTAGCACACTATCTGATAGTAGTATTAGCACACTATCTGATAGTAGTATTAGCACACTATCTGACAGTAGTATTAGCACACTATCTGATAGTAGTATTAGCACACTATCTGATAGTTGTATTAGCACACTATCTGATAGTATTATTAGCACACTATCTGATAGTAGTATTAGCACACTATCTGATAGTAGTATTAGCACACTATCTGATAGTAGTATTAGCACACTATCTGACAGTAGTATTAGCACACTATCTGATAGTAGTATTAGCACACTATCTGATAGTAGTATTAGCACACTATCTGACAGTAGTATTAGCACACTATCTGATAGTAGTATTAGCACACTATCTGATAGTTGTATTAGCACACTATCTGATAGTATTATTAGCACACTATCTGATAGTAGTATTAGCACACTATCTGATAGTAGTATTAGCACACTATCTGATAGTTGTATTAGCACACTATCTGATAGTAGTATTAGCACACTATCTGATAGTAGTATTAGCACACTATCTGACAGTAGTATTAGCACACTATCTGACAGTAGTATTAGCACACTATCTGATAGTAGTATTAGCACACTATCTGATAGTAGTATTAGCACACTATCTGATAGTAGTATTAGCACACTATCTGATAGTAGTATTAGCACACTATCTGATAGTAGTATTAGCACACTGTCTGATAGTAGTATTAGCACACTATCTGATAGTAGTATTAGCACACTATCTGATAGTAGTATTAGCACACTATCTGATAGTAGTATTAGCACACTATCTGATAGTAGTATTAGCACACTATCTGATAGTAGTATTAGCACACTATCTGATAGTAGTATTAGCACACTATCTGACAGTAGTATTAGCACACTATCTGATAGTAGTATTAGCACACTATCTGACAGTAGTATTAGCACACTATCTGATAGTAGTATTAGCACACTGTCTGACAGTAGTATTAGCACACTATCTGATAGTAGTATTAGCACACTGTCTGACAGTAGTATTAGCACACTATCTGATAGTAGTATTAGCACACTATCTGATAGTAGTATTAGCACACTATCTGATAGTAGTATTAGCACACTATCTGATAGTAGTATTAGGACACTATCTGATAGTAGTATTAGGACACTATCTGATAGTAGTATTAGCACACTATCTGATAGTAGTATTAGCACACTATCTGATAGTAGTATTAGCACACTATCTGATAGTATTATTAGCACACTATCTGATAGTATTATTAGCACACTATCTGATAGTAGTATTAGCACACTATCTGATAGTAGTATTAGCACACTATCTGATAGTAGTATTAGCACACTATCTGATAGTAGTATTAGCACACTATCTGATAGTAGTATTAGCACACTATCTGACAGTAGTATTAGCACACTATCTGATAGTAGTATTAGCACACTATCTGATAGCAGTATTAGCACACTATCTGATAGTAGTATTAGCACACTATCTGATAGTAGTATTAGCACACTATCTGATAGTAGTATTAGCACACTATCTGATAGTAGTATTAGCACACTATCTGATAGTAGTATTAGCACACTATCTGATAGTAGTATTAGCACACTATCTGATAGTAGTATTAGCACACTATCTGATAGTAGTATTAGCACACTATCTGATAGTAGTATTAGCACACTATCTGATAGTAGTATTAGCACACTATCTGATGGTTTTATTAGCACACTGTCTAATAGTAGTATTTGCACACTATCTGATAGTAGTATTAGCACACTATCTGATAGTAGTATTAGCACACTATCTGACAGTAGTATTAGGACACTATCTGATGGTTTTATTAGCACACTATCTGATAGTAGTATTAGCACACTATCTGATAGTAGTATTAGCACACTATCTGATAGTAGTATTAGCACACTATCTGATAGTAGTATTAGCACACTGCTCAGAACACCTGCATCTGAGGATTGACTTTTATTCAGTGCCAATGAATAAACACAGATGGATTACAGCATAATCAAGGTGATATCTGTCCTAGTGCAGTATGCTGTTATTTACAGTTTAGTGTGATATCAAGGTGATATCTGTCCTAGTGCAATATGCTGTTATTTACAGTTTAGTGTGATATCAAGGTGATATCTGACCTAGTGCAGTATGCTGTTATTTACAGTTTAGTGTGATATCAAGGTGATATCTGACCTAGTGCAGTATGCTGTTATTTACAGTTTAGTGTCATCACTCATTAACATAAATGATGTGGTTACAATGTCATATTCCATTTCTCCTCCCCTGCATAGATGTGATTCACATGGCTTCTCTCTCTCTCTCTCTCTCTCTCTCTCTCTCTCTCTCTCTCTCTCTCTCTCTCTCTCTCTCTCTCTCTCTCTCTCTCTCTCTCTCTCTCTCTCTCTCTCTCTCTCTCTCTCTCTCTCTCTCAACAAGTACAGCTGCACTAAACCCCCAGTGTTGATATAATATAACAAGTACAGCTGCACTAAACCCCCAGTGTTGATATAATAAAACAAGTACAGCTGCACTAAACCCCCAGTGTTGATTTAATATAACAAGTACAGCTGCACTAAACCCCCAGTATTGATATAATATAACAAGTACAGCTGCACTAAACCCCCAGTATTGAAATAATATAACAAGTACAGCTGCACTAAACCCCCAGTGTTGATATAATATAATAAGTACAGCTGCACTAAACCCCCAGTATTGATATAATATAACAAGTACAGCTGCACTAAACCCCCAGTGTTGATATAATATAATAAGTACAGCTGCACTAAACCCCCAGTATTGAAACCCAGTTTTATTGTTGGGGTACTGATAAAACGAGCCCCTTCAAGCTGAAGAGATATGGTTACAACCTGCAGCAAAACAATATATCATCGATGCGTTTTTATTCGACCTGGTACGCAGAAAGCTTAATAAGCTAACTAGCTTTTTGGCGGACTGTAGAAGACTAGTTTGCGGGGGTTTAGTGTAGTGACGTGAAAATATTGTGACTAATTTCTCTGACTCTTAATGACTTTATGCAACAGACTTGTTTTGAGCAGATAAAGGCGAACCAGAGGTAGAAAATGCTGACTCATTTCCTTTTTTTAGGACTACAAGATGGCGAGCTCTATAGGATAGAATATCATATGTAAAGAGCTGATGTTCTCATCATGTACTGTAGGGGGAGCTGTAACTTTAATAATGTGAATGTCTCTACAGTTTGCATGATGTATTCAGATCATCAGTGTCCCTCCCACTTCACTGTCATGTTCAATATGGTGAAACCTGCTGTGGACTACTGATTGACATGTATTCATCTATGTGACAGTCTTTCCAGCAGTCTCACATATAACGTGATCAAACATGTTCACCTTTCTCTTCACTATTACTGTCTTACTGTTCTGTGATAGAGGTACAGTTTCATAATGTTTCATTTATTCAACCAGGAAAGTTAAGAACTAAATTCTTATTTACAATGACAGCCTTCTATAGTTATAGATATTGATGTTTCCAAGCATACGTTCTCTTCACCTGAGTCTTGATGTATTCAGGTCTAACTGTACCTAACTCTATTGATTTCATTCTCACTGTATCCTTACAGGTCTTGTTGAGGGGAGTGAAGTCACTCAGACACCAACCATACTCTGGGGACTGAAAGACCGTGATGTTCAGATGAACTGCAGCCACACTAAGGGTCTAAGTTACTACCAGATGTACTGGTACAGACAGCGTCCAGGAGAGGGAATGAAGGAGGTAGCCTTCACTACTCCCAGTTCCAAAGCTGAGTATTCAGGGGATTTCAGTGAAGACAAATTCTCAGCCAACAAGACTGTAGCTGAGAGTGGATCTTTCACAGTGAAGAAGTTGGAGGCAGGAGACAGCGGCATGTACTTCTGTGCTGTTAGTGAACACAGTGATACAGACAACATGTACAGCTGCACAAAAACCCCAGTGTTTCAATAGGATGGAATATAATAATAGATGGTCTCATCACGTACTGTAGGGGGACCTCTAACTCTAGTCATGTTCACAGTGAGGTCCAATCAGCAAGCTTTACAGTACAGGCTTCCTGACACTCCCTCTAACACTCTCACCAACCACCACCCTCAAGGAAACTTGCTACTTCAACAACAGCCACTCTCCTTTCACTGAAGAGCTTCATCCAGGAGACACTCTTATCACTCCTCCACTCAGGCATCCTCATCATCTTCCTCAGTATCTTCATCATCTTCACCATGTTCAGAGTTCTGATTCACCTGGCAGTTATACTACACTGGGTGGCAGGTATTAATTCACTTACAATGAGAAGCCTGACAAATCTATGAATATCATCAAACTGAAGAAAATATTATCTCTCTCATCCTCTCTCTCTCTCCTTCTCTCCCCTGTTGATCTAATATAACAAGTACAGCTGCACTAAACCCCCAGTGTTGATATAATATAACAAGTACAGCTGCACTAAACCCCCAGTGTTGATATAATATAACAAGTACAGCTGCACTAAACCCCCAGTGTTGACATAATATAACAAGTACAGCTGTACTAAACCCCCAGTGTTGATATAATATAACAAGTACAGCTGCACTAAACCCCCAGTGTTGATATAATATAACAAGTACAGCTGCACTAAACCCCCAGTATTGATATAATATAACAAGTACAGCTGCACTAAACCCCCAGTGTTGATATAATGCCGAAGTTGCCTCAACCACTTGTTCGGGCATGCTTCGGCGATCGTCGTCACCGGCTTTCTAGCCACTGCCGCTCCCTCGTTCATTATTCCATTTGTCATGTCTTGTCATTACGCACACCTGGTTCTCATTTCCCCCCATTACTTCATGTATATATGTTCCCTCAGTTCCCTCATGTCCTTGTCGGGTATTTTTTTCATTGTGACTGTGTATGTACGGAATACTTCCATTCGTATTTTATCTGGAACAGTTGTACCAAATCCTTTTCAGATTTGCTTACGTGTGTGGACATTAAACTTATACGTTGAGTTCACGTTATCTCCTGTGCCTGGCTCTCTATTCTATATTCACGCCGTCACAGAATACCCAACCAATTTATGGAGTCAGCAGGAGCGACTAACATGACCGGGGTAGTGGAGAGAGTGAGGGAGCACTCCACCATGCTCACCAGCCTAGGAGAGGCGATGGATTGGGTTCTCCAGGCTGTCCAGCGACTGGAGCACAACCGACCAGACAGTGGAGCCTCACCGTTAGCGCATATGGTTCCGACCACTATGAGTACTAACACTCCACCACAACCTACCGGTCGGATCCACATTTCCCTTCCCCGGGAATACGACGGAGCCGCTGCCCAGTGCCAGGGTTTCCTTCTGCAATTAGAGCTGGCATTCAGCACAATCTCCCCTACTCCCTCGGACCGTGAGAAGGTGTCAGCCCTCGTCTCCTGTCTAACTGGGAAAGCCCTGGAGTGGGCCAACGCAATCTGGAGAGAGGGAACAGCGTTGGACAACTTCGGGGAGTTCGCCCGCCTTCGTCTTCGACCATCCACCAGAAGGAAGAGAGGCGGGCGAACGCCTTTTCCACCTACGACAGAGGAGTGCGCAGGATTTCGCGCTGGAGTTCCGTACTTTAGCGGCCGGGTCAGGGTGGAATGACCCTCATTGACCATTTCCGATGCAGTTTGCAAGAGGACGTCCGTCGAGAGCTAGCCTGCCGGGATGCCACGCTAGGTTTTGACCAACTCGTGGATATGGCCATAAGACTGGACAATCTGCTGGCATCTCGCGGACGTCCTGTGGGGGTTCCGCTCTTACCATCCTTATCCACCCTAGATCCCGTTCCTATGGAAATGGGTGGAACGGCCGTCCGGAATCGTCGAGGGAGCCGGGTCCAGTGCTCCTCCTGTGGTCGTCAAGGACATTCGGCGACCCATTGTTTTCAAAGTGCTGGGTATAGAGGCGGCAGGCAGGGCACTCTGGCATCACCCCAGGCGTTAGTCGATTCAGGCGCAGCTGGAAATTTTATGGATAGTACCTTAGCCAGTAAATTAGGGATCCCGCTTACGCCCATGTCCATTCCTATTCACGCATTAGATAGTCGACCGTTAGGGTCTGGGTATGTTAAAGAGACCACCGGAGACATTATTATGATCACCCAGGAGAATCATAAGGAGAAAATCTAGTTTTTCATTATTGATTCTCCTGCATTTCCGGTGGTACTAGGATTGCCCTGGTTAAGTAGTCACAATCCCACCTTTGTGTGGAAACAGAGGGCTCTCACGGGGTGGTCATCAGAGTGTCCGGGGAGGTGTGTAGGTGTTTCCGTTGGTGCAACCACGGTGGAGAGTCCAGAAAATGTCCCCACCGTGCGCATTCCCCCCGAATACCTAGATTTGGCTCAAGCCTTCTCTAAGAAAAAGGCAAAAAAATGACCACCTCATCGCCCAGGGGATTGTGCGATAAACCTCAAGATAGACGCTGTACTTCCCAGGAGTCATGTGTATCCCCTGTCGCAGGCGGCGACGGAGGCTATGGAAACATATATCTCTGAGTCCCTACGACAGGGGTTCATACGGTCCTCCACTTCACCCGCCTCCTCGAGTTTCTTTTTTGTGAAGAAGAAGGATGGTGGTCTGCGCCCATGCATTGATTACGGCGCCCTCAACCAGATCACAGAGAGGTATAGTTATCCTCTACCTCTCATACAATTTGGTTCGTATCCGGGAGGGAGATGAGTGGAAGACTGCATTTAGTACCACTTCTGGTCACTATGAATATCTAGTCATGCCATACGGGTTGATGAATGCGCCATCAGTCTTCCAATCTTTTGTGGACAATGTTTTCAGGGACATGTTCGGTTGCGGTGTGGTGGTATACATCGATGACATTCTGGTGTATTCCGCTACACGCGCCGAGCATGTTTCCCCAGTCCGTAGAGTACTTGGACGACTGTTGGAGCATGACCTGTATGTCAAGGCAGAAAAATGTCTGTTCTTCCAACAGTCCGTCTCCTTCCTTGGATACCACATCACCACCTCCGGGGTGGAGAAGGAGAGTGACCGCATTTTAGCCGTGCGTAATTGGCCGACTCCCACCACGGTAAAGGAGGTACAGCGGTTTCTAGGGTTTGCCAATTTCTATTGGAGGTTTATCCGGGGTTTTGGCAAGGTGTCGACTCCCATTACTTCACTGTTAAAGGGGGGTCCGTCCCGTCTCCGCTGGTGCGCTACGGCGGACAGGGCATTCAGTCAGCTGAGGGCTCTTTTCACCGCGGCCCCGGTGCTGGCCCATCCGGATCCCTCTTTGCAGTTCATAGTAGAGGTGGACGCGTCTGAATCAGGGGTAGGAGCAGTCCTATCCCAACGATCGGGCACGCCACCTAAGCTCCGCCCCTGTGCCTTCTTCTCTAAGAAGCTCAGCCCGGCGGAGCAAAACTATGATGTGGGTGATCGGGAGTGGTTGGCTGTAGTCAAAGCTTTGACTGTGTGGAGACATTGGCTTGAGGGGGCTAAACACCCTTTCCTCATCTGGACTGACCACCGCAACCTGGAGTACATCCGGGCAGCTAGGAGGATGAATCCTCGTCAGGCCAGGTGGGCCATGTTTTTCACACGTTTCCACTTCACCATCTCATATATTCCAGGGACAAAGAACGTGAAGGCAGACGCACTGTCTCGGCTGTACGACACAGAGGAGAGGCCTGTAGATGACACCCCCATACTACCGGCCTCCTGCATTATAGCTCCGGTGGTATGGGCGTATTGAGCAGGCGTTGCGCACAGAGCCAGCTCCCCAGTCCGTACGTGACGTCTGCTGTCCGCGACCGGCTCATCTATTGGGCCCACACGTCACCCTCCTCTGGTCACCCCGGTATCGGTCGGACAGTGCGCTGTCTTACTGAGAAATATTGGTGGCCCACCTTGGCTAAGGATGTAAGGGTGTATGTCTCCTCCTGCCCGGTGTGTGCCCAGTGTAAGGCACCTAGACACCTTCCCAGGGGTAAGTTACTCCCTTTACCCATCCCACAACGGCCATGGTCACATTTATCGATAGATTTCCTGACTGACCTTCCACCTTCCCAGGGGAACACTACGATCCTGGTCGTTGTGGACCGTTTCTCCAAGTCCTGCCGCCTCTTGCCTCTGCCCGGTCTCCCCACGGCCCTGCAAACTGCGGAGGCTCTATTCACCCATGTATTCCGGCACTACGGGGTACCAGAGGATATAGTGTCTGATCGGGGCCCCCAATTCACATCAAGGGTGTGGAGAGCGTTCATGGAACGGCTGGGGGTCTCCGTCAGCCTTACCTCTGGTTTCCACCCCGAATCTAACGGGCAGGTGGAGAGGGTCAATCAGGATGTAGGTAGGTTCCTAAGGTCCTACTGCCAGGACCGGCCGGGGGAGTGGTTGGTGTTCCTGCCATGGGCTGAGATGGCACAGAATTCCCTCCGTCACTCCTCCACCAACCTAACCCCATTTCAGTGTGTGTTAGGTTACCAGCCGGTTCTGGCACCGTGGCATCGGAGCCAGACCGAAGCCCCTGCGGTGGATGAGTGGTTCCAGCACGCGGAGGCGACATGGGAGGCTGCGCATGTTCGTCTCCAACGAGCTATACGTCGACAGAAAACCGGCGCGAACCGTCACCGCAGTGAGGCCCGGGTATTCACACCGGGTGATCGGGTCTGGCTCTCGACTCGGAACCTGCCCCTCCGCCTGCCATGCCGGAAACTGGGCCGGCGGTTTGTAGGGCCATTCAAAGTCCTGAGGAGAATCAACGAGGTTACATACAGGTTAAAACTCCCTCCCGATTACCGTATTAATCCCTCGTTTCATGTGTCTCTCCTCAGGCCGGTGGTGGCTGGTCCACTCCAGGAGTCTGAGGTGCGGAAGGTCCCTCCACCCCCGTTGGACATCGAGGGGGTCCCGGCGTACTCCGTCCGTTCCATTTTGGATTCGAGACGTCGGGCGGGGGGCCTTCAGTACCTCGTGGAGTGGGAGGGGTACGGTCCGGAGGAGAGGTGCTGGGTGCAGAGGGGGGATGTTCTCGACCATTCCCTATTACGGGACTTCCAACGTCGCCGCCTAGAGCCTCGCCGTCCGGGTCGTCCCCAAAGCCGGTGTCAGAACGCAACTGGAGCTGCGAGTCAAGGGGGGGGGCTGAAGAGATATGGTTACAATCTGCAGCAAAACAATATATCATCAATGCGTTTTTATTCGACCTGGTACGCAGAAAGCTTAATAAGCTAACTAGCTTTTTGGCGGACTGTAGAAGACTAGTTTGCGGGGGTTTAGTGTAGTGATGTGAAAATATTGTGACTAATGTGGTAGTTCCATTTCTCTGACAGTTAATGACTTTACGCAACAGACTTGTTTTGAGCAGATAAAGGCTTCCTAATTCCTAAAGGTCATGTTAACTGACTGATATTATCTCATAGAACAAAACATAAAGGCTTCCTAATTCCTAGTCATGTTAACTGACTGATATTATCTCATAGAACAAAACATAAAGGCTTCCTAATTCCTAGTCATGTTAACTGACTGATATTATCTCATAGAACAAAACATAAAGGCTTCCTAATTCATAAAGGTCATGTTAACTGACTGATATTATCTCATAGAACAAAACATAAAGGCTTCCTAATTCATAAAGGTCATGTTAACTGACTGATATTATCTCATAGAATAAAACGTATAAGATCTCCAAAGCCTGTGTTAACCTCAGACCTTATACCCCAAAACCACATGATTTTCCCCCTTCATTTCTCCCATAGCAATGGCCAACGAACCAGAGGTAGAAAATGCTGACTCATTTCCTTTTTTTAGGACTACAAGATGGCGAGCTCTATAGGATAGAACATCATATGTAAAGAGCTGATGTTCTCATCATGTACTGTAGGGAGAGCTGTAACTTTAATAATGTCAATGTCTCTACAGTTTGCATGATGTATTCAGATCATCAGTGTCCCTCCCACTTCACTGTCATGTTCAATATGGTGAAACCTGCTGTGGACTACTGATTGACATGTATTCATCTATGTGACAGTCTTTCCAGCAGTCTCACATATAACGTGATCAAACATGTTCACCTTTCTCTTCACTATTACTGTCTTACTGTTCTGTGATAGAGGTACAGTTTCATAATGTTTCATTTATTCAACCAGGAAAGTTAAGAACTAAATTCTTATTTACAATGACAGCCTTTTATAGTTATAAATATTGATGTTTCCAAGCATACGTTCTCTTCACCTGAGTCTTGATGTATTCAGGTCTAACTGTACCTAACTCTATTGATTTCATTCTCACTGTATCCTTACAGGTCTTGTTGAGGGGAGTGAAGTCACTCAGACACCAACCATACTCTGGGGACTGAAAGACAGTGATGTTCAGATGAACTGCAGCCACACTAAGGGTCTAAGTTACAACCAGATGTACTGGTACAGACAGCGTCCAGGAGAGGGAATGAAGCATGTAGTTTACACAAATAGTTATGGCAAACCAGAATATGGAGCCTTCAGTGAAGACAAATATCCAACTGTTAAGACTGTAGCTGAGAGTGGATCTTTCACAGTGAAGAAGTTGGAGGCAGGAGACAGCGGCATGTACTTCTGTGCTGTTAGTGAACACAGTGATACAGACAACATGTACAGCTGAACGAAAACCCCAGAGTTTCAATAGGATGGAATATAATATCTTTAGAGATGGTCTCATCACATACTGTAGGGGGACCTCTAACTCTAGTCATGTTCACAGTGAGGTCCAATCAGCAAGCTTTACAGTACAGGCTTCCTGACACTCCCTCTAACACTCTCACCAACCACCACCCTCAAGGAAACTTGCTACTTCAACAACAGCCACTCTCCTTTCACTGAAGAGCTTCATCCAGGAGACACTCTTACCACTCCTCCACTGAGGCATCCCTATCATCTTCACCATGTTCAGAGTTCTGATTCACCTGGCAGCTCTACTACACTGGGTGGCAGGTATTAAATCACTTACAATGAGAATTCTGACAAATCTATGAATATCATCAAACTGAAGAAAATATTATTTCTCGCTCCTTCTCTCTCACTTCTCTCTCTCTCTCTCTCTCTCTCTCTCTCTCTCTCTCTCTCTCTCTCTCTCTCTCTCTCTCTCTCTCTCTCTCTCTCTCTCTCTCTCTATCTCCCTTTCTCTCTCCATAGGGCAGGAGTTTAGTAGCATGGTTCATCAGAGCCCTGTTGCACTAATAGTAGGACCTGGACGAAACGTTCAACTCAACTGCAGCCATACTATTCCTAACTACTACATGATACTATGGTACCAACAGTCAGTAGGAGACACTGCTATGAAACTCATTGGTTATGCAAATTACAAGTCAATAACCTTGGAGTCATCACTTGAAAAGCACTTCAATGTGAGTGGAGATGGTGGGAAAGAGGCTTATCTTCATCTAGTGAGTCTGAGAGCACCTGAAGACAGTGCAGTTTACTACTGTGCAGCCAGCCAACACATTGATGTAGAGTATATACTCTCCTCTACAAAAACCCTATCTGATAGTAGTATTAGCACACTATCTGATAGTAGTATTAGCACACTATCTGATAGTAGTATTAGCACACTATCTGACAGTATTATTAGCACACTATCTGACAGTAGTATTAGCACACTATCTGATAGTAGTATTAGCACACTATCTGATAGCAGTATTAGCACACTATCTGATAGTAGTATTAGCACACTATCTGATAGTAATATTAGCACACTATCTGATAGTAGTATTAGAACACTATCTGATAGTAGTATTAGCACACTATCTGACAGTAGTATTAGCACACTATCTGACAGTAGTATTAGCACACTATCTGATAGTAGTATTAGCACACTATCTGATAGTAGTATTAGCACACTATCTGATAGTAGTATTAGCACACTATCTGATAGCAGTATTAGCACACTATCTGATAGTAGTATTAGCACACTATCTGATAGTAGTATTAGCACACTATCTGACAGTAGTATTAGCACACTATCTGACAGTAGTATTAGCACACTATCTGACAGTAGTATTAGCACACTATCTGATAGTAGTATTAGCACACTATCTGACAGTAGTTTTAGCACACTATCTGATAGTAGTATTAGCACACTATCTGACAGTAGTATTAGCACACTATCTGACAGTATTATTAGCACACTATCTGACAGTAGTATTAGCACACTATCTGATAGTATTATTAGCACACTATCTGACAGTAGTATTAGCACACTATCTGATAGTAGTATTAGCACACTATCTGATAGTAGTATTAGCACACTATCTGATAGTAGTATTAGGACACTATCTGATAGTAGTATTAGCACACTATCTGATAGTAGTATTAGCACACTATCTGATAGTAGTATTAGCACACTATCTGACAGTAGTATTAGCACACTATCTGACAGTAGTTTTAGCACACTATCTGATAGTAGTATTAGCACACTATCTGACAGTAGTATTAGCACACTATCTGACAGTATTATTAGCACACTATCTGACAGTAGTATTAGCACACTATCTGATAGTATTATTAGCACACTATCTGACAGTAGTATTAGCACACTATCTGATAGTAGTATTAGCACACTATCTGATAGTAGTATTAGCACACTATCTGATAGTAGTATTAGGACACTATCTGATAGTAGTATTAGCACACTATCTGATAGTAGTATTAGCACACTATCTGATAGTAGTATTAGCACACTATCTGATAGTAGTATTAGCACACTATCTGATAGTAGTATTAGCACACTATCTGATAGTAGTATTAGCACACCATCTGATAGTAGTATTAGCACACTATCTGATAGTAGTATTAGCACACTATCTGATAGTATTATTAGCACACTATCTGACAGTAGTATTAGCACACTATCTGATAGCAGTATTAGCACACTATCTGATAGTAGTATTAGCACACTATCTGATAGTAATATTAGCACACTATCTGATAGTAGTATTAGAACACTATCTGATAGTAGTATTAGCACACTATCTGACAGTAGTATTAGCACACTATCTGACAGTAGTATTAGCACACTATCTGATAGTAGTATTAGCACACTATCTGATAGTAGTATTAGCACACTATCTGATAGTAGTATTAGCACACTATCTGATAGCAGTATTAGCACACTATCTGATAGTAGTATTAGCACACTATCTGATAGTAGTATTAGCACACTATCTGACAGTAGTATTAGCACACTATCTGACAGTAGTATTAGCACACTATCTGACAGTAGTATTAGCACACTATCTGATAGTAGTATTAGCACACTATCTGACAGTAGTTTTAGCACACTATCTGATAGTAGTATTAGCACACTATCTGACAGTAGTATTAGCACACTATCTGACAGTATTATTAGCACACTATCTGACAGTAGTATTAGCACACTATCTGATAGTATTATTAGCACACTATCTGACAGTAGTATTAGCACACTATCTGATAGTAGTATTAGCACACTATCTGATAGTAGTATTAGCACACTATCTGATAGTAGTATTAGGACACTATCTGATAGTAGTATTAGCACACTATCTGATAGTAGTATTAGCACACTATCTGATAGTAGTATTAGCACACTATCTGACAGTAGTATTAGCACACTATCTGACAGTAGTTTTAGCACACTATCTGATAGTAGTATTAGCACACTATCTGACAGTAGTATTAGCACACTATCTGACAGTATTATTAGCACACTATCTGACAGTAGTATTAGCACACTATCTGATAGTATTATTAGCACACTATCTGACAGTAGTATTAGCACACTATCTGATAGTAGTATTAGCACACTATCTGATAGTAGTATTAGCACACTATCTGATAGTAGTATTAGGACACTATCTGATAGTAGTATTAGCACACTATCTGATAGTAGTATTAGCACACTATCTGATAGTAGTATTAGCACACTATCTGATAGTAGTATTAGCACACTATCTGATAGTAGTATTAGCACACTATCTGATAGTAGTATTAGCACACCATCTGATAGTAGTATTAGCACACTATCTGATAGTAGTATTAGCACACTATCTGATAGTATTATTAGCACACTATCTGACAGTAGTATTAGCACACTATCTGATAGTAGTATTAGCACACTATCTGATAGTATTATTAGAACACTATCTGACAGTAGTATTAGCACACTATCTGATAGTAGTATTAGCACACTATCTGATAGTAGTATTAGCACACCATCTGATAGTAGTATTAGCACACTAATTGATAGTAGTATTAGCACACCATCTATTAGTAATATTAGCACACTATCTGATAGTAGTATTAGCACACTATCTGATAGTAGTATTAGCACACCATCTGATAGTAGTATTAGCACACTAATTGATAGTAGTATTAGCACACCATCTATTAGTAGTATTAGCACACTCTCTGATAGTAGTATTAGCACACTATCTGATAGCAGTATTAGCACACTATCTGATAGTAGTATTAGCACACTATCTGATAGTAGTATTAGCACACTATCTGATAGTAGTATTAGCACACTATCTGATAGTAGTATTAGCACACTATCTGACAGTAGTATTAGCACACTATCTGACAGTAGTATTAGCACACTATCTGACAGTAGTATTAGCACACTATCTGACAGTAGTATTAGCACACTATCTGATAGTAGTATTAGCACACTATCTGACAGTAGTATTAGCACACTATCTGATAGTAGTATTAGCACACTATCTGACAGTAGTATTAGCACACTATCTGACAGTATTATTAGCACACTATCTGACAGTAGTATTAGCACACTATCTGATAGTAGTATTAGCACACTATCTGATAGTATTATTAGCACACTATCTGATAGTAGTATTAGCACACTATCTGATAGTAGTATTAGCACACTATCTGATAGTAGTATTAGCACACTATCTGATAGTAGTATTAGCACACTATCTGATAGTAGTATTAGCACACTATCTGATAGTAGTATTAGCACACTATCTGATAGTAGTATTAGCACACTATCTGATAGTAGTATTAGCACACTATCTGATAGTAGTATTAGCACACTATCTGATAGTAGTATTAGCACACCATCTGATAGTAGTATTAGCACACTATCTGATAGTAGTATTAGCACACTATCTGATAGTATTATTAGCACACTATCTGACAGTAGTATTAGCACACTATCTGATAGTAGTATTAGCACACTATCTGATAGTATTATTAGCACACTATCTGACAGTAGTATTAGCACACCATCTGATAGTAGTATTAGCACACTAATTGATAGTAGTATTAGCACACCATCTATTAGTAGTATTAGCACACTATCTGATAGTAGTATTAGCACACTATCTGATAGTAGTATTAGCACACCATCTGATAGTAGTATTAGCACACTAATTGATAGTAGTATTAGCACACCATCTATTAGTAGTATTAGCACACTATCTGATAGTAGTATTAGCACACTATCTGATAGTATTATTAGCACACTATCTGACAGTAGTGTTAGCACACTATCTGATAGTAGTATTAGCACACCATCTGATAGTAGTATTAGCACACTATCTGATAGTAGTATTAGCACACTATCTGATAGTAGTATTAGCACACTATCTGATAGTAGTATTAGCACACTATCTGATAGTAGTATTAGCACACTATCTGATAGTAGTATTAGCACACTATCTGATAGTAGTATTAGCACACTATCTGATAGTAGTATTAGCACACTATCTGATAGTAGTATTAGCACATTGCTCAGAACACCTGCATCTGAGGATTGACTTTAATTCAATGCCAATGAATAAACACAGATGGATTACAGCATAATCAAGGTGATATCTGTCCTAGTGCAGTATGCCGTTATTTACAGTTTAGTGTGATATCAAGGTGATATCTGTCCTAGTGCAGTATGGCGTTATTTACAGTTCAACATTCTACTCATAGACAGAGGTATTACTGATACTGCTGTGCTGTCTAGAGCAGGGGTCTTCAAGATCTTCTGGCATGAGATCTACTTATTTTATTTTTGTAATTTTCCCGAATTCAATCAATTTTTTTTTCTTCCTGGTTATGGATTTGTTACTATTTTTTACTCTAAATATTACAATTATTCAAAGAGAAATAACGAAAATGTATGTTCTTAGTCCGTATTTTATAGTAGTTATTTTTCTGTTATTGGGGAATCCAGAGGGTTTTGGCTGTTCTGGATCTCTCTCTCTCTCTCTCTCTCTCTCTCTCTCTCTCTCTCTCTCTCTGATAATGTCTTTAACAGCAGCGTGAGTTCTTCTGAGGATATGTTGTAGTGTAGATAGGAGAACCTCAGAGAGACCTTTTTTACATCAGCAACTGTCACAGTGTTGATATAATATAACAAGTACAGCTGCACTAAACCCCACTAAAACGTATAAGATCTCCAAAGCCTGTGTTAACCTCAGACCTTATACCCCAAAACCACATGATTTTCCCCCTTCATTTCTCCCATAGCAATGGCCAACGAACCAGAGGTAGAAAATGCTGACTCGTTTCCTTTTTTTAGGACTACAAGATGGCGAGCTCTATAGGATAGAATATCATATGTAAAGAGCTGATGTTTTCATCATGTCCTGTAGGGGGAGCTGTAACTTTAATAATGTCAATGTCTCTACAGTTTGCATGATGTATTCAGATCATCAGTGTCCCTCCCACTTCACTGTCATGTTCAATATGGTGAAACCTGCTGTGGACTACTGATTGACATGTATTCATCTATGTGACAGTCTTTCCAGCAGTCTCACATTTAACGTGATCAAACATGTTCACCTTTCTCTTCACTATTACTGTCTTACTGTTCTGTGATAGAGGTACAGTTTCATAATGTTTCATTTATTCAACCAGGAAAGTTAAGATCTAAATTCTTATTTACAATGACAGCCTTCTATAGTTATAGATATTGATGTTTCCAAGCATACGTTCTCTTCACCTGAGTCTTGATGTATTCAGGTCTAACTGTACCTAACTCTATTGATTTCATTCTCACTGTATCCTTACAGGTCTTGTTGAGGGGAGTGAAGTCACTCAGACACCAACCATACTCTGGGGACTGAAAGACCGTGATGTTCAGATGAACTGCAGCCACACTAAGGGTCTAAATTACTACCAGATGTACTGGTACAGACAGCCTCCAGGAGAGGGAATGAAGCAGGTAGCCTTCACTACTCCCAGTTCCAAAGCTGAGTATTCAGGGGATTTCAGTGAAGACAAATTCTCAGCCAACAAGACTGTAGCTGAGAGTGGATCTTTCACAGTGAAGAAGTTGGAGGCAGGAGACAGCGGCATGTACTTCTGTGCTGTTAGTGAACACAGTGATACAGACAACATGTACAGCTGAACGAAAACCCCAGTGTTTCAATAGGATGGAATATAATAATAGATGGTCTCATCACATACTGTAGGGGGACCTCTAACTCTAGAAATGTTCACAGTGAGGTCCAATCAGCAAGCTTTACAGTACAGGCTTCCTGACACTCCCTCTAACACTCTCACCAACCACCACCCTCAAGGAAACTTGCTACTTCAACAACAGCCACTCTCCTTTCACTGAAGAGCTTCATCCAGGAGACACTCTTACCACTCCTCCACTGAGGCATCCCTATCATCTTCACCATGTTCAGAGTTCTGATTCACCTGGCAGCTCTACTACACTGGGTGGCAGGTATTAAATCACTTACAATGAGAAATTTGACAAATCTATGAATATCATCAAACTGAAGAAAATATTATTTCTCTCTCCTTCTCTCTCACTTCTCTCTCTCTCTCTCTCTCTCTCTCATCCTCTCTCCTTCACTCTCTCTCTATCTCCCTTTCTCTCTCCATAGGGCAGGAGTTTAGTAGCATGGTTCATCAGAGCCCTGTTGCACTAATAGGAGGACCTGTACGAAACGTTCAACTCAACTGCAGCCATACTATTCCTAACTACTACATAATACTATGGTACCAACAGTCAGTAGGAGACACTGCTATGAAACTCATTGGTTATGCAAATTACAAGTCAATAACCTTGGAGTCATCACTTGAAAAGCACTTCAATGTGAGTGGAGATGGTGGGAAAGAGGCTTATCTTCATCTAGTGAGTCTGAGAGCACCTGAAGACAGTGCAGTTTACTACTGTGCAGCCAGCCAACACATTGATGTAGAGTATATACTCTCCTCTACAAAAACCCTATCTGATAGTAGTATTAGCACACTATCTGATAGTAGTATTAGCACACTATCTGATAGTAGTATTAGCACACTATCTGATAGCAGTATTAGCACACTATCTGATAGTAGTATTAGCACACTATCTGATAGTAGTATTAGCACACTATCTGATAGCAGTATTAGCACACTATCTGATAGCAGTATTAGCACACTATCTGATAGTAGTATTAGCACACTATCTGATAGTTTTATTAGCACACTGCTCAGAACACCTGCATCTGAGGATTGACTTTAATTCAGTGCCAATGAATAAACACAGATGGATTACAGCATAAGCAAGGTGATATCAAGGTGATATCTGTCCTAGTGCAGTATGCCGTTATTTACAGTTTAGTGTGATATCAAGGTGATATATGTCCTAGTGCAGTATGCCGTTATTTACAGTTTAGTGTGATATCAAGGTGATATATGTCCTAGTGCAGTATGCCGTTATTTACAGTTTAGTGTGATATCAAGGTGATATCTGTCCTAGTACAGTATGCTGTTATTTACAGTTTAGTGTGATATCAAGGTGATATCTGTCCTAGTACAGTATGCCGTTATTTACAGTTTAGTGTGATATCAAGGTGATATCTGTCCTAGTGCAGTATGCCGTTATTTACAGTTTAGTGTGATATCAAGGTGATATATGTCCTAGTGCAGTATGCCGTTATTTACAGTTTAGTGTGATATCAAGGTGATATCTGTCCTAGTACAGTATGCCGTTATTTACAGTTTAGTGTGATATCAAGGTGATATCTGTCCTAGTGCAGTATGCCGTTATTTACAGTTTAGTGTGATATCAAGGTGATATCTGTCCTAGTGCAGTATGCCGTTATTTACAGTTTAGTGTGATATCAAGGTGATATCTGTCCTAGTGCAGTATGCCGTTATTTACAGTTTAGTGTGATATCAAGGTGATATCTGACCTAGTGCAGTATGCCGTTATTTACAGTTTAGTGTGATATCAAGGTGATATCTGTCCTAGTGCAGTATGCCGTTATTTACAGTTTAGTGTGATATCAAGGTGATATCTGACCTAGTGCAGTATGCCGTTATTTACAGTTTAGTGTGATCACTCATTAACATAAATGATGTGGTTACAATGTCATATTCCATTTCTCCTCCCCTGCATAGATGTGATTCACATGGCTACTCTCTCCCCCCCTCCACCTCTCTCCCATAGTACTAGTTTATACAATACTATTTTATGGTACCAACAGTCTGATATAGCTGATGCTAGTCTGAAACGGATTGGATATGTGTATTATAAAAGTCAGACAGTTGAAGGTTCATTTAAAAGCACTTTGAAATCCTTGGAGATGGATTGAAAGAAGCATCTCTTCAGCTTCTGAGAAGACCTTTTGATATCAAACCTCAATACCAAATAATGTGGTTGATGTTGTTGCTTTGAAGAAATGGTTGGGGTATTTCTTCAAATTAAAGCATATTTCTAGTGTGATAACCGCAGACTCTATTACACAGATGAACTCTAAAGATTAAAAAGACAAATACGTTTAATGATGTAGTTACCGGTATGTTACACAATACACCTTTAAGTTGAACAGGAGACCTGTAGGTGACCAAGGTATCTGCTTCAATATCAACATAATGGATCGGCGCCATTGTTTGTGCGTTAATTGTTGTTTTAGTATGTTTTTCGTCCGTTTTTACGTGATTTTTTTTTTGCAACAGTTGAACTATAATAATTCAGGATTATGGAGTGCTACTGTTTTACGAAGGTTTTAATGGTCCTTTTTATCTCTGAGGCACTTTTTATTTTTCTCAGCGCCGAACATACACACGAGTCCTCAAGTATTTACAACCGAGCCCAGCTCCTGGATTTAGCACACTCAGCGCTGCTGCATCCCAGGGAAAAGTTTGATATTCCGGACGAGTTGAAAAGGCGACGGCGTGGATGCAGGGCAGGTCGGAAGTGTAAAGCAAAGCTTAGGAAATACATGCCGGCTACACCGTCTATCATTATGGGCAACATGAGATCGCTGCATAACAAGATGGACGAGCTTCAGGGTCTGGTTCATGGTCAAAGAGACTACCTGGAAGCTAGCCTATTGTGTTAACTGGTACCTTTTGGACCTGCTAACTTTTGAAAAAAATGTTTCCGATGTTTCATGTTTTAAACATTTAATCAGAAAAGGGATTTGCTTAACTGTCTGAAAAACATATCTTCCAAGCTAAATCACTTAAATCCTTAGAATTATGGGCATTTGGTTCAAACATGGACCATGACAGTATTCCACCCTGTTAGGGCATACGAATAACCATCACAAAGTGTTACACATTTAAATATATAACAATAATGACATGTTCTTGTGCATTATGTGTCCCTAGTTCTATTATATTTGTTTATTGACTAAAAATAATGACCAAACCATGTTGTGTTCATTGGGTTCTGTTTAGTATGAACCGACAGTTTAGTCTCTAATTTAAAAAAGGGCAACAGAATTCAGCAAACAATTACATTCAATGAATCCCTTCCATCTCTGCTAATAAACACACAGAACATTTCAAACTATTGTTCATTTATTTTTTGAAATTGTTCAGCTAACAGGGTGGAATTGTGAGGGTTTGATTGAGGTTAGTCCTCTGACTCCCACCAGGGGGAGTGGAAGGACCACAATCAAGCCCTCACACCCCAACTAGGGGAGTAATGATCCTCAATCAGAGACAGCTGTACAGGGTTGTCTCTGATTGGAGATAGTATTTAGACCCCACACATCCACCTGTGTGTGGATCATTGTTTTGTTTCATGACAGTCACATTTGGGATTACTCTCCTTTGTTATTTTATGTCTAATGAGAACATCTCATAAAATAAAAGGAAGTCACTTCACCAGCGCTGTGTTTACCGATCCATTACTCCGCACCGTGACAGGAATGCATCTCTGCAGCGCTTAGAGCTGGAGACATTTCCTAAAAAATGTTCACCATTTTGTTACCTTTAATTTATACAATTTGTACATTTAACAGAAAAAAAATACAACACCTGGCTATTCTGAATATATTAATTATTTAATTCATATACAAAGCCCTCCATAACATTAAGGGACAGTGAATTATTTTTTATTCTTTAGATTGTGTTCTCAATTTGTATGCCGTTAAACTACAGAAGTATTGGATTCACCATTTAGAAATGATAACATAGTTATTTTTACATAGTTCCCCTATTTCAGGGCTCCTAGAAATATAGGGACACATTAACATAATGTGGAAAGTAGTCATGTTTAGTATTTGGTTGCATATCCTTTATATGCCAGAGAAGAGCCAAAAAAAGATCAAATGCTTCACTATCTCAAATATGCAGGACACTGTATATTAAATTGCATACATAGTTAACAGTTGCAACATCAAATATTATATGTATCTTATTATAAACCATTGGTTTACTACATTTTCTATCAATATTTCCACCCTGTTAGGTGCATGTTCCACCCTGTTAGGTGCATGTTCCACCCTGTTAGGTGCATGTTCCACCCTGTTAGGTGCATGTTCCACCCTGTTAGGTGCATGTTCCACCCTGGGATTTTTTCAGAAATGTTAGCCCTAGCTCTGTGATCATGATCCTACTAGCATGAGTCCCTACATGTGAACAGCATTTTACTTCTAATATAAAACCATTTTTGAAACTATAGAATGTTGTAAATGTTCTTAATAAAGTAGCCTAACAGGGTGGAACTTTAAGGTTTTGAAAAATAGGTTGACAATATAAAACTTCAAAAAATTGATTCAGTTGAATTCCCGCCACAGGAAATTATGTCATTTCATGAACATTATATCATGGGAAGTGTAGGCTGATTTTTTTAAGGCAGAAAACTACAAACTAACAGGGTGGAAAATTATTTTGGGGACACACAGTAAGTCAGAATTTGTTTTATTAATATTCTTTTTTTTCATGAAAAATATGCTTGATTACAACGATTTTAATTTGGTCTATAAAATAATGAGCAAATCATCTGAGTATTTTATTATTTAATGAACAATATTAATTGTAAAAGTTGATAATTTGTGGCAGGGACATGGCAAAATGAACATGTGTGCCAAATACAAAGTGGTTAAAATACAAAATAATATCTTTAAGACCATGTATATGATAAGGAAGACCTAAACCTATAATTCAAAGTCTTTTTGAATAAACATTTGAAATCAAATATGAAGTAGGATTTCCTCGGGACATTAAAAGGCAGCAGTTAACAGGATTGACTCATATTAGTATCCTGTCAGTTGTATCTTTTTCATTGCTTTTTGTATATTGAATGTGCAATACGTGCATTTATCTGTAATTAAACCCTGCGCACTAAGGACTGTATTTTAAGGGAATTACTATTATTACCCTAAATTATATCATACACACATTTAGCTATTTAAGTATCTCTTCCTGTCATTTACCTGTACAGTTAATTTAACCATGCAAAATATTAACTTACCTGTACATTTAACTGTATATTTACCTGTACAGCTAATTTAACCATGCAAAATATTAACTTACCTGTAAATTTAACTGTATATTTACCTGTACAGCTAATTTAACCATGCAAAATATTCACTTACCTGTTCATTTAACCAGACTATATATTAAGTAAACTGTTATTACCCTCACTCATATCATATGCACTTTTAGCTATTTAAGTATTTCTCTGCCATCGACCTGTATAGTATAGTTAACCATGCACCATCCACCAATGTATAGTGTACATATTCAGCCATCCACCCATACTATGCAATGTCTTTTTATAGCTTTTTGCACTCCAGACTTCTTGTATTTTTATACTTTTTCATACTGCCGCTCTATGTATCATGTATCGTGTGTCTGTCTTTTGTGTATTTTCGTTCTGGCATTTTGCACCTGCCCTGTGTTTTTTCATAGCTGCTTGACAAAGACATATCCCCTCAGGGATCATTAAAGTATCTATCTATCTATCTATCTATCTATCTATCTATCTATCTATCTATCTATCTATCTATCTATCTATCTATCTATCTATCTATCTATCTATCTATCTATCTATCTATCTATCTATCTATCTATCTATCTATCTATCTATCTTCTGACGTAATGTAATTTCCTTCCCCTCTGGCAGCTCAGTTCAGCTCACCGTCTCTATTGACTTATTTCCTCTCACCCCTATGGGCTCTGGTCAAAAGTAGTGCGCTAGAAAGGGAACAGGGTGCCATTTGGGATGCAGCAATACATTTTTCACTCCCACTAGCTGACAACACATCTCTGACTATCTGAAAACCCGTTGTTCTTGTCCATCTGACACTTCTCTCCAGAACTATCAACATGATCAAGCTCCTCATACATGTAGTAACTCTACCACTATGGGTGACCGGTACAAAATCCCTCATGAAAGATATATTTACTACTGAAATATATTGCTGTCAATATGTTGAGTAATCCTGTATATTTCATATTGTCTGTTTTCATCCACAGGGCTGTCACAAACGGACAAAGTTAACCAGACTCCACCTGCATCACTAAAAGTACGTGAAGATGAAGTTCAACTCACCTGCAGCCACACTGTTCCAACCTACAACATGATACTGTGGTACCAACAGTCAGCCCAAGACACTGCTCTGAAACTCATTGGGTATGTGAGATTCACCAGTCCAACGGTGGAAGATTCCTTTAAAGAGCATTTTAATATCAGTGGAGATGCTGCAACTGGGAAAATGGTCTATCTACATATTCCCAAACTGAGAGAAGCTGAAGACAGTGCAGTGTATTTCTGTGCTGCTACTTATGCACAGTGTTTCACTATACCCTCTCTCCTCTACAAAAACCCTATCTGATCCTCTCATATAATACTAACTACTACTCTATACACCTGCAACTGTCTTCAACCACTTCAACAACACTTAGCTATGAACCATTGGATATCAAACAGATGGTAATGATACTCTTATAAGTGCCTCATTTAGATGGTTTAGGTGCACTTCCTCAGTTCTCCAAAAGGAAGCAGTGTTTTTCCACACACATTTAGAAGCGGCTGCATAGTAGCATTCTATGGGTCCTGGTCAAAGGTGGTGCACTATATAGGGAATAGGGTGCCATTTGGGATGCTGACACTTTCTAAATGTGTGGGCCAGGGCCGGAGGTATGGCCCGCCCTACCGTGCCTACTTGCCCGTCCAAATAAAATGTTGATAATTTATTAGTTTTTGCAAAAAGAGAAATACCTTGTTCAGACCCTTAGCTATGAGACTTGAAATTGAGCTCAGGTGCATCCTGTTTCCATTGATCATCCTTGAGATGTTTCTACAACTTGATTGGAGTCCACCTGTGGTAAACTCAATTGATTGGACATGATTTGGAAAGGCACACACCTGTCTATATAAGGTCCCACAGTTGACAGTGCATGTCAGAGCAAAAACCAGACAGAGGAACAGTTATAGTGATGAGTTGTATCTCCAGACAGAGGAACAGTTATAGTGGTGAGTTGTATCTCCAGACAGAGGAACAGTTATAGTGGTGAGTTGTATCTCCAGACAGAGGAACAGTTATAGTGGTGAGTTGTATCTCCAGACAGAGGAACAGTTATAGTGGTGAGTTGTATCTCCAGACAGAGGAACAGTTATAGTGATGAGTTGTATCTCCAGACAGAGGAACAGTTATAGTGGTGAGTTGTATCTCCAGACAGAGGAACAGTTATAGTGGTGAGTTGTATCTCCAGACAGAGGAACAGTTATAGTGGTGAGTTGTATCTCCAGACAGAGGAACAGTTATAGTGGTGAGTTGTATCTCCAGACAGAGGAACAGTTATAGTGGTGAGTTGTATCTCCAGACAGAGGAACAGTTATAGTGATGAGTTGTATCTCCAGACAGAGGAACAGTTATAGTGGTGAGTTGTATCTCCAGACAGAGGAACAGTTATAGTGATGAGTTGTATCTCCAGACAGAGGAACGGTTATAGTGGTGAGTTGTATCTCCAGACAGAGGAACAGTTATAGTGGTGAGTTGTATGAGCTGGTTAAAAGGAGCTGGTTAAAAGGAGGAGTATGCTTCACTGGTCATTGGCACAGTAAAAGTTGAGAAACTACTATATGTACTATAGGTGATGTTGGCTGGTGTGGCTGAAATGCCAGGGATGAATTTTTGATTACGATAGAGGAAACCAAGTCTAGATTTAACTTTAGCCTGCAGCTTTGATATGTGCTGAGAGAAGGACAGTGTACCGTCTAGCCATACTCAACTACTAATATGTCCTTTAACCATCAATCAACTAACTCCAGATAGCAGTGCATCAGATCTCCCTCTCTGCTCTACCAAAACCTGCTTCCTGTCCCACATAGACTCCTCCTGTAGGGTTGATCTCAGGTCTGTTATGCTTTAGATGTTCTCATAAGGAGGCAGCATCCCTCAGATCACTGAGATGAGTTGATGAGAAGCCACCTCTAATTCATGTGGAGTGGTTTGTCCGTCTCATGCTTTCTGTCTCCTTAACAGGGAGTCAAGATGATCAGAATTCTTATCTCCATAACCATGGGTTACACAGCCTGGGCTGCAGGTATTCAGATCAATGATTTCATCAACTACTAATATCCTCATTTGATTGGTTTTTATGTTTCAGGTGAATATGTTTCTTTATCTGTTGTTTTACCTCTCACTCTCCGTCTCTGTCTGTGTCTCTGTCTGTGTCTCCGTCTGTGTCTCTGTCTGTGTCTCTGTCTGTGTCTCCGTCTGTGTCTCTGTCTGTGTCTCCGTCTGTGTCTCTGTCTGTGTCTCTGTCTGTGTCTCTGTCTGTGTCTCTGTCTGTGTCTCTGTCTGTGTCTCTGTCTGTGTCTCCGTCTGTGTCTCTGTCTGTGTCTCCGTCTGTGTCTGTGTCTCTGTCTGTGTCTCTGTCTGTGTCTCTGTCTGTGTCTCTGTCTGTGTCTCTGTCTGTGTCTCTGTCTCTCTCTGTCTCTCTCTCTGTCTCTCTGTGTCTCTGTCTCTCTCTGTCTCTCTCTCTGTCTCTCTCTCTGTCTCTCTGTGTCTCTGTGTCTCTCTGTGTCTCTCTGTGTCTCTCTGTGTCTCTGTCTCTCTCCAGGTTCTTCTCAGAGTAACCAGGTTCACCAGAGTCCTGCAGGCCTGTACAAGAACCAGGGAGAGTTGGCTAAGTTGGAGTGTTCACATAGTATATCAGGCTATGATGTCATGCTCTGGTACAAGCAATCCAACTACAGAGAATTAGTGCTTTTAGGATACCTGTTTGGGAAAACTGGATATCCTGAGACTGGATTTCATATAGAAGGGGACGCTAATGCACATGGTACCGGCACCTTAACCATCAATCAACTAACTCCAAATAGCAGTGCTGTGTATTACTGTGCTGCTAGTTTACACAGTGCATCAGATCTCCCTCTCTGCTCTACAAAAACCTCCTCCCTGGTGTACTGTAGACTAATATCAAGGTGATATCTGTCCTAGTGCAGTATGCTGTTATTTACAGTTTAGTGTGATATCAAGGTGATATCTGACCTAGTGCAGTATGCTGTTATTTACAGTTTAGTGTGATATCAAGGTGATATCTGACCTAGTGCAGTATGCTGTTATTTACAGTTTAGTGTCATCACTCATTAACATAAATGATGTGGTTACAATGTCATATTCCATTTCTCCTCCCCTGCATAGATGTGATTCACATGGCTTCTCTCTCTCTCTCTCTCTCTCTCTCTCTCTCTCTCTCTCTCTCTCTCTCTCTCTCTCTCTCTCTCTCTCTCTCTCTCTCTCTCTCTCTCTCTCTCTCTCAACAAGTACAGCTGCACTAAACCCCCAGTGTTGATATAATATAACAAGTACAGCTGCACTAAACCCCCAGTGTTGATATAATAAAACAAGTACAGCTGCACTAAACCCCCAGTGTTGATTTAATATAACAAGTACAGCTGCACTAAACCCCCAGTATTGATATAATATAACAAGTACAGCTGCACTAAACCCCCAGTATTGAAATAATATAACAAGTACAGCTGCACTAAACCCCCAGTGTTGATATAATATAATAAGTACAGCTGCACTAAACCCCCAGTATTGATATAATATAACAAGTACAGCTGCACTAAACCCCCAGTGTTGATATAATATAATAAGTACAGCTGCACTAAACCCCCAGTATTGAAACCCAGTTTTATTGTTGGGGTACTGATAAAACGAGCCCCTTCAAGCTGAAGAGATATGGTTACAACCTGCAGCAAAACAATATATCATCGATGCGTTTTTATTCGACCTGGTACGCAGAAAGCTTAATAAGCTAACTAGCTTTTTGGCGGACTGTAGAAGACTAGTTTGCGGGGGTTTAGTGTAGTGACGTGAAAATATTGTGACTAATTTCTCTGACTCTTAATGACTTTATGCAACAGACTTGTTTTGAGCAGATAAAGGCGAACCAGAGGTAGAAAATGCTGACTCATTTCCTTTTTTTAGGACTACAAGATGGCGAGCTCTATAGGATAGAATATCATATGTAAAGAGCTGATGTTCTCATCATGTACTGTAGGGGGAGCTGTAACTTTAATAATGTGAATGTCTCTACAGTTTGCATGATGTATTCAGATCATCAGTGTCCCTCCCACTTCACTGTCATGTTCAATATGGTGAAACCTGCTGTGGACTACTGATTGACATGTATTCATCTATGTGACAGTCTTTCCAGCAGTCTCACATATAACGTGATCAAACATGTTCACCTTTCTCTTCACTATTACTGTCTTACTGTTCTGTGATAGAGGTACAGTTTCATAATGTTTCATTTATTCAACCAGGAAAGTTAAGAACTAAATTCTTATTTACAATGACAGCCTTCTATAGTTATAGATATTGATGTTTCCAAGCATACGTTCTCTTCACCTGAGTCTTGATGTATTCAGGTCTAACTGTACCTAACTCTATTGATTTCATTCTCACTGTATCCTTACAGGTCTTGTTGAGGGGAGTGAAGTCACTCAGACACCAACCATACTCTGGGGACTGAAAGACCGTGATGTTCAGATGAACTGCAGCCACACTAAGGGTCTAAGTTACTACCAGATGTACTGGTACAGACAGCGTCCAGGAGAGGGAATGAAGGAGGTAGCCTTCACTACTCCCAGTTCCAAAGCTGAGTATTCAGGGGATTTCAGTGAAGACAAATTCTCAGCCAACAAGACTGTAGCTGAGAGTGGATCTTTCACAGTGAAGAAGTTGGAGGCAGGAGACAGTGGCATGTACTTCTGTGCTGTTAGTGAACACAGTGATACAGACAACATGTACAGCTGCACAAAAACCCCAGTGTTTCAATAGGATGGAATATAATAATAGATGGTCTCATCACGTACTGTAGGGGGACCTCTAACTCTAGTCATGTTCACAGTGAGGTCCAATCAGCAAGCTTTACAGTACAGGCTTCCTGACACTCCCTCTAACACTCTCACCAACCACCACCCTCAAGGAAACTTGCTACTTCAACAACAGCCACTCTCCTTTCACTGAAGAGCTTCATCCAGGAGACACTCTTATCACTCCTCCACTCAGGCATCCTCATCATCTTCCTCAGTATCTTCATCATCTTCACCATGTTCAGAGTTCTGATTCACCTGGCAGTTATACTACACTGGGTGGCAGGTATTAATTCACTTACAATGAGAAGCCTGACAAATCTATGAATATCATCAAACTGAAGAAAATATTATCTCTCTCATCCTCTCTCTCTCTCCTTCTCTCCCCTGTTGATCTAATATAACAAGTACAGCTGCACTAAACCCCCAGTGTTGATATAATATAACAAGTACAGCTGCACTAAACCCCCAGTGTTGATATAATATAACAAGTACAGCTGCACTAAACCCCCAGTGTTGACATAATATAACAAGTACAGCTGTACTAAACCCCCAGTGTTGATATAATATAACAAGTACAGCTGCACTAAACCCCCAGTGTTGATATAATATAACAAGTACAGCTGCACTAAACCCCCAGTATTGATATAATATAACAAGTACAGCTGCACTAAACCCCCAGTGTTGATATAATGCCGAAGTTGCCTCAACCACTTGTTCGGGCATGCTTCGGCGATCGTCGTCACCGGCTTTCTAGCCACTGCCGCTCCCTCGTTCATTATTCCATTTGTCATGTCTTGTCATTACGCACACCTGGTTCTCATTTCCCCCCATTACTTCATGTATATATGTTCCCTCAGTTCCCTCATGTCCTTGTCGGGTATTTTTTTCATTGTGACTGTGTATGTACGGAATACTTCCATTCGTATTTTATCTGGAACAGTTGTACCAAATCCTTTTCAGATTTGCTTACGTGTGTGGACATTAAACTTATACGTTGAGTTCACGTTATCTCCTGTGCCTGGCTCTCTATTCTATATTCACGCCGTCACAGAATACCCAACCAATTTATGGAGTCAGCAGGAGCGACTAACATGACCGGGGTAGTGGAGAGAGTGAGGGAGCACTCCACCATGCTCACCAGCCTAGGAGAGGCGATGGATTGGGTTCTCCAGGCTGTCCAGCGACTGGAGCACAACCGACCAGACAGTGGAGCCTCACCGTTAGCGCATATGGTTCCGACCACTATGAGTACTAACACTCCACCACAACCTACCGGTCGGATCCACATTTCCCTTCCCCGGGAATACGACGGAGCCGCTGCCCAGTGCCAGGGTTTCCTTCTGCAATTAGAGCTGGCATTCAGCACAATCTCCCCTACTCCCTCGGACCGTGAGAAGGTGTCAGCCCTCGTCTCCTGTCTAACTGGGAAAGCCCTGGAGTGGGCCAACGCAATCTGGAGAGAGGGAACAGCGTTGGACAACTTCGGGGAGTTCGCCCGCCTTCGTCTTCGACCATCCACCAGAAGGAAGAGAGGCGGGCGAACGCCTTTTCCACCTACGACAGAGGAGTGCGCAGGATTTCGCGCTGGAGTTCCGTACTTTAGCGGCCGGGTCAGGGTGGAATGACCCTCATTGACCATTTCCGATGCAGTTTGCAAGAGGACGTCCGTCGAGAGCTAGCCTGCCGGGATGCCACGCTAGGTTTTGACCAACTCGTGGATATGGCCATAAGACTGGACAATCTGCTGGCATCTCGCGGACGTCCTGTGGGGGTTCCGCTCTTACCATCCTTATCCACCCTAGATCCCGTTCCTATGGAAATGGGTGGAACGGCCGTCCGGAATCGTCGAGGGAGCCGGGTCCAGTGCTCCTCCTGTGGTCGTCAAGGACATTCGGCGACCCATTGTTTTCAAAGTGCTGGGTATAGAGGCGGCAGGCAGGGCACTCTGGCATCACCCCAGGCGTTAGTCGATTCAGGCGCAGCTGGAAATTTTATGGATAGTACCTTAGCCAGTAAATTAGGGATCCCGCTTACGCCCATGTCCATTCCTATTCACGCATTAGATAGTCGACCGTTAGGGTCTGGGTATGTTAAAGAGACCACCGGAGACATTATTATGATCACCCAGGAGAATCATAAGGAGAAAATCTAGTTTTTCATTATTGATTCTCCTGCATTTCCGGTGGTACTAGGATTGCCCTGGTTAAGTAGTCACAATCCCACCTTTGTGTGGAAACAGAGGGCTCTCACGGGGTGGTCATCAGAGTGTCCGGGGAGGTGTGTAGGTGTTTCCGTTGGTGCAACCACGGTGGAGAGTCCAGAAAATGTCCCCACCGTGCGCATTCCCCCCGAATACCTAGATTTGGCTCAAGCCTTCTCTAAGAAAAAGGCAAAAAAATGACCACCTCATCGCCCAGGGGATTGTGCGATAAACCTCAAGATAGACGCTGTACTTCCCAGGAGTCATGTGTATCCCCTGTCGCAGGCGGCGACGGAGGCTATGGAAACATATATCTCTGAGTCCCTACGACAGGGGTTCATACGGTCCTCCACTTCACCCGCCTCCTCGAGTTTCTTTTTTGTGAAGAAGAAGGATGGTGGTCTGCGCCCATGCATTGATTACGGCGCCCTCAACCAGATCACAGAGAGGTATAGTTATCCTCTACCTCTCATTTCATCTGTGATTGAATCAATGCATGGGGCGCGCTTCTTCACTAAACTAGATCTCAGGAGTGCGTACAATTTGGTTCGTATCCGGGAGGGAGATGAGTGGAAGACTGCATTTAGTACCACTTCTGGTCACTATGAATATCTAGTCATGCCATACGGGTTGATGAATGCGCCATCAGTCTTCCAATCTTTTGTGGACAATGTTTTCAGGGACATGTTCGGTTGCGGTGTGGTGGTATACATCGATGACATTCTGGTGTATTCCGCTACACGCGCCGAGCATGTTTCCCCAGTCCGTAGAGTACTTGGACGACTGTTGGAGCATGACCTGTATGTCAAGGCAGAAAAATGTCTGTTCTTCCAACAGTCCGTCTCCTTCCTTGGATACCACATCACCACCTCCGGGGTGGAGAAGGAGAGTGACCGCATTTTAGCCGTGCGTAATTGGCCGACTCCCACCACGGTAAAGGAGGTACAGCGGTTTCTAGGGTTTGCCAATTTCTATTGGAGGTTTATCCGGGGTTTTGGCAAGGTGTCGACTCCCATTACTTCACTGTTAAAGGGGGGTCCGTCCCGTCTCCGCTGGTGCGCTACGGCGGACAGGGCATTCAGTCAGCTGAGGGCTCTTTTCACCGCGGCCCCGGTGCTGGCCCATCCGGATCCCTCTTTGCAGTTCATAGTAGAGGTGGACGCGTCTGAATCAGGGGTAGGAGCAGTCCTATCCCAACGATCGGGCACGCCACCTAAGCTCCGCCCCTGTGCCTTCTTCTCTAAGAAGCTCAGCCCGGCGGAGCAAAACTATGATGTGGGTGATCGGGAGTGGTTGGCTGTAGTCAAAGCTTTGACTGTGTGGAGACATTGGCTTGAGGGGGCTAAACACCCTTTCCTCATCTGGACTGACCACCGCAACCTGGAGTACATCCGGGCAGCTAGGAGGCTGAATCCTCGTCAGGCCAGGTGGGCCATGTTTTTCACACGTTTCCACTTCACCATCTCATATATTCCAGGGACAAAGAACGTGAAGGCAGACGCACTGTCTCGGCTGTACGACACAGAGGAGAGGCCTGTAGATGACACCCCCATACTACCGGCCTCCTGCATTATAGCTCCGGTGGTATGGGCGTATTGAGCAGGCGTTGCGCACAGAGCCAGCTCCCCAGTCCGTACGTGACGTCTGCTGTCCGCGACCGGCTCATCTATTGGGCCCACACGTCACCCTCCTCTGGTCACCCCGGTATCGGTCGGACAGTGCGCTGTCTTACTGAGAAATATTGGTGGCCCACCTTGGCTAAGGATGTAAGGGTGTATGTCTCCTCCTGCCCGGTGTGTGCCCAGTGTAAGGCACCTAGACACCTTCCCAGGGGTAAGTTACTCCCTTTACCCATCCCACAACGGCCATGGTCACATTTATCGATAGATTTCCTGACTGACCTTCCACCTTCCCAGGGGAACACTACGATCCTGGTCGTTGTGGACCGTTTCTCCAAGTCCTGCCGCCTCTTGCCTCTGCCCGGTCTCCCCACGGCCCTGCAAACTGCGGAGGCTCTATTCACCCATGTATTCCGGCACTACGGGGTACCAGAGGATATAGTGTCTGATCGGGGCCCCCAATTCACATCAAGGGTGTGGAGAGCGTTCATGGAACGGCTGGGGGTCTCCGTCAGCCTTACCTCTGGTTTCCACCCCGAATCTAACGGGCAGGTGGAGAGGGTCAATCAGGATGTAGGTAGGTTCCTAAGGTCCTACTGCCAGGACCGGCCGGGGGAGTGGTTGGTGTTCCTGCCATGGGCTGAGATGGCACAGAATTCCCTCCGTCACTCCTCCACCAACCTAACCCCATTTCAGTGTGTGTTAGGTTACCAGCCGGTTCTGGCACCGTGGCATCGGAGCCAGACCGAAGCCCCTGCGGTGGATGAGTGGTTCCAGCACGCGGAGGCGACATGGGAGGCTGCGCATGTTCGTCTCCAACGAGCTATACGTCGACAGAAAACCGGCGCGAACCGTCACCGCAGTGAGGCCCGGGTATTCACACCGGGTGATCGGGTCTGGCTCTCGACCCGGAACCTGCCCCTCCGCCTGCCATGCCGGAAACTGGGCCGGCGGTTTGTAGGGCCATTCAAAGTCCTGAGGAGAATCAACGAGGTTACATACAGGTTAAAACTCCCTCCCGATTACCGTATTAATCCCTCGTTTCATGTGTCTCTCCTCAGGCCGGTGGTGGCTGGTCCACTCCAGGAGTCTGAGGTGCGGAAGGTCCCTCCACCCCCGTTGGACATCGAGGGGGTCCCGGCGTACTCCGTCCGTTCCATTTTGGATTCGAGACGTCGGGCGGGGGGCCTTCAGTACCTCGTGGAGTGGGAGGGGTACGGTCCGGAGGAGAGGTGCTGGGTGCAGAGGGGGGATGTTCTCGACCATTCCCTATTACGGGACTTCCAACGTCGCCGCCTAGAGCCTCGCCGTCCGGGTCGTCCCCAAAGCCGGTGTCAGAACGCAACTGGAGCTGCGAGTCAAGGGGGGGGGTTGTGTCACTACTCCTGCCGAAGTTGCCTCAACCACTTGTTCGGGCATGCTTCGGCGATCGACGTCACCGGCTTTCTAGCCACTGCCGCTCCCTCGTTCATTATTCCATTTGTCATGTCTTGTCATTACGCACACCTGGTTCTCATTTCCCCCCATTACTTCATGTATATATGTTCCCTCAGTTCCCTCATGTCCTTGTCGGGTATTTTTTCATTGTGACTGTGTATGTACGGAGTACTTCCATTCTTATTTTATCTGGAACAGTTGTACCAAATCCTATTCAGATTTGCTTACGTGTGTGGACATTAAACTTATACGTTGAACTTGAGATGCAGAAAGTGGTTTAATAAAAGTTCAAGCAATAGTCCACAGCTGGAGCAAAAACAGCAAAAGGTAGTACTCAAAAAACAAAACCAGCCCTAAAGGGCATTCCAAAAATTATTCCAAAGATACAAAAAATCTTAAAGCCAAAACTCCAGAGGAAAAAGTCCACAAAAAATAAAATTGAGAAGGGAATAATCCACAGACAAAAGAAAATACAATGTCTCAAGAGTTAGAGAGCACTTACTCAGGTCAACTAAACACCAAGCAAAGAAGCTATGAGACAGTCACTTAAATACACACAGCAGAACGAGACACATGTGAACCTAATAACATAATTATGTGTTGATCTACTATAACAAGTACAGCTGCACTAAACCCCCAGTGTTGATATAATATAACAAGTACAGCTGCACTAAACCCCCAGTGTTGATATAATATAACAAGTACAGCTGCACTAAACCCCCAGTGTTGATATAATATAACAAGTACAGCTGCACTAAGTCCCCAGTGTTGATATAATATAACAAGAACAGCTGCACTAAACCCCCAGTATTGATATAATATAACAAGTACAGCTGCACTAAACCCCCAGTGTTGATATAATATAACAAGTACAGCTGCACTAAACCCCCAGTGTTGATATAATATAACAAGTACAGCTGCACTAAACCCCCAGTGTTGATATAATATAACAAGTACAGCTGCACTAAACCCCCAGTGTTGATATAATATAACAAGTACAGCTGCACTAAACCCCCAGTGTTGATATAATATAACAAGTACAGCTGCACTAAACCCCCAGTATTGAAACCCAGTTTTATTGTTGGGGTACTGATAAAACGAGCCCCTTCAAGCTGAAGAGATATGGTTACAACCTGCAGCAAAACAATATATCATCAATGCGTTTTTATTCGACCTGGTACGCAGAAAGCTTAATAAGCTAACTAGCTTTTTGGCGGACTGTAGAAGACTAGTTTGCGGGGGTTTAGTGTAGTGATGTGAAAATATTGTGACTAATGTGGTAGTTCCATTTCTCTGACAGTTAATGACTTTACGCAACAGACTTGTTTTGAGCAGATAAAGGCTTCCTAATTCATAAAGGTCATGTTAACTGACTGATATTATCTCATAGAACAAAACATAAAGGCTTCCTAATTCCTAGTCATGTTAACTGACTGATATTATCTCATAGAACAAAACATAAAGGCTTCCTAATTCCTAGTCATGTTAACTGACTGATATTATCTCATAGAACAAAACATAAAGGCTTCCTAATTCATAAAGGTCATGTTAACTGACTGATATTATCTCATAGAACAAAACATAAAGGCTTCCTAATTCATAAAGGTCATGTTAACTGACTGATATTATCTCATAGAATAAAACGTATAAGATCTCCAAAGCCTGTGTTAACCTCAGACCTTATACCCCAAAACCACATGATTTTCCCCCTTCATTTCTCCCATAGCAATGGCCAACGAACCAGAGGTAGAAAATGCTGACTCATTTCCTTTTTTTAGGACTACAAGATGGCGAGCTCTATAGGATAGAACATCATATGTAAAGAGCTGATGTTCTCATCATGTACTGTAGGGAGAGCTGTAACTTTAATAATGTCAATGTCTCTACAGTTTGCATGATGTATTCAGATCATCAGTGTCCCTCCCACTTCACTGTCATGTTCAATATGGTGAAACCTGCTGTGGACTACTGATTGACATGTATTCATCTATGTGACAGTCTTTCCAGCAGTCTCACATATAACGTGATCAAACATGTTCACCTTTCTCTTCACTATTACTGTCTTACTGTTCTGTGATAGAGGTACAGTTTCATAATGTTTCATTTATTCAACCAGGAAAGTTAAGAACTAAATTCTTATTTACAATGACAGCCTTTTATAGTTATAAATATTGATGTTTCCAAGCATACGTTCTCTTCACCTGAGTCTTGATGTATTCAGGTCTAACTGTACCTAACTCTATTGATTTCATTCTCACTGTATCCTTACAGGTCTTGTTGAGGGGAGTGAAGTCACTCAGACACCAACCATACTCTGGGGACTGAAAGACCGTGATGTTCAGATGAACTGCAGCCACACCAAGGATCAAACCTACTTCCAGATGTACTGGTACAGACAGCGTCCAGGAGAGGGAATGAAGCATGTAGTTTACACAAATAGTTATGGCAAACCAGAATATGGAGCCTTCAGTGAAGACAAATATCCAACTGTTAAGACTGTAGCTGAGAGTGGATCTTTCACAGTGAAGAAGTTGGAGGCAGGAGACAGCGGCATGTACTTCTGTGCTGTTAGTGAACACAGTGATACAGACAACATGTACAGCTGAACGAAAACCCCAGAGTTTCAATAGGATGGAATATAATAATAGATGGTCTCATCACATACTGTAGGGGGACCTCTAACTCTAGTCATGTTCACAGTGAGGTCCAATCAGCAAGCTTTACAGTACAGGCTTCCTGACACTCCCTCTAACACTCTCACCAACCACCACCCTCAAGGAAACTTGCTACTTCAACAACAGCCACTCTCCTTTCACTGAAGAGCTTCATCCAGGAGACACTCTTACCACTCCTCCACTGAGGCATCCCTATCATCTTCACCATGTTCAGAGTTCTGATTCACCTGGCAGCTCTACTACACTGGGTGGCAGGTATTAAATCACTTACAATGAGAATTCTGACAAATCTATGAATATCATCAAACTGAAGAAAATATTATTTCTCGCTCCTTCTCTCTCACTTCTCTCTCTCATCCTCTCTCTCTCTCTCTCTCTCTCTCTCTCTCTCTCTCTCTCTCTCTCTCTCTCTCTCTCTCTCTCTCTCTCTCTCTCTCTCTCTATCTCCCTTTCTCTCTCCATAGGGCAGGAGTTTAGTAGCATGGTTCATCAGAGCCCTGTTGCACTAATAGTAGGACCTGGACGAAACGTTCAACTCAACTGCAGCCATACTATTCCTAACTACTACATGATACTATGGTACAAACAGTCAGTAGGAGACACTGCTATGAAACTCATTGGTTATGCAAATTACAAGTCAATAACCTTGGAGTCATCACTTGAAAAGCACTTCAATGTGAGTGGAGATGGTGGGAAAGAGGCTTATCTTCATCTAGTGAGTCTGAGAGCACCTGAAGACAGTGCAGTTTACTACTGTGCAGCCAGCCAACACATTGATGTAGAGTATATACTCTCCTCTACAAAAACCCTATCTGATAGTAGTATTAGCACACTATCTGATAGTAGTATTAGCACACTATCTGACAGTATTATTAGCACACTATCTGACAGTAGTATTAGCACACTATCTGATAGTAGTATTAGCACACTATCTGATAGCAGTATTAGCACACTATCTGATAGTAATATTAGCACACTATCTGATAGTAGTATTAGCACACTATCTGATAGTAGTATTAGCACACTATCTGATAGTAGTATTAGCACACTATCTGACAGTAGTATTAGCACACTATCTGACAGTAGTATTAGCACACTATCTGATAGTAGTATTAGCACACTATCTGATAGTAGTATTAGCACACTATCTGATAGTAGTATTAGCACACTATCTGATAGCAGTATTAGCACACTATCTGATAGTAGTATTAGCACACTATCTGATAGTAGTATTAGCACACTATCTGACAGTAGTATTAGCACACTATCTGACAGTAGTATTAGCATACTATCTGACAGTAGTATTAGCACACTATCTGACAGTAGTTTTAGCACACTATCTGATAGTAGTATTAGCACACTATCTGACAGTAGTATTAGCACACTATCTGACAGTATTATTAGCACACTATCTGACAGTAGTATTAGCACACTATCTGATAGTATTATTAGCACACTATCTGACAGTAGTATTAGCACACTATCTGATAGTAGTATTAGCACACTATCTGATAGTAGTATTAGCACACTATCTGATAGTAGTATTAGGACACTATCTGATAGTAGTATTAGCACACTATCTGATAGTAGTATTAGCACACTATCTGACAGTAGTATTAGCACACTATCTGACAGTAGTTTTAGCACACTATCTGATAGTAGTATTAGCACACTATCTGACAGTAGTATTAGCACACTATCTGACAGTATTATTAGCACACTATCTGACAGTAGTATTAGCACACTATCTGATAGTATTATTAGCACACTATCTGACAGTAGTATTAGCACACTATCTGATAGTAGTATTAGCACACTATCTGATAGTAGTATTAGCACACTATCTGATAGTAGTATTAGGACACTATCTGATAGTAGTATTAGCACACTATCTGATAGTAGTATTAGCACACTATCTGATAGTAGTATTAGCACACTATCTGATAGTAGTATTAGCACACTATCTGATAGTAGTATTAGCACACTATCTGATAGTAGTATTAGCACACCATCTGATAGTAGTATTAGCACACTATCTGATAGTAGTATTAGCACACTATCTGATAGTATTATTAGCACACTATCTGACAGTAGTATTAGCACACTATCTGATAGTAGTATTAGCACACTATCTGATAGTATTATTAGAACACTATCTGACAGTAGTATTAGCACACTATCTGATAGTAGTATTAGCACACTATCTGATAGTAGTATTAGCACACCATCTGATAGTAGTATTAGCACACTAATTGATAGTAGTATTAGCACACCATCTATTAGTAGTATTAGCACACTATCTGATAGTAGTATTAGCACACTATCTGATAGTAGTATTAGCACACCATCTGATAGTAGTATTAGCACACTAATTGATAGTAGTATTAGCACACCATCTATTAGTAGTATTAGCACACTCTCTGATAGTAGTATTAGCACACTATCTGATAGCAGTATTAGCACACTATCTGATAGTAGTATTAGCACACTATCTGATAGTAGTATTAGCACACTATCTGATAGTAGTATTAGCACACTATCTGATAGTAGTATTAGCACACTATCTGACAGTAGTATTAGCACACTATCTGACAGTAGTATTAGCACACTATCTGATAGTAGTATTAGCACACTATCTGATAGTAGTATTAGCACACTATCTGATAGTAGTATTAGCACACTATCTGATAGTAGTATTAGCACACTATCTGATAGTAGTATTATCACACTATCTGATAGTAGTATTAGCACACTATCTGATAGTAGTATTAGCACACTATCTGATAGTAGTATTAGCACACTATCTGATAGTAGTATTAGCACACCATCTGATAGTAGTATTAGCACACTATCTGATAGTAGTATTAGCACACTATCTGATAGTATTATTAGCACACTATCTGACAGTAGTATTAGCACACTATCTGATAGTAGTATTAGCACACTATCTGATAGTATTATTAGCACACTATCTGACAGTAGTATTAGCACACTATCTGATAGTAGTATTAGCACACTATCTGATAGTAGTATTAGCACACTATCTGATAGTAGTATTAGCACACTATCTGACAGTAGTATTAGCACACTATCTGACAGTAGTATTAGCACACTATCTGACAGTAGTATTAGCACACTATCTGACAGTAGTATTAGCACACTATCTGATAGTAGTATTAGCACACTATCTGACAGTAGTATTAGCACACTATCTGATAGTAGTATTAGCACACTATCTGACAGTAGTATTAGCACACTATCTGACAGTATTATTAGCACACTATCTGACAGTAGTATTAGCACACTATCTGATAGTAGTATTAGCACACTATCTGATAGTAGTATTAGCACACTATCTGATAGTAGTATTAGCACACTATCTGATAGTAGTATTAGCACACTATCTGATAGTAGTATTAGCACACCATCTGATAGTAGTATTAGCACACTAATTGATAGTAGTATTAGCACACCATCTATTAGTAGTATTAGCACACTATCTGATAGTAGTATTAGCACACTATCTGATAGTAGTATTAGCACACCATCTGATAGTAGTATTAGCACACTAATTGATAGTAGTATTAGCACACCATCTATTAGTAGTATTAGCACACTATCTGATAGTAGTATTAGCACACTATCTGATAGTATTATTAGCACACTATCTGACAGTAGTGTTAGCACACTATCTGATAGTAGTATTAGCACACCATCTGATAGTAGTATTAGCACACTATCTGATAGTAGTATTAGCACACTATCTGATAGTAGTATTAGCACACTATCTGATAGTAGTATTAGCACACTATCTGATAGTAGTATTAGCACACTATCTGATAGTAGTATTAGCACACTATCTGATAGTAGTATTAGCACACTATCTGATAGTATTATTAGCACACTATCTGACAGTAGTATTAGCACACTATCTGATAGTAGTATTAGCACACTATCTGATAGTATTATTAGCACACTATCTGACAGTAGTATTAGCACACTATCTGATAGTAGTATTAGCACACTATCTGATAGTAGTATTAGCACACCATCTGATAGTAGTATTAGCACACTAATTGATAGTAGTATTAGCACACCATCTATTAGTAGTATTAGCACACTATCTGATAGTAGTATTAGCACACTATCTGATAGTAGTATTAGCACACCATCTGATAGTAGTATTAGCACACTAATTGATAGTAGTATTAGCACACCATCTATTAGTAGTATTAGCACACTATCTGATAGTAGTATTAGCACACTATCTGATAGTATTATTAGCACACTATCTGACAGTAGTGTTAGCACACTATCTGATAGTAGTATTAGCACACCATCTGATAGTAGTATTAGCACACTATCTGATAGTAGTATTAGCACACTATCTGATAGTAGTATTAGCACACTATCTGATAGTAGTATTAGCACACTATCTGATAGTAGTATTAGCACACTATCTGATAGTAGTATTAGCACACTATCTGATAGTAGTATTAGCACACTATCTGATAGTAGTATTAGCACACTATCTGATAGTAGTATTAGCACACTATCTGATAGTAGTATTAGCACACTATCTGATAGTAGTATTAGCACATTGCTCAGAACACCTGCATCTGAGGATTGACTTTAATTCAATGCCAATGAATAAACACAGATGGATTACAGCATAATCAAGGTGATATCTGTCCTAGTGCAGTATGCCGTTATTTACAGTTTAGTGTGATATCAAGGTGATATCTGTCCTAGTGCAGTATGGCGTTATTTACAGTTCAACATTCTACTCATAGACAGAGGTATTACTGATACTGCTGTGCTGTCTAGAGCAGGGGTCTTCAAGATCTTCTGGCATGAGATCTACTTATTTTATTTTTGTAATTTTCCCGAATTCAATCAATGTTTTTTTCTTCCTGGTTATGGATTTGTTACTATTTTTTACTCTAAATATTACAATTATTCAAAGAGAAATAACGAAAATGTATGTTCTTAGTCCGTATTTTATAGTAGTTATTTTTCTGTTATTGGGGAATCCAGAGGGTTTTGGCTGTTCTGGATCTCTCTCTCTCTCTCTCTCTCTCTCTCTCTCTCTCTCTCTCTCTCTCTCTCTCTCTCTCTCTCTCTGATAATGTCTTTAACAGCAGCGTGAGTTCTTCTGAGGATATGTTGTAGTGTAGATAGGAGAACCTCAGAGAGACCTTTTTTACATCAGCAACTGTCACAGTGTTGATATAATATAACAAGTACAGCTGCACTAAACCCCACTAAAACGTATAAGATCTCCAAAGCCTGTGTTAACCTCAGACCTTATACCCCAAAACCACATGATTTTCCCCCTTCATTTCTCCCATAGCAATGGCCAACGAACCAGAGGTAGAAAATGCTGACTCGTTTCCTTTTTTTAGGACTACAAGATGGCGAGCTCTATAGGATAGAATATCATATGTAAAGAGCTGATGTTTTCATCATGTCCTGTAGGGGGAGCTGTAACTTTAATAATGTCAATGTCTCTACAGTTTGCATGATGTATTCAGATCATCAGTGTCCCTCCCACTTCACTGTCATGTTCAATATGGTGAAACCTGCTGTGGACTACTGATTGACATGTATTCATCTATGTGACAGTCTTTCCAGCAGTCTCACATTTAACGTGATCAAACATGTTCACCTTTCTCTTCACTATTACTGTCTTACTGTTCTGTGATAGAGGTACAGTTTCATAATGTTTCATTTATTCAACCAGGAAAGTTAAGATCTAAATTCTTATTTACAATGACAGCCTTCTATAGTTATAGATATTGATGTTTCCAAGCATACGTTCTCTTCACCTGAGTCTTGATGTATTCAGGTCTAACTGTACCTAACTCTATTGATTTCATTCTCACTGTATCCTTACAGGTCTTGTTGAGGGGAGTGAAGTCACTCAGACACCAACCATACTCTGGGGACTGAAAGACCGTGATGTTCAGATGAACTGCAGCCACACTAAGGGTCTAAATTACTACCAGATGTACTGGTACAGACAGCCTCCAGGAGAGGGAATGAAGCAGGTAGCCTTCACTACTCCCAGTTCCAAAGCTGAGTATTCAGGGGATTTCAGTGAAGACAAATTCTCAGCCAACAAGACTGTAGCTGAGAGTGGATCTTTCACAGTGAAGAAGTTGGAGGCAGGAGACAGTGGCATGTACTTCTGTGCTGTTAGTGAACACAGTGATACAGACAACATGTACAGCTGAACGAAAACCCCAGTGTTTCAATAGGATGGAATATAATAATAGATGGTCTCATCACATACTGTAGGGGGACCTCTAACTCTAGAAATGTTCACAGTGAGGTCCAATCAGCAAGCTTTACAGTACAGGCTTCCTGACACTCCCTCTAACACTCTCACCAACCACCACCCTCAAGGAAACTTGCTACTTCAACAACAGCCACTCTCCTTTCACTGAAGAGCTTCATCCAGGAGACACTCTTACCACTCCTCCACTGAGGCATCCCTATCATCTTCACCATGTTCAGAGTTCTGATTCACCTGGCAGCTCTACTACACTGGGTGGCAGGTATTAAATCACTTACAATGAGAATTCTGACAAATCTATGAATATCATCAAACTGAAGAAAATATTATTTCTCTCTCCTTCTCTCTCACTTCTCTCTCTCTCTCTCTCTCTCATCCTCTCTCATTCACTCTCTCTCTATCTCCCTTTCTCTCTCCATAGGGCAGGAGTTTAGTAGCATGGTTCATCAGAGCCCTGTTGCACTAATAGGAGGACCTGTACGAAACGTTCAACTCAACTGCAGCCATACTATTCCTAACTACTACATAATACTATGGTACCAACAGTCAGTAGGAGACACTGCTATGAAACTCATTGGTTATGCAAATTACAAGTCAATAACCTTGGAGTCATCACTTGAAAAGCACTTCAATGTGAGTGGAGATGGTGGGAAAGAGGCTTATCTTCATCTAGTGAGTCTGAGAGCACCTGAAGACAGTGCAGTTTACTACTGTGCAGCCAGCCAACACATTGATGTAGAGTATATACTCTCCTCTACAAAAACCCTATCTGATAGTAGTATTAGCACACTATCTGATAGTAGTATTAGCACACTATCTGATAGTAGTATTAGCACACCATCTGATAGTAGTATTAGCACACTATCTGATAGTATTATTAGCACACTATCTGACAGTAGTGTTAGCACACTATCTGATAGTAGTATTAGCACACTATCTGATAGTAGTATTAGCACACTATCTGATAGTAGTATTAGCACACTATCTGATAGTAGTATTAGCACACTATCTGATAGTAGTATTAGCACACTATCTGATAGCAGTATTAGCACACTATCTGATAGTAGTATTAGCACATTATCTGATATTAGTATTTGCACACTATCTGATAGCAGTATTAGCACACTATCTGATAGCAGTATTAGCACACTATCTGATAGTAGTATTAGCACACTATCTGATAGTAGTATTAGCACACTATCTGATAGTAGTATTAGCACACTATATGATAGTAGTATTAGCACACTATCTGATAGTAGTATTAGCACACTATCTGATAGTAGTATTAGCACACTATCTGATAGTAGTATTAGCACACTATCTGATAGTAGTATTAGCACACTATCTGATAGTAGTATTAGCACACTATCTGATAGTTTTATTAGCACACTGCTCAGAACACCTGCATCTGAGGATTGACTTTAATTCAGTGCCAATGAATAAACACAGATGGATTACAGCATAAGCAAGGTGATATCAAGGTGATATCTGTCCTAGTGCAGTATGCCGTTATTTACAGTTTAGTGTGATATCAAGGTGATATATGTCCTAGTGCAGTATGCCGTTATTTACAGTTTAGTATGATATCAAGGTGATATATGTCCTAGTGCAGTATGCCGTTATTTACAGTTTAGTGTGATATCAAGGTGATATCTGTCCTAGTACAGTATGCTGTTATTTACAGTTTAGTGTGATATCAAGGTGATATCTGTCCTAGTACAGTATGCCGTTATTTACAGTTTAGTGTGATATCAAGGTGATATCTGTCCTAGTGCAGTATGCCGTTATTTACAGTTTAGTGTGATATCAAGGTGATATATGTCCTAGTGCAGTATGCCGTTATTTACAGTTTAGTGTGATATCAAGGTGATATCAGTCCTAGTACAGTATGCCGTTATTTACAGTTTAGTGTGATATCAAGGTGATATCTGTCCTAGTGCAGTATGCCGTTATTTACAGTTTAGTGTGATATCAAGGTGATATCTGTCCTAGTGCAGTATGCCGTTATTTACAGTTTAGTGTGATATCAAGGTGATATCTGTCCTAGTGCAGTATGCCGTTATTTACAGTTTAGTGTGATATCAAGGTGATATCTGACCTAGTGCAGTATGCCGTTATTTACAGTTTAGTGTGATATCAAGGTGATATCTGTCCTAGTGCAGTATGCCGTTATTTACAGTTTAGTGTGATATCAAGGTGATATCTGACCTAGTGCAGTATGCCGTTATTTACAGTTTAGTGTGATATCAAGGTGATATCTGTCCTAGTGCAGTATGCCGTTATTTACAGTTTAGTGTGATATCAAGGTGATATCTGACCTAGTGCAGTATGCCGTTATTTACAGTTTAGTGTGATATCAAGGTGATATCTGTCCTAGTGCAGTATGCCGTTATTTACAGTTTAGTGTGATATCAAGGTGATATCTGTCCTAGTGCAGTATGCCGTTATTTACAGTTTAGTGTGATATCAAGGTGATATCTGACCTAGTGCAGTATGCCGTTATTTACAGTTTAGTGTGATCACTCATTAACATAAATGATGTGGTTACAATGTCATATTCCATTTCTCCTCCCCTGCATAGATGTGATTCACATGGCTACTCTCTCCCCCCCTCCACCTCTCTCCCATAGTACTAGTTTATACAATACTATTTTATGGTACCAACAGTCTGATATAGCTGATGCTAGTCTGAAACGGATTGGATATGTGTATTATAAAAGTCAGACAGTTGAAGGTTCATTTAAAAGCACTTTGAAATCCTTGGAGATGGATTGAAAGAAGCATCTCTTCAGCTTCTGAGAAGACCTTTTGATATCAAACCTCAATACCAAATAATGTGGTTGATGTTGTTGCTTTGAAGAAATGGTTGGGGTATTTCTTCAAATTAAAGCATATTTCTAGTGTGATAACCGCAGACTCTATTACACAGATGAACTCTAAAGATTAAAAAGACAAATACGTTTAATGATGTAGTTACCGGTATGTTACACAATACACCTTTAAGTTGAACAGGAGACCTGTAGGTGACCAAGGTATCTGCTTCAATATCAACATAATGGATCGGCGCCATTGTTTGTGCGTTAATTGTTGTTTTAGTATGTTTTTCGTCCGTTTTTACGTGATTTTTTTTTTGCAACAGTTGAACTATAATAATTCAGGATTATGGAGTGCTACTGTTTTACGAAGGTTTTAATGGTCCTTTTTATCTCTGAGGCACTTTTTATTTTTCTCAGCGCCGAACATACACACGAGTCCTCAAGTATTTACAACCGAGCCCAGCTCCTGGATTTAGCACACTCAGCGCTGCTGCATCCCAGGGAAAAGTTTGATATTCCGGACGAGTTGAAAAGGCGACGGCGTGGATGCAGGGCAGGTCGGAAGTGTAAAGCAAAGCTTAGGAAATACATGCCGGCTACACCGTCTATCATTGTGGGCAACATGAGATCGCTGCATAACAAGATGGACGAGCTTCAGGGTCTGGTTCATGGTCAAAGAGACTACCTGGAAGCTAGCCTATTGTGTTATCTGGTACCTTTTGGACCTGCTAACTTTTGAAAAAAATGTTTCCGATGTTTCATGTTTTAAACATTTAATCAGAAAAGGGATTTGCTTAACTGTCTGAAAAACATATCTTCCAAGCTAAATCACTTAAATCCTTAGAATTATGGGCATTTGGTTCAAACATGGACCATGACAGTATTCCACCCTGTTAGGGCATATGAATAACCATCACAGTGTTACACATTTAAATATATAACAATAATTACATTTTCTTGTGCATTATGTGTCCCTTGTTCTATTATATTTGTTTATTGACTAAAAATAATGACCAAACCATGTTGTGTTCATTGTGTTCTGTTTAGTGTGAACCGACAGTTTACTGTCTCTAATTTAAAAAAGGGCAACAGAATTCAGCAAACAATTACATTCAATGAATCCCTTCCATCTCTGCTAATAAACACACAGAACATTTCAAACTATTGTTAATTTATTTTTTGAAATTGTTCAGCTAACAGGGTGGAATTGTGAGGGTTTGATTGAGGTTAGTCCTCTTACTCCCACCAGGGGGAGTGGAAGGACCACAATCAAGCCCTCACACCCCAACTAGGGGAGTAATGATCCTCAATCAGAGACAGCTGTACAGGGTTGTCTCTGATTGGAGATAGTATTTAGACCCCACACATCCACCTGTGTGTGGATCATTGTTTTGTTTCATGACAGTCACATTTTGGATTACTCTCCTTTGTTATTTTATGTCTAATGAGAACATCTCATAAAATAAAAGGATGTCACTTCACCAGCGCTGCGTTTACCGATCCATTACTCCGCACCGTGACAGGAATGCATCTCTGCAGCGCTTAGATCTGGAGATGTTCACCATTTTGTTAAAAAAAATACAACACCTGGCTATTCTGAATATATTAATTATTTAATTCATATACAAAGCCCTCCATAACATTAAGGGACAGTGAATTATTTTTTATTCTTTAGATTGTGTTCTCAATTTGTATGCCGTTAAACTACAGAAGTATTGGATTCACCATTTAGAAATGATAACGTAGTTATTTTTACATAGTTCCCCTATTTCAGGGCTCCTAGAAATATAGGGACACATTAACATAATGTGGAAAGTAGTCATGTTTAGTATTTGGTTGCATATCCTTTACATGCCAGAGAAGAGCCAAAAAAAGATCAAATGCTTCACTATCTCAAATATGCAGGACACTGTATATTAAATTGCATACATAGTTAACAGTTGCAACATCAAATATTATATGTATCTTATTATAAACCATTGGTTTACTACATTTTCTATCAATATTTCCACCCTGTTAGGTGCATGTTCCACCCTATTAGGTGCATGTTCCACCCTGTTAGGTGCATGTTCCACCCTGGGATTTTTTCAGAAATGTTAGCCCTAGCTCTGTGATCATGATCCTACTAGCATGAGTCCCTACATGTGAACAGCATTTTACTTCTAATATAAAACCATTTTTGAAACTATAGAATGTTGTAAATGTTCTTAATAAAGTAGCCTAACAGGGTGGAACTTTAAGGTTTTGAAAAATAGGTTGACAATATAAAACTTCAAAAAATTGATTCAGTTGAATTCCCGCCACAGGAAATTATGTCATTTCATGAACATTATATCATGGGAAGTGTAGGCAGATTTTTTTAAGGCAGAAAACTACAAACTAACAGGGTGGAAAATTATTTTGGGGACACACAGTAAGTCAGAATTTGTTTTATTAATATTATTTTATTTCATGAAAAATATGCTTGATTACAACTATTTTAATTTGGTCTATAAAATAATGAGCAAATCATCTGAGTATTTTATTATTTAATGAACAATATTAATTGTAAAAGTTGATAATTTGTGGCGGGGACATGGCAAAATGAACATGTGTGCCAAATACAAAGTGGTTAAAATACAAAATAATATCTTTAAGACCAATTTTTTATATATGTATATGATAAGGAAGACCTAAACCTATAATTCAAAGTCTTTTTGAATAAACATTTGAAATCAAATATGAAGTAGGATTTCCTCGGGACATTAAAAGGCACCAGTTAACAGGATTGACTCATATTAGTATCCTGTCAGTTGTATCTTTTTTCATTGCTTTTAGTATATCGAATGTGCAATACATGCATTTATCTGTAATTAAACCCTGCACTAAGGACTGTATTTTAAGGGAATTACTATTATTACCCCAAATTATATCATACACACATTTAGCTATTTAAGTATCACTTCCTGTCATTTACCTGTACAGTTAATTTAACCATGCAAAATATTCACTTACCTGTAAATTTAACTGTATATTTACCTGTACAGTTAATTTAACCATGCAAAATATTAACTTACCTGTTCATTTAACCAGTCTGTATATTAAGTAAACTGTTATTACCCTCGCTCATATCATATGCACTTTTAGCTACTGAAGTATTTCTCTGCCATCGACCTGTATAGTATAGTTAACCATCCAACATCCACCAATGTATAGTGTACATATTCAGCCATCCACCCATACTATGCAATGTCTTTATATAGCTTTTTGCACTCCAGACTTCTTGTATTTTTATACTTTTTCATACTGCCGCTCTATGTATCATGTATCGTGTGTCTGTCTTTTGTGTATTTTCGTTCTGGCATTTTGCACCTGCCCTGTGTTTTTTCATAGCTGCTTGACAAAGACATATCCCCTCAGGGATCATTAAAGTATCTATCTATCTATCTATCTATCTATCTATCTATCTATCTATCTATCTATCTATCTATCTATCTATCTATCTATCTATCTATCTATCTATCTATCTATCTATCTATCTATCTATCTATCTATCTATCTATCTATCTATCTATCTATCTATCTATCTTCTGACGTAATGTAATTTCCTTCCCCTCTGGCAGCTCAGTTCAGCTCACCGTCTCTATTGACTTATTTCCTCTCACCCCTATGGGCTCTGGTCAAAAGTAGTGCGCTAGAAAGGGAACAGGGTGCCATTTGGGATGCAGCAATACATTTTTCACTCCCACTAGCTGACAACACATCTCTGACTATCTGAAAACCCGTTGTTCTTGTCCATCTGACACTTCTCTCCAGAACTATCAACATGATCAAGCTCCTCATACATGTAGTAACTCTACCACTATGGGTGACCGGTACAAAATCCCTCATGAAAGATATATTTACTACTGAAATATATTGCTGTCAATATGTTGAGTAATCCTGTATATTTCATATTGTCTGTTTTCATCCACAGGGCTGTCACAAACGGAACAAGTTCACCAGACTCCACCTGCATTACTAAAAGTACGTGAAGATGAAGTTCAACTCACCTGCAGCCACACTGTTCCAACCTACAACATGATACTGTGGTACCAACAGTCAGCCCAAGACACTGCTCTGAAACTCATTGGGTATGTGAGATTCACCAGTCCAACGGTGGAAGATTCCTTTAAAGAGCATTTTAATATCAGTGGAGATGCTGCAACTGGGAAAATGGTCTATCTACATATTCCCAAACTGAGAGAAGCTGAAGACAGTGCAGTGTATTTCTGTGCTGCTACTTATGCACAGTGTTTCACTATACCCTCTCTCCTCTACAAAAACCCTATCTGATCCTCTCATATAATACTAACTACTACTCTATACACCTGCAACTGTCTTCAACCACTTCAACAACACTTAGCTATGAACCATTGGATATCAAACAGATGGTAATGATACTCTTATAAGTGCCTCATTTAGATGGTTTAGGTGCACTTCCTCAGTTCTCCAAAAGGAAGCAGTGTTTTTCCACACACATTTAGAAGCGGCTGCATAGTAGCATTCTATGGGTCCTGGTCAAAGGTGGTGCACTATATAGGGAATAGGGTGCCATTTGGGATGCTGACACTTTCTAAATGTGTGGGCCAGGGCCGGAGGTATGGCCCGCCCTACCGTGCCTACTTGCCCGTCCAAATAAAATGTTGAAATATTGATAATTTATTTGACCAATGTAAGATAAAGCATCCGATCGAGCGAAACAGCGCCCCTCTGTCCATGTATCTGATGCTGTCTGGACAAAAGGAGTATGGCATGTCAAACTTTTTCTGGCCAGACCGCATCAGATACAAGGGCTACATACTGTATTGAGTGTGTGAGCATGGGTGCATGTGTGTGTGTGTGAGTGTGTGTGTGTGTGTGTGTGTGTGTGTGTGTGTGTGTGTGTGTGTGTGTGTGTGTGTGTGTGTGTGTGTGTGTGTGTGTGTGTGTGTGTGTGTGTGTGTGTGTGTGTGTGTGTGTGTGTGTGTGTGTGTGTGTGTGTGTGTGAACGTGAAGAGTGTCAGTGTGTGTGACTGAGTGGTAGAGACCTGAGGATGGCTGAGTGGTAGAGACCTGGGGATGGCTGAGTGGTAGAGACCTGGGATGGCTGAGTGGTAGAGACCTGGGATGGCTGAGTGGTAGAGACCTGAGGATGGCTGAGTGGTAGAGACCTGGGATGGCTGAGTGGTAGAGACCTGAGGATGGCTGAGTGGTAGAGACCTGGGGATGGCTGAGTGGTAGAGACCTGGGATGGCTGAGTGGTAGAGACCTGAGGATGGCTGAGTGGTGGAGACCTGGGGATGGCTGAGTGGTAGAGACCTGGGGATGGCTGAGTGGTAGAGACCTGAGGATGGCTGAGTGGTGGAGACCTGAGGATGGCTGAGTGGTAGAGACCTGAGGATGGCTGAGTGGTGGAGACCTGAGGATGGCTGAGTGGTGGAGACCTGAGGATGGCTGAGTGGTAGAGACCTGAGGATGGCTGAGTGGTAGAAACCTGAGGATGGCTGAGTGGTGGAGACCTGGGGACGGCTGAGTGGTAGAGACCTGAGGATGGCTGAGTGGTAGAGACCTGGGGATGGCTGAGTGGTAGAGACCTGGGATGGCTGAGTGGTAGAGACCTGAGGATGGCTGAGTGGTGGAGACCTGGGGATGGCTGAGTGGTAGAGACCTGGGGATGGCTGAGTGGTAGAGACCTGAGGATGGCTGAGTGGTGGAGACCTGAGGATGGCTGAGTGGTAGAGACCTGAGGATGGCTGAGTGGTGGAGACCTGAGGATGGCTGAGTGGTGGAGACCTGAGGATGGCTGAGTGGTAGAGACCTGAGGATGGCTGAGTGGTGGAGACCTGGGGATGGCTGAGTGGTGGAGACCTGGGGATGGCTGAGTGGTAGAGACCTGAGGATGGCTGAGTGGTGGAGACCTGGAGATGGCTGAGTGGTAGAGACCTGAGGATGGCTGAGTGGTGGAGACCTGGGATGGCTGAGTGGTGGAGACCTGGGGATGGCTGAGTGGTGGAGACCTGGGGATGGCTGAGTGGTAGAGACCTACCCTCAACTGGTACCCTTCAGACAAGTCTGAAAACAGTTATAGTGGTGAGTTGTATCTCCAGACAGAGGAACAGTTATAGTGATGAGTTGTATCTCCAGACAGAGGAACAGTTATAGTGGTGAGTTGTATCTCCAGACAGAGGAACAGTTATAGTGGTGAGTTGTATCTCCAGACAGAGGAACAGTTATAGTGGTGAGTTGTATCTCCAGCCAGAGGAACAGTTATAGTGGTGAGTTGTATCTCCAGACAGAGCAACAGTTATAGTGGTGAGTTGTTTCTCCAGACAGAGGAACAGTTATAGTGGTGAGTTGTATCTCCAGCCAGAGGAACAGTTATAGTGGTGAGTTGTATCTCCAGACAGAGCAACAGTTATAGTGGTGAGTTGTATCTCCAGCCAGAGGAACAGTTATAGTGGTGAGTTGTATCTCCAGACAGAGGAACAGTTATAGTGGTGAGTTGTATCTCCAGACAGAGCAACAGTTATAGTGGTGAGTTGTATCTCCAGCCAGAGGAACAGTTATAGTGGTGAGTTGTATCTCCAGACAGAGCAACAGTTATAGTGGTGAGTTGTATCTCCAGACAGAGGAACAGTTATAGTGGTGAGTTGTATCTCCAGACAGAGCAACAGTTATAGTGGTGAGTTGTATCTCCAGACAGAGGAACAGTTATAGTGGTGAGTTGTATCTCCAGACAGAGGAACAGTTATAGTGGTGAGTTGTATCTCCAGACAGAGGAACAGTTATAGTGATGAGTTGTATGAGCTGGTTAAAAGGAGCTGGTTAAAAGGAGGAGTATGCTTCACTGGTCATTGGCACAGTAAAAGTTGAGAAACTACTATATGTACTATAGGTGATGTTGGCTGGTGTGGCTGAAATGCCAGGGATGAATTTTTGTCCCTGCTTTTACCGGTCAGGAAACGTGTCTCCATAATCTAGCATGGGTAGGATGGTCATCTGAATCAGGGTTAGTTTGACAGCTGGGGTGAAAGAGGAGTGATTACGATAGAGGAAACCAAGTCTAGATTTAACTTTAGCCATACTCAACTACTAATATGTCCTTTAACCATCAATCAACTAACTCCAGATAGCAGTGCATCAGATCTCCCTCTCTGCTCTACCAAAACGTGCTTCCTGTCCCACATAGACTCCTCCTGTAGGGTTGATCTCAGGTCTGTTATGCTTTAGATGTTCTCATAAGGAGGCAGCATCCCTCAGATCACTGAGATGAGTTGATGAGAAGCCACCTCTAATTCATGTGGAGTGGTTTGTCCGTCTCATGCTTTCTGTCTCCTTAACAGGGAGTCAAGATGATCAGAATTCTTATCTCCATAACCATGGGTTACACAGCCTGGGCTGCAGGTATTCAGATCAATGATTTCAACTACTAATATCCTCATTTGATTGGTTTTTATGTTTCAGGTGAATATGTTTCTTTATCTGTTGTTTTACCTCTCCCTCTCCGTCTCCCTCTCCGTCTCCGTCTCCCTCTCCATCTCCCTCTCCGTCTCCGTCTCCCTCTCCGTCTCTCTCTCTCTGTGTCTCTCTCTGTGTCTCTCTCTGTGTCTCTGTCTCTCTCCAGGTTCTTCTCAGAGTAACCAGGTTCACCAGAGTCCTGCAGCCCTGTACAAGAACCAGGGGAAGTTGGCTAAGATGGAGTGTTCACATAGTATATCAGGCTATGATCGCATCCTCTGGTACAAGCAATCCAACTACAGAGAATTAGTGCTTTTAGGATACCTGTTTGGGAAAACTGGATATCCTGAGACTGGATTTCATATAGAAGGGGACGCTAATGCAGATGGTACCGGCACCTTAACCATCAATCAACTAACTCCAAATAGCAGTGCTGTGTATTACTGTGCTGCTAGTTTACACAGTGCATCAGATCTCCCTCTCTGCTCTACAAAAACCTCCTCCCTGGTGTACTGTAGACTAATCACACCTGTATTAACATCACACTGTAACTGACTCTGATTCAATACCAAAACACTCACCAGCTGGCCTATTAGAAAGGAGAGGTTCCCTCTGATATACAGGAGAACATGACACAGTATGGTATGATATCATGTCTTTCCTGTAGGTGGAGATACAGCTCAACAAATCCATGTGGACTCACCAGACCCAGTACCACAGTAAACTGTGTGTGTAGGAAGGAGGCTGAGATCTGAACATCCATGTCCTTTTGAATGTTCATCTTGAGTCAGTGTTGTACTAAGAATCTTTCACTGTTGGATATTTTACACCTATGAACATGAATCTCTATGTTTTTTGTGGAATATTATTCTTGATCATGGGTTAGAGACCGTCTAAAATAATCTATAATTCCATATATTTCCTGTATGAATCACTCCAGTAGCTATAACAAACAGATCTCTCTCTCCTCTTCTGTTCCAGCGTTCTGCAGTCTTCATCTTCAGTATTTCAGAGTTCTGGAGAAACTGATATCCTGTCCTGTTTACACGCTCTCCCCAGCTACAACACCATACTGTGGTATCAGCAGGTAGAACACACTCTCCCCAGCTACAACACCATACTGTGGTATCAGCAGGTAGAACACACTCTCCCCAGCTACAACACCATACTGTGGTATCAGCAGGTAGAACACACTCTCCCCAGCTACAACACCATACTGTGGTATCAGCAGGTAGAACACACTCTCCCCAGCTACAACACCATACTGTGGTATCAGCAGGTGGACCACACTCTCCCCAGCTACAACACCATACTGTGGTATCAGCAGGTAGAACACACTCTCCCCAGCTACAACACCATACTGTGGTATCAGCAGGTAGAACACACTCTCCCCAGCTACAACACCATACTGTGGTATCAGCAGGTAGAACACACTCTCCCCAGCTACAACACCATACTGTGGTATCAGCAGGTAGAACACACTCTCCCCAGCTACAACACCATACTGTGGTATCAGCAGGTAGAACACACTCTCCCCAGCTACAACACCATACTGTGGTATCAGCAGGTAGAACACACTCTCCCCAGCTACAACACCATACTGTGGTATCAGCAGGTGGAACACACTCTCCCCAACTACAATTCAGTATTGAATTGGAATTTCACTTTCCTTCCTGAATTGACTGTATTCCATTCAAATTGAGCTGGTGTGGGGCTTCTTGGGAACAGCTGAATTCATTTGTAGTCCTGAGTCCCAAATGCTACCTTTACAGTGCAGTAATTATGACGAGGCCCCATAGGGCAATAACATTCATGAAGGAATGTATACATTATTTTGATGTCCAGTATGGGCATTTCTGTATCCGATCATTGTATGTCCAGTAATAGCATTTTTATATAGGTCCAGTCATTGGGGTATAGGCCTATGTGAATATATTCATCCAACACTTGAAGTAAATGTCTTCTCTTCACCTCTCTCCAGGTCTCTCTCTCAGCCTTGAGGTTTCTCAGACTCCCTCTGAAGTCTTAGTCAAACGTGGAGAGAATGTTCAGATCTTCTGCAACCATGAGAGAACTAACTACAGACTGATGCAGTGGTTCCAGCAGTCACCAAGAGAACAACAACTACAACTCATAGCCTATTTATATTTTAAGTCTCAAATCACATAGATTGAAGAACATCTAAACGTGAATGAAGATTTGAGTCAGAACGACCCAAAGAATGCTTCTCTGAACATGTTCAACCTTAAAGGTCCTTAAAGGTGGCATGCTTCAGATATAACTCTGAAACATGCCACCTACAGAAGTTCTCTGATGACTCCGCAATTGTAGGGTGCATCAGGGGTGGGCAGGAGGAGGAGTACAGGAGCACAATCAGTGACTTTGTGTTGTGGTGTGAGCAGAACCACCTTCAGCTCAACCAGGAAATGGTGGTGGACTTCAGGAGAACCAAGGCACAACTGACTGCAGTCCCTATACAGGGGATGGATGTGGAAATGGTTGGGTCATACAAGTTCCTGGGAGTCTATATGGACAACAGGCTGGAATGGGCTGGTAACACTGGGGCTCTGTACAAAAAGGGCCAGAGCCGACTCTACTTTCTGAGGAGGCTCAGGTCCTTCAACGTGTGCAGTAAACTACTGCATACTTTCTACCAGTGCCATCTTTTTTGCAGTGGTGTGCTGGGGCGCCAACATAAAAGCCGTTGATGCTTCTCCGGTAAATAAGCTGATCAGGAAGGCTAGCTCTGTCCTGGGGATGAGCCTTGACACTCTAGAGGAGGTGGCTGAGAGATGGATCCTGGCCAAACTGCTGGCCATCATGGACAACATCACCCACCCTCTGCATGCCATGGTTATGATGCAGAGGAGCACCTTCAGTCACAGACTGATCCCACCATGGTGTGCCAGAGAACGCTACAGGAGGTCCTTCCTGCCGGCGGCTATTAGACTATATAATGCCTCACCGGGGTGCTGTGCCGTCGTCAACATAGACCTGGAACTGTTGGGGTGTTAGGACCTAGTTTAACAATTAGGCCTCCATCCATCCGTGAGTAACTCTAGTCTGTCAGCACTCATTCACTCAGGACTTATTTATTCATTCAGGTCTGTATATACATACTCATGTACAGTTGTTATATCATATCACATGCAATATTGTAAGTAATTATGGGACTTAACTTACGTAGTCATTCACTCAGGAATGCATATTAGTATCCTGTCAGTTGTATCTATCTATCTATCTGTCTGTCTGTCTGTCTGTCTGTCTGTCTGTCTGTCTGTCTGTCTGTCTGTCTGTCTGTCTGTCTGTCTGTCTGTCTGTCTGTCTGTCTGTCTGTCTGTCTGTCTCTGTCTGTCTGTCTGTCTGTCTGTCTGTCTGTCTGTCTGTCTGTCTATCTATCACAATGCAGTTTATTTCTGTGCTGCGAGCGAAGGCCACAGTGTTGTAGATTCCCTCTCTGCACTACAAAAACCCTGTGTGACACAGTCTGTCTCACTGTAGTAAATTATTTATCAGAACACCTCCCTCACACCTGTCTTGAGGTGTGGATTTTATTTGATATACTCTAACCACAACTAGAATGACCTCATTCAGGTCAATGATGCCATAATGGCTGGACTGGCAACCATCCTTTCTAGCTCTTCTATTTCTGTGACTCTGACAGCGTTCTGTCGTTACATCACTGATGAGGTCACTTCCTGTTCCTCTTTCTTCAGTTCAGATGAGATGTCAGTTAGTTGTTGATGTTCAGCTCAAGACTCAACATGATCAGATCCCTCTTACTCTGTTGGCTCTCAGGTAATAACAGTAATCTGACTTAGATATGATCACTTGTTTAGATGTACAGTATGGCAATTATGTATCTTCATCTGTTATCTATGCAAATTAAATGTCTTCTCTCCATCTCTCCTCAGGTCTCTCTCTCAGTGTTGAGGTTCACCAGACTCCCTCTGCAGTCTTCAGCAGACCTGGAGAGAATGTTCAACTGTTCTGCCATCATCAGAAATCAGACTACAGACAAATTTTGTGGTACCAGAAATCACAAGGAGAAACAGCACTGAAACTCGTTGGAAATCTGTATTATAAGAATCCAACCATTGAAAGTTCATATGAAAAGCATTTCAATATGAGTGGGGATTTGAGTGGAGATGGCCCAAAGAATGCCTCTCTGAACATGTTCAACTTGAGACGACCCCAACACAGTGCAGTGTATTTCTGTGCTGCTAGTAAGGCACAGTGTTGCAGATTCCCCTGTCTACACTACAAAAACCTCTCATTCTCTGTCTCAGTAGATTATACTGAAGCAACACCTCCCTCACACCTGCATTGAGGTCTGGATTTGATTCCGTGCCAATATAAAATCACAGTAAAGATGTCTGAAATCTTGCCGCGTTCAACACAACTAGGAACATAGCTAGCTAGATTTATATTATTAGCCAAAGGAAACGTTACGTGTTAACGTTAGGTAGCTGTGCCGGTCAATGTTTGACTTAAGAATTAATTCTACCGATCCACCTGGGTGGTTGTAAAGGTGGTTGCACTTGGCTGGCAAAACTTAAAAAGCTGTCTCATGTTTTCAAGGTTCGACTTATTTGTTTGTTGGTGATGATGATGATCGACGATGAAGAAGATGTTTTTCATATAGCTGGCTTCACATGCGCCTTATTTGTGATTGGCCAACATTTGCATATAGTTTGCATGTTGTTATTTATCTTTTTTGAGTGTTATTTGACGTGTATCTTTTTGACACGCAAAGCCCCAAACAGCATTCCATAGAAAGCAGTGTACTGAGCAAATGTCAAATTGTCTTTTTACCAAATTACCATACGACAGACCACGTATTCACCCTGCACACCCTAATTGACAAACAAACAAACCAAGACAAAGTCTTCTCATGCTTTGGTGATCTTCTGCACAAATTCCATCAGACCTGGGCCCTGACAGTAAATCTCAGTAAGACCAAAATAATGGTGTTCAAAAATAAAGGTCCAGTCGCCAGGACCACGAATACGAATTCCATCTAGTCACCGTTGCCCTAGAGCACACAAAAAACGATACATACCTCGGCCTTAACATCAGCGCCACAGGTAACTTCCACAAAGCTGTGAACAAGCTGAGAGACAAGACAGTCTATGTGCACACTGCCCACAAAATGAGGTGGAAACTGAGCTGCACTTCCTAACAAATTTATGACCGTATTAGAGACACATTTTTCACTCAGATTACACAGATCCACAAAGAATTCGAAAATAAACCCTATTTTGATAAACTACCATATCTACTGGGTGAAATATCAGTGTGCCATCACAGCAGCAAGATTTGTGACCAGTTGCCACAAGAAAAGGGCAGAGAGAGAGGGGAGGGGGGGTGGAGAGGTGTGAGAGAGAGAGAGAGAGGTTGGGCAGAACATATGTATGGAGATATAGAGAGACAGACAGAGGTTGGGCAGAACATATGTATGTCTGACAATCAAATTCACTGTGATGATGTACTTTCTCCTGTCTGCTTCTGTGTGAAGCTTTACACAGATAATCTGCTCTATTCACTCTGTAGTGCAGACAGACTGTCTGGTATCACTATGTCTCACAGGTAAGACTAAGACCATAATAATATTATAAGGTACCAGACATTTCATTGTCATCAAGGGCATCTGTGTTTGCTAGCAATTGTGTTTTATTTGGATACATATGATGTGATCCTCTGGTCTCATTCTCAGGACAGACAGATAAAACTGCTGGGGTACCTTTACACAGACAACGAAAACCCAGAATCTAGTTTCAAGAACAAAATTAAATTGAGAGGAAACTCAGAACAGTATTGTGATTGAACCGTTTCCAACCTGACACAAGAGAACAGTTCAGTGTATTTCTGTGCTGCCAGAGAGCACAGTGCAGCAGATCCTATCTCAGCCCTACAAAACCCACATCTCAACTACACAGTCACACCTCACACCTGATTGTTTTTTGACAAGGGGTACAGGATTTCTTTTGCCTGATTTGCTAAAATTTCCAACATGTTGGTGGGCTATTTGTTAGTCAACTTGGTCAACTTGTCTATAATTAGATACATGCAGCTTCTTTCCTGTCATGACACTGTCTGTAGAAGAATAAACAAACCCCTGCTTACCAGAATAATGTCAATCTAGTTGTGAAAAATAATATAAAGGAAAGCTGTGAAAACGACCCACCTCTACAGATGGTATACAACATGACCAGAAGTATGTATGGAGTTGGTATGGAGTTGGTCCCCCCTTTGCTGCTACAGTATAACAGCCTCCACTCTTCTGGGAAGGCTTTCCACTAGATGTTGGAACATTGCTGCAGGGATTTGCCTCCATTCAGCTACAAGAGCAGGCCTGGCTCACAGTCGGCGTTCCAATTCTTCCCAAACGTGTTCGATGAGGTTGAGGTCAGGGCTCTGTGCAGGCCAGTGAAGTTCTTCCACATCAATCTCGACAAACCATTTCTGTATGGACCTCGCTTTGTGCACGGGGGAATTGTCATGCTGAAACAGGAAAGGGCCTTCTTCAAGCTGTTGCCTCAAATTTGGAAGCACAGAATAGTCTAGAATGTCATTGTATACTGTAGCGTTAAGATTTCCCTTCACTGGAACTAAGGGGCCTAGCCCGAACCAGGTTTGCTGTTTATTTGAGCAATATGAGATGGAATGGTGTTCCATGCAATAATGGCTTGTAAAAACAAAAAATACTAGAGGGCTTAGAGAGCTTCCCTGTGGTACACCACATTTGACATGTTTGACATTAGAGAAGCTTCCATTAAAGAAAACCGTTTGAGTTCTGTTAGATAGATAGCTCTGAATCCACGATATGGCAGAGGTTGAAAATCCATAACACTTAAGTATTTTCAACAACAGGTTATGGTCAATAATATCAAACGTTGCACTGAAATCTAACAGTACAGCTCCCACAATTATTCTTATTTCTTATGAATACGATGGCTCCGTGTTCGTTGTTGGCATTTCCTGGCTAAGTTTTCCCACTTTGCCAATGAAGAAATCATTAAAATAATTGGCAACATCAAATGGTTTTGAGATTAATAAGCCATCTGATTCGATGAAATATGGAGTTTAATTTGCCCATAATTTCATTAAAAACTTCTTCTTTTTCTTGAGTTTAGTCAAATACATTCTCCATTTGCAATAAATCAGCCAGTCAGTTCCAACAGTCAGTTTTTTAACAGGTGCATGTTTATCAATAATTGGAAGAAGCAATATCATAAATTCACAAAGTGCAGCGTCTGGAGGCTCCTTATTAATCGCATCAGAACAACAGATATTTTGAACATCATCCACACAGCAACATCTTTTGTTTGATCTCTTATACACCATTTTAGGCCCAGCTTTTGGAACTTTGTCTTTCCTGCATATATCCACTATATTGTGATCACTGCATCCAATGGGTACGGATAAAGCTTTAGAACAAAGTTCTACAGTATTAGTAAAAATGTGATCAATACATGTGGATGATCTTGTTCCTGTAGTGTTTGTAAACACCCTGGTAGGTTGATTAATAACCTAAACCAGATTACAGGCACTGGTTACAGTGAGAAGCTTCCTCTTAAACGGACAGCTTGATGAAAACCAGTCAATATTCAGGTCCCCGAGAATGCAGACCTCTCTGTTTTACATCACATACACTATCAAGCATTTCACACATATTATTTAGATACTGACTGTTCACATTTGGTGACCTATAGCAACACCCCCCAAAAAAAGTGACACGTTGTGGAATTAAGGGACGGTAAGCAGAGCGTTGGTGGAGTGACATTCCTTTTATTGAATCCACACCCAAGGTGGAAAATGGTGGAACATAAATAGAATCCCCAATTAGAGACAATTCGAGACAGCTGCCCCTCCCCCCAAAAAAAACACAAGAGGGAGAAGGGGGGACAGAGCAGACCACTGGGGCGGTGTCGGTGGAGGTTCCGGACCCGGTACCGGACGTGGCACCAGATCAAGGTTACATATATTAAAATGGGCTATTTTCAGCCCTTTCCTGGGTAGCTTATCAGAGATAGACCTAATACTGACAAGATCAAACAAAGCAAGAGGCAAAAAATATACATTCAGCAGTCCATTAATCAGTGTGTGTGTGCTGTGGGGTTGAAGCTATGAACCCATAGGCTTGGCTCTCATCCCTTCCAGGCTTCTGGGAGGGAAGGTGGACAATGAGCCTGTCATAGCGGATGTAAGCACTGTCCCCATGCGCTCTGGCAGCTTTCATGGTTCTTTCCTCTTCTGGCGCACAGCTTCAGGTTAGTCCTTGTTGAGGAAGATATACGTTCCTCTCAAGTTCTTGTCTCTTTCCAGAACAGCTACCTTGTCCAGAACAGCTACCTTGTCCAGAACAGCTACCTTGTCCAGAACAGCTACCTTGTCCAGAACAGCTACCTTGTCCAGAACAGCTACCTTGTCCAGAACAGCTACCTTGACCACTATCGTCCTGGGCCTGTCACCTGAGCCGGTGGTGGGTTTTCCAGTCCTGTGGGTGCGCTCCACCTCAATCTTCCTTTGGTCCATCTTCAATTTCTCAGAGATAATTTCCCTCACTCTGTCCTCAGACTCCGTCCAATGGCGGTGAGCTTTACACCACTCCAGCCGACGCATGGCATTGAGCATGGTGATATTAGGCTTGTGTGCAGTTGCTTGGCCATGGAAATCCATTTCATGAAGCTGTTGTTGCTTCCAGAGGCAGTTTGGAACTCAATGGTGAGTGTTGCAACCGAAGACAGGCGATTTATACACGCTACGCCGCACATCAACACTCAGCGGTCCCGTTCTATGAGCTTATGTTCCCCCCTAAAATAGGCCTACCGACGTCCCTGGGTGTCCATAAACTGTTGTATTTATAGTGTATCTAACTGAGCATTGCATTCCCTCAAGATGCAGAAGTAAATAAATCATATTTTTCCACTCCTGTCCCCAAAGTCCAAATTTAGCAACTTTTGGTAAACTTTTTCCTGCAAGAAATGCTTCTGCAGGAGTTAAAGGCTACAGTTCCCTTGACGTGCCATATGCCTATTTGAAGTCCCGTCTTGTGACTGTCTAATGTGTACAGCGCCATCACACACAACACAGCCGATACTGCCATCAACCTCTTCTACCACTTCACATAATAACATTACTTCCTCTTTATCCTCAACTCTTCTTTAGCAGCTTTTGTCTTATTGAATTAAACTTCAACATTGTCCTTTTTGCCTCCGTGGCGTTAACCCTTTCTGCCAGTTCCCTAAAGCATTATATGGTGATTGTCTGCTATTTGGCGAGCATACAGTTAAGCCCTAAAGTTTATTTAACAGCCCTAAACCCGTCCGCCCCGCGGGTATAACATCAGGGACTGCGGGTTATGAGTCAACCTGCACACCCCTAATCCACAACACTAAACATCCACAATACTAAACACCCTCAATACTGAACATCCACAATACTAAACACCCTCAATACTAAACATCCTCAACACTAAACACCCTCAATACTAAACATCCTCAATACTAAACATCCACAACACTAAACACCCTCAATACTAAACATCCTCAACACTAAACACCCTCAATACTAAACATCCTCAACACTAAACACCCTCAATACTAAACATCCTCAACACTAAACACCCTCAATACTAAACATCCTCAACACTAAACATCCTCAATACTGAACATCCACAATACTAAACATCCTCAACACTAAACATCCACAATACTAAACATCCTCAACACTAAACACCCTCAATACTAAACATCCTCAACACTAAACACCCTCAATACTGAACATCTTCAATACCAAACATCCTCAATACTGAACATCCACAATACTAAACCCCCCCCCCCCCCCCCCCCCCAAAAAAAAGATAACATTTAGGGTTTCTTTTCTTCAAAATATAGAGGCCTTTCTTTTTTTACAAACTATGTTTTGTTGTATGTTACTGTACCAACAGCTTCCAGCTGATACAGCAGAGAGCAGTAATGTTACACTGTACTGTAGGGCGATACATCAACTACAAGCTCCTCCCACCTCAGAACAAAGACTCGGAACACCTCTCTGATCTAACTCTACAGCTCTTGAAAGACAAACAGACAGACACCATGATCAGAGTTCTCCTCACAGCTACTGTTTCACTCTTCTGGCTCATAGGTGAAGGTAAGGTTCAGTATATTAGGTGAAGGTGAGGTTCAGTATATCAGGTGAAGGTAAGGTTCAGTACATCAGGTGAAGGTAAGGTTCAGTACATCAGGTGAAGGTAAGGTTCAGTACATCAGGTGAAGATAAGGTTCAGTATATTAGGTGAAGGTAATGTTCAGTATATTAGGTGAAGGTAAGATTCAGTATTTCAGGTGAAGGGTGAAGATAAGGTTCAGTATATCAGGTGAAGGTAAGGTTCAGTATATCAGGTGAAGGTAAGGTTCAGTATATCAGGTGAAGGTAAGGTTCAGTATATCAGTGCTACAGTTAGTAGATTATCTGTTTTATTCTTGTCTTATTACTGTCTGTGTTTCATTGTCTCTCTCTTCTCCCGCTGTCTTCTCCCCAGGTTCCTGTGTGTCCCTCTTTGTCCATCAATTTCCTCTTCAACTCACCAAGAGGCCAGGAAACCCCTTAAAGATTACCTGCAGTCACCATGACAGCAAATATGATAAGATCTATTGGTACCGTCAGACACATGGACACCAGCTCCAGATCATCGGCTTCCTGTCCTTTAAAGAAGCTTTTGATGTTGAAGAGAACTTTAACATCTCAGGCGACGCAGAGAAGGAGGGTTTTCTGGGGTCGCATGCAGTGAGGGTTGAAGACACTGGGGTGTATTATTGTGCTGTGAGTAGAGCACAGTGAAGCAGCTACCCTTTGTACTACACACAAAACAAAACCCTCCCCTCCTTCTGCACTACACAAAAAAAAACTCCCCCCATCTACACTACACACAAAACAAAACCCTCCCCTCCTTCTGCACTACACACAAACCCCAACCCCTCTACACTACACACAAACCCCTCCCCCCTCTACACTACACACAAACCCCTCCCCTCCTCTACACGACACACAAACCCCTCCTCTTCCTCTACACTACACACAAACCCCTCCCCTCCTCTACACTACACACAAACCCCTCCCCTCCTCTACACGACACACAAACCCCTCCTCTTCCTCTACACTACACACAAAACCACTCCTCTTCCTCTAAACTACACACTACACATTTTCTTCTTCATAGAACTCGCCAGCTTGTAGAAAATGAGTTACCTCTGGTTGGTTCAGCCATCCCTATAGGAAAATGAGTTACCTCTGGTTGGTTCAGCCATCCCTATAGGAAAATGAGTTACCTCTGGTTGGTTCAGCCATCCCTATAGGAAAATGAGTTACCTCTGGTTGGTTCAGCCATCCCTATAGGAAAATGAGTTACCTCTGGTTGGTTCAGCCATCCCTATAGGAAAATGAGTTACCTCTGGTTGGTTCAGCCATCCCTATAGGAAAATGAGTTACCTCTGGTTGGTTCAGCCATCCCTATAGGAAAATGAGTTACCTCTGGTTGGTTCAGCCATCCCTATAGGAAAATGAGTTACCTCTGGTTGGTTCAGCCATCCCTATAGGAAAATGACGGGGAAAGAATAAGGTCAGAGGTTAACACAGGCTTAGGATATCTTATACATTTTGTTCTATGAGATCATATCAGTCAGTTAACATGACTCCTATAGAATACTGCTATGTGGAGGCAGTATATGACTCCTATAGAATACTGCTATGTGGAGGCAGTACATGACTCCTATAGAATACTGCTATGTGGAGTCAGTACATGACTCCTATAGAATACTGCTATGTGGAGGCAGTACATGACTCCTATAGAATACTGCTATGTGGAGGCAGTACATGACTCCTATAGAATACTGCTATGTGGAGTCAGTACATGACTCCTATAGAATACTGCTATGTGGAGGCAGTACATGACTCCTATAGAATACTGCTATGTGGAGGCAGTACATGACTCCTATAGAATACTGCTATGTGGAGGCAGTACATGACTCCTATAGGAGACTGCTATGTGGAGGCAGTACATGACTCCTATAGAATACTGCTATGTGGAGGCAGTACATGACTCCTATAGAATACTGCTATGTGGAGGCAGTACATGACTCCTATAGAATACTGCTATGTGGAGGCAGTACATGACTCCTATAGGAGACTGATATGTGGAGGCAGTACATGACTCCTATAGGAGACTGCTATGTGGAGGCAGTACATGACTCCTATAGAATACTGCTATGTGGAGGCAGTACATGACTCCTATAGAATACTGCTATGTGGAGGCAGTACATGACTCCTATAGGAGACTGCTATGTGGAGGCAGTACATGACTCCTATAGAATACTGCTATGTGGAGGCAGTACATGACTCCTATAGAATACTGCTATGTGGAGGCAGTACATGACTCCTATAGGAGACTGCTATGTGGAGGCAGTACATGACTCCTATAGAATACTGCTATGTGGAGGCAGTACATGACTCCTATAGAATACTGCTATGTGGAGGCAGTACATGACTCCTATAGAATACTGCTATGTGGAGGCAGTACATGACTCCTATAGAATACTGCTATGTGGAGGCAGTACATGACTCCTTAGAATACTGCTATGTGGAAGCAGTACATGACTCCTATAGAATACTGCTATGTGGAGGCAGTACATGACTCCTATAGAATACTGCTATGTGGAGGCAGTACATGACTCCTATAGAATACTGCTATGTGGAGGCAGTACATGACTCCTTAGAATACTGCTATGTGGAGGCAGTACATGACTCCTATAGAATACTGCTATGTGGAGGCAGTACATGACTCCTATAGAATACTGCTATGTGGAGGCAGTACATGACTCCTATAGAATACTGCTATGTGGAGGCAGTACATGACTCCTATAGAATACTGCTATGTGGAGGCAGTACATGACTCCTATAGAATACTGCTATGTGGAGTCAGTACATGACTCCTATAGAATACTGCTATGTGGAGGCAGTACATGACTCCTATAGAATACTGCTATGTGGAGGCAGTACATGACTCCTTAGAATACTGCTATGTGGAGGCAGTACATGACTCCTATAGAATACTGCTATGTGGAGGCAGTACATGACTCCTATAGAATACTGCTATGTGGAGGCAGTACATGACTCCTATAGAATACTGCTATGTGGAGGCAGTACATGACTCCTATAGAATACTGCTATGTGGAGGCAGTACATGACTCCTATAGAATACTGCTATGTGGAGGCAGTACATAGTATGCGATGCAGACCATAATGCCAGTAAACTGTAGTGGAAATAAATTACATCCTTGTCAAGTTCTATTGACAATACTTTGGTGAATTATCATTGAGTTCCTATCTCAGATTTTCCATTTGTCTTAGCATCTGCTGCAGTGAAAAGTGTGTGGTATTTGGTGTATTTACCAAGTGTCACAGAGATACAGTATATCCACTGTGATGTCTTAGTAACGTACTCCTCCTCTCTCCTCATCCACTAACAACTACCCCTACATGTTGTGGTACCAACACAAGGGAGGACAGAGAACCATTGGAACACTACACTATGAAAACTGCCTTGGAGAAGAACTTTGACACGGTTCAACCTAACAGTCACCCTGGTTGTTTCTAATACAAACCCTAGAGACAGTAACGTGTATCACTGCGCAGCCAGTCAGCACAGCGCTGCAGATTCAGTCCCTCACTATCAAAAAACGACTTGTGTTGTCGTATCAATAGGACACTACTGCATCAAACCACCATTCTCTGACTGTCTGATGATGGACGTGTGGTTTTATATTCAGCTGGAATGGTAGACAAGTCAGTCCACACAGCAGTCTGTTTCATTATGAATAACTGGTAGTGAGTAGCACAGTAGGCTCTGGTTTCTGCTGAGTTAGTTTTGTATGTGCTCTAGTGCAACGCTGTCTAGATGGAATCGGTCATAAAATGTGATCTGATCAACAATAGACACACAGTCTGCTTAAACTAATAACACACAAACAATGATACGTTTTTTGTCTTTATTAAACACAACGTGTAAACATTCTCAGTTCAGGGTGGGAAAAGTATGTGAACCCTTGGATTTAATAACTTACGTGGAAATGGTTGGGTCATACAAGTTCCTGGGAGTCCATATGGACAACAGGCTGGAATGGGCTGGTAACACCGGGGCTCTGTACAAAAAGGGCCAGAGCCGACTCTACTTTCTGAGGAGGCTCAGGTCCTTCAACGTGTGCAGTAAACTACTGCATACCTTCTACCAGTCGTTTTTGCAGTGGTGTGCTGGGGCGCCAACATAAAGGCCAGTGATGCTTCTCGGGTAAATAAGCTGATCAGGAAGGCTAGCTCTGTTATGGGGATTAGCCTTGACACTCTAGAGGAGGTGGCGGAGAGACGGATCCTGGCCAAACTGCAGAGGAGCACTTTCAGTCACAGACTGATCCCACCACAGTGTGCCAGAGAGCGCTACAGGAGGTCCTTCCTGCCGGCGGCTATTAGACTATTTAATGCCTCACCGGGGTGCCGTGCAGTCGGCAACATAGACCTGGAACTATTGGGGTGTTAGGACCTAGTTTAACAATTATGCATCCATCCGTGAATAACTCTGGTCTGTAATCACTCATTCACTCAGGACTTATTCATTCAGGACTGTATATACATATTCATGTACAGTTGTTATATCATATCACGTGCAATATTGTAAGTAATTCTTGGACTTAACTTACGTAGTCATTCACTCAGGAATGCAAATTAATATCCTGTCAGTAGTATATTTTTTCATTGCTTTTAGTATTTCGAATGTGCTATACGTGCATTTATCTGTAATCAAACCCTGCACTAAGGACTGTATTTTAAGGGAATTATTATTATTATCCTAAATTATATCATACGCACACTTAGCTATTTAAGTATCTCTTCCTGTCATTTACCTGTACATCCAGATGCTCTTTTGCAAACTTCAGACATGCATTCTGCTCAGTGCTCTTGTAGTCATCTTTGCAGGACGGCCACTCCTAGGGAGTGGGCAGGGCAGCTCTAACCAACATCTCCATTGATTGGGCTACAGGTTAGGTTATTCTCTCTCTCTCTCTCTCTCTCTCTCTCTCTCTCTCCTCTCTCTCCTCTCTCTCTCTCTCTCTCTCTCCCCATTTGTGCCAGTGTGGATGATGATGTTGTCAGGGGTGTCAATCCTGGTCTGACTGAGTAGCTGTATTGCACTCTCAGTTGTAGGACACCAGAACTTATACACCTTATACAATCTCTCCTGGACCAAGAAATTCCCATTTTAATCGATAAGCAGTTGTGGGTGATTGTCTGGCTGGAGCAGACTGGGAGGCTGGAGCAGACTGGGAGGCTGGTATTCTGACCTAGGCTGGAGCAGACTGGGAAGCTAGTGGGCTGGAACATACTGGGAGGCTGGTAGGCTGACCTGGGCTGGAACAGACTGGGAGACTGGTATTCTGACCTGGGCTGGAGTAGACTGGGAGGCTGGTAGGCTGACCTGGGCTGGAACATACTGGGAGGCTGGTAGGTTGACCTGGGCTGAAGCAGACTGGGAGGCTGGTAGGTTGACCTGGGCTGAAGCAGACTGGGAGGCTGGTAGGTTGACCTGGGCTGGAGCAGACTGGGAGGCTGGTAGGCTGACTAGCTGCTGGTTGAGGGGGTCAATGTACCTCTCTCTCTGCTCTTGTTCCTCTCTTGTTGTGCTCAAATGGTCTCTGAGGTCATCATGTGTCTGACTCAGTTTGTCCGTTCTGCTCTCTAGTTTAACAATAGATGCTCTACTCTCCTCCCTGAACTGTTCCATCTCTTCTTCTAGTTTCTGGACAGTGTCGTCCTCTTGAAGCTTGTTCTCTCTGAGTTATATGATCTCTGCTTCAGAGGATGTTGTGGAAACGTTGCATAGCAGGTGTTCTTGGTGGTGTAGGTCTGTCCTTGGCTCTGTCTGCTGCAGGTGAGGTAGGTAGAGGGACACTAAGGGCTTCTTGCTGGATCATAGAGGCTGTTGGGGCCTGCTTTTCTCCGTTGTATAAGTTCAATGCTTAATATGTGTTGCTCTGATCAGCTTCTTCAAAAATGCTGATCTGACAGCCTTGGTTGATGCCTCTCTTTTTTTAGAAAGGGTACTGGTTGCAAATAACGTTTGGTATTAAATATTACATTTGCTCTTGTTTTGCGACTGGTAAGATCTGCAAACAGGTATTCATGGTTCTGTCCCATCATCTAAACTTCTCATAGCTTTCTCCGTTTGGATGTCTGAAGGGTAAACAATTTCCATAGCATCGCTGGTAATGTTGGCTACAATGTTGCAAAACAGAGTTGTTTCTTGTATTATTGTCTCTAGTGTCTTTAGAGACTGTTTTACTTTGATGCCCTTTGTCTTCTGTCCTTCTTTTGTCTTTATATTGTTCTGTTAGCTAGCTATTGTTCTGTTAACTAGCTATTGTTCTGTTAGCTAGCTGTTGTTCTGTTAACTAGCTATTGTTCTGTTAGCTAGCTATTGTTCTGTTAGCTAGCTATTGTTCTGTTAACTAGCGGTTGTTCTGTTAGCTAGCTGTTGTTCTGTTAACTAGCGGTTGTTCTGTTAGCTAGCTATTGTTCTGTTAGCTAGCTGTTGTTCTGTTAGCTAGCTGTTGTTCTGTTAGCTAGCTGTTGTTCTGTTAGCTAGCTGTTGTTCTGTTAGCTAGCTATTGTTCTGTTAGCTAGCTATTGTTCTGTTACCTAGCTATTGTTCTGTTAGCTAGCTGTTGTTCTGTTAACTAGCTGTTGTTCTGTTAGCTAGCTATTGTTCTGTTAGCTAGATATTGTTCTGTTAGCTAGCTATTGTTCTGTTAGCTAGCTGTTGTTCTGTTAGCTAGCTATTGTTCTGTTAGCTAGCTATTGTTCTGTTAGCTAGCTATTGTTCTGTTAGCTAGCTGTTGATCTGTTAGCTAGCTGTTGTTCTGTTAGCTAGCTGTTGTTCTGTTAACTAGCTATTGTTCTGTTAGCTAGCTATTGTTCTGTTAGCTAGCTATTGTTCTGTTACCTAGCTATTGTTCTGTTAGCTAGCTGTTGTTCTGTTAACTAGCTATTGTTCTGTTAACTAGCGGTTGTTCTGTTAGCTAGCTATTGTTAATGGCCATGTACTGTTATAATCTCCTCCCGGCACAGCCAGAAGGGGACTGGCCTCCCCTCAGAGCCTGGTTCCTCTCTAGGTTTTTTCTGAGGTTCCTGCCCTTCTAGGGAGTTGTTTCTAACCACAGTGCTTCATCTACATTGCTTGCTTTGGGGTTTTAGTCTGGGTTTCTGTATAGCACTTTGTGACATCGGCTGATGTAAATAAATTGGATTGATTGATACAACAACCTATACCAGTCAGCCACAGGAGGAGAGGAAGGGAGAGAGAGAGAGAGAGAGAGAGGAGAGTCAAAGATGTGGGGAAAGGCAAATTGTTTCGATAGCAGCATCACTTCCTGGTGTCCTGGTGACATCATTTCCTGGTCTGATGAACAGGTGAGAGGTCTGAAGAAGAAGGAGAGTGAACAGAGGAGACGTTCAGACAGTTCTCTTTCTCTCAGTCCTCTGATGTCTGTCAGTATGAAGCTGTTGTGTGTGACTCTGGCTCTCCTCCTCACTGCCAGTAAGAACTGTCCTTTACTTACACATGATATCTACACAAATCAGCAGTGTTTGTGTTGAAACTGATATTCTGTGTTTCTTCCCAGATTTCTCTGGCGGTGTAACAGTTCTTCAGTATCCTGTCCTGTATGTCTGTAGAGAAGGAGATGTGTCAGTCACTCTACAGTGTTACCAGGACGACAGCAGCTACTATTACATGTTCTGGTACCGACAGAGATTCGACAACAACATAGAGATGCTAGCATATTCTCTGGGTCAAGACGTGTGGGAAATAGAACCTCCCTTTGAGAAGGATATAAACTACACCATGAGCAGGCCAGATCTGACTAGCTCCACTTTGGAGATCAAGAACGTGGAGGCTGTGGACGAGGCTGTGTATTACTGTGCTTCCAGTACAGCACGATGACTCAAAACAGATACACTTCCCTACAACAACACCCGCAATCTACGGGGAGAGGGGGGAGGGGAGGAGGAGAGGAAGAACCCACACCAGAGAGAAGGGGGAGAGGAGGGGAATGGGGGTGTAGTTCAGCTGGTGTGGTTCAGTTGGTGACATCTCTAATTTCTTGGTATTTTGTTCTTAGTCCTCCATTTTTAACCTTTTATGTTTTGTAAATTGTAAAACATAACCAAAAATTTATCCTGGCCAAACTGTAAAACATAACCAATTTTCTCATGTTGGGGCTCTCCCTCTTCTTCTGGACTTAAGGGACTTTTCAATCCGCATCGCAGAAGTTCAGCTTTACAGCATGATTGAAATTTAAAAGCCATGTTCCTGCTTTATCGGAGACTACATTCACAGTAAACACTGCATATATCGGCTCAATCGGAAATTACCTTTACATTTTGATTGCGGAATCTGTAACGCTTCAGTGTTATGGATTGAATTGAGCACTAAACCATTTTCCAGTTATTGTTTATTGAATCCGAGATATGAGATATGAGAACGCAGGTGTAAACCAGCACACAAGAGTTTGTGATATGGTCACTGGCCTAGTCAGTGATTCTGTCCCGTGTAGCTCAGTTAGTAGAGCATGGTGCTTGCAACGCCAGGTTTGTGGGTTCAATTCCCGTGCGGGACATGTATGAAAAAAGTATGAAAATGTATGTAAGTCGCTCTGGATAAGAGTGTTTGCTAAATTCTGTAGTCAGTAGATTATTATTTTTTTTATTTTACTAGGCAAGTCAGTTAAGAACAAATTCTTATTTACAATGACGGCCTACACCGGCCAAACCTGGACGACGCTGGGCCACTTTTGCGCTGCCCTATGGGACTCCCAATCACGGCCGGATGTGATGCAGCCTGGATTATAGGCACAACAATAGTGGCGTCTTTATTAGATTTTGATTGGTCAAAGTTAGTTTTTCCCTTCTTCTTTTCTCTGTCAAAATGTGACAGCTCAGCTGAGAACTCCATTCCCTGAATGCTGAACAGATGGCGGCGCGATCGATTTGCTAGTTTTCTTGCTAAAAGGGAGTTATTAGCATTATCATAACGCTACAGGTCTGAAGTCATTCAGGACAGTGGGGTGCGCCTTCTTGGGCACTGGGACGAGGCAGGATGTTTTCCAAAGCACAGGGACCCTTTCCAGGCTCAGGCTAAGGTTGAAAAGACGCTGGAGTATTCCACACAGTTGGTCAGCACAGACCCTCAGCACCCTTGGGCTGATGCCATCAGGGCCCGCCGCTTTCCACTGGTGTAGTCTCTCCAGCTCTCTCTTCACTTGGTTGGTGGTGAAAGCCAGCCCAGGTGGGGAGGTGGGGGGAAGGGGGGTGTTGAGGATCAGTCCAAGGGGAGCAGGGGTGGAGGTGGGGTCACTGATTGTCTCAGCAGAGGTGTTGTGAGCAAAGTGGGGGTGGGACAGCCGTGAGGGTGTGTGGTCTGGGGAGCTGGAAGGGAGGTGGACAGGGCCAGTATCAAACCTGTTAAAAAATTGGTTCAGCTCATTGGCTCTGTCCTGGGTCCCCTCCGTCTGCCCACTGTTTGACTTTTTGAAGCCAGTGATATTTCTCATACCCTTCCACACCTCTCTCACCTGGCTCTGCCTCAGCTTGTCCTCCATTTTCTCCTTATACACTCTCTTCCCCTCCGCAATCCGCAACTTCAATTTTTCCTTGTCCCTCTCCTTGAAGGCCCTCTTCTTCTCATTCAGCAGGGCCTTCAGGTCGCTGGTGACCCAGGGTTTATTGTTTGGAAAACAGCGTACCTTCCTGGTGGGCACAGTGTTGTCTACACAAAAATTAATATAGTCTGTTATGCAGTCAGTAAGTCCATCGATGTCCTCCCCATGAGCCTCACATCCCAGTCTGTTGTTTCAAAGCAGTCCTGTAAGGCCTCAGTCGCCTCTGGGGACCATCTCCTAATGGTCCTGGTGGTCGCAGGCTGCTGTTGGACCAAAGGCCTGTAGAGTGGAGTGAGGTGGACAAGGTTGTGATCCGATCTACCGAAGGGAGGGAGTGCAGTGGAGTTGTATGCGTCCTTCACATTAGCATATAACAAGTCCAGAGTTGTATTATTCCTGGTTGGGCACTTCACAAACTGTTTGAACGTGGGCAGCGTTGAAGAGAGAGAAGCATGGTTAAAATCCCCCGAAATGGCAAAGAAAGTATTGGGATGCGCTGTCTGTAACCTCGCGATAACAGAGTGGATGACGTCACATTCTGTGTTTGCGTCCGCGGAGGGCGGGATGTAAACAATAACAGCAATGGCCGCCGTGAATTCCCTCAGCAAATAGTAGGGTCTCAGGCTAACAGCTAATAGTTCAATGTCCGGGCTACAGGGGCTAACAAATTGAGGGTGCATGCCTCCTTGCCCACCCCAGCGTTGGACATAGGTAGGTATACTTACCACCTTCTACCACAAGCTGAAGAAGAACTGTAACGTTAGTAAGCAGTCAAACCAGAGGAAGCGGGAAGACAGATATCCATCAGGTTAATTATTTCATTGAATTCATTACTTTTTTCACTAGCTCCTTTGCTGCATCTCAGTAAGCTAACGTTCACTAGAACCAGTCTCCAGGCCATCAAACTGTGAAACAGTCACCACTAGCCGGCCTCCGGCCAGTACCCTGCCGTGTACTTTAGTCACTGTTACTAGCCGGTACTCCACCCTGCACTTTAGAGACTGTTGTCCTATGTACAGTATGCATCAGTTGGTCACAGGGGCATGGATCATACAACCAGTCAGTATCTGGTGTGACCACCATTTGCCTCATGCAGACATGTCTGGTAAGTATGCAGGCCATGGAAGAACTGGGACATTTTCATGCTGAAACATGAGGTGATGGTGGCGGATGAATGTGCATTTAATTTGCCCTTGATCAAATGCAATGGTGTTTGTTGTCCGTAGCTTATGTCTGCCAATACCATAACCCCACAGCCACCATGAAGCACTCTGTTCACAATGTTGACATCAGCCACCGCTCGCCCACACCGCGCAATACACGCTGTCTGCCATCTTCCCCACACCACGCCATACACCCTGTCTGCCATTTGCCCGGTACAGTTGAAACCGGGCTTCATCTATGAGGAGCACACTTCTTCGGCATGCCAGAAGTCAGTTACGACGCCAAACTGCAGTCAGGTCAAAACCCAAATGAGGACGACAAGATGAGCTTCCCTCAGACGGTTTCTGAATGTTTGTGCAAACCCACAGTTTCATCAGCTGTCCGGGTGGCTGGTCTCAGACGAACCCGCAGATGAAGAAGCCGGATGTGGAGGTCCTGGGCTGCCGTAGTTACACATGGTCTGCGGTTGTGAGGCCGGTTGAGTCAGTCAATGAAATAAATTCATTAGGTCCTAATCTGTGGATTTCACATGAACGGGCAAGAGAACAGCCATGGGTGGGCATAGGCCCAGCCAATTAGAATGAGTTTCTCCCCACAAAAGGGCTTTATTACTGACAGAAATATGCCTCATCACCTCCTCAGACGATCCCTGCAGGTGAAGAAACCGGATGTAGAGGTCCTGGGCTGGTGTGAAAACACGTGGTGTGAGGTTGGGAAGCTGGTTGGACGTACTTATGGTAGAGAAATGAACATTAAATTCTCTGGCAACAGCTCTGGAGGACATTCCTGCAGTCAGCATGCCAATTGCACGCTCCCTCAAAACTTGAGACATCTGTGACATTGTGTTGTGTGACAAAACTGCACATTTTAGAATGGTATTCTATTGTCCCCAGCACAAGGTGCAGCTGTGTAATGATCATGCTGTTTAATCAGCTTCTTGATATGCCACACCTGTCAAGTGGATGGATTATCTTGGCAAAGGAAAAATGTTCACTAACAGAGATGTAAACACAGACCAAGGTCTGTCACTAAAGGACGCATGGAGGGACCAAGGCGCAGCGCAGGTATAGTTCCACATTTTATTGATACAGCAGATAATTCTCACAATGACGAACTATACAAACAAAACACGAGTTAACCATTTAAAACTAACACCTGACTTATTTCCCTGATAGCTGCTTGTTTAAAGAAATGACCTTTGATTGGTTGTCCCACATTCTGGATAAGAGCGTCTGCTAAAATAAGGGTTCAATAAATCTAATAAAATACATAACTTGCAGTTGAAAAGGTTTGGAAAAGTACAACTATATTTTATCAGTTATTTACGTTTACATTCTTTTAAAAATAAGTTGAGATAAAGTTTATCTTTCCAAGTAGCTTGGTCCTTGTTGAACTTTGACTTTTATTTTAAGAGAAATAGGTAAATCTAATCAAATCACATTTATTTATAAAGCCCTTTTTACATCAGCCGATGTCATACAGAAACCCAGCCTAAAACCCCAAACAGCAAGCAATGCAGATGTAGAAGCACGGTGGCTAGAAAGGAAAAACTCCCTAGAAAGGCAAACCTAGGAAGAAACCTAGAGAGGAACCAGGCTCTGAGGGTGGCCAGTCCTCTTCTGGCTGTGCCGGTGGAGATTAGAAACCTAGAGAGGAACCAGGCTCTGAGGGTGGCCAGTCCTCTTCTGGCTGTCCTGGGTGGAGATTATAACAATTCATGGCCATTAAGGCCAGTTCTTTCTCCAAGATGTTCAAATGTTCATAGATGACCAGCAGGGTCAAATATTAATACAAGTAGTTGTGGAGGTTGCAACAGGTAAATACATCAGGAGTGAATGTCACTTGGTTTTTCAGTGCAATAGAGCGCAGGTGCGGTAGAGAGAGAGAGAGATGAAAACAGCAGGTCTGGGACAAGGTGGCACGTCCAATGAACAGGTCAGGGTTCCATAACCGCAGGCAGAAGAGTTGAAACCGGTGCAGCAGCATGACCAGGTGGACTGGGGACAGCTAGGAGTCATCAGGGCAGGTGGTCCTGAAGCATGGTCCTCCGGGAAGGCTCAGGTCCTCCGGGAGAGGAGGTAGAGTGGGAGAGAGAGAGAATTAGAGGGAGCATACTTAAATTCACACAAGACACCGGATAATAACATCAGATTTAACAAACTGAACCTAGCCCCCCGGCACATAGACTATTGCAGCATAGATACTGGAGGCTGAGACAGGGGGGGTCAGGAGACACTGTGGCCCCCCCCGACAATACCCCCGGACAGGGCCAACCAGGCAGGATATAACCCCACCCACTCTGCCAAAGCACAGCCCCCACACCAATAGAGGGATATCATCAACCACCAACTTACTACCCTGAGACAAGGCTGAGTATAGTCCACGAAAGATCCCCTCCACTGCACAAGCCAGAGGGGGCGACAAACCGAACAGGAAGTGACGCACCCCTCCTAGGGATGGCATGGAAAGCACCAGTAAGCCAGTGACTCAGCCACCGTAATAGGGTCAGAGGCAGAGAATCCCAATGGAGAGACGGGAACCGGCCAGGCAGAGACAGCAAGGGTGGTTCGTTGCTCCAGAGCTTTGCTGTTCACCCTTGCACCCCTGGGCCAGACTACACTCAATCATAGGACATACTGAAGAGATGAGTCTTCAGTAAAGACTTAAAGGTTGAGACGGTGTCTGCGTCTCTAACATGGATAGGAAGACCATTCCATAAAAATGGAGCTCTATAGGAGAAAGCCCTGCCTCCAGCTGTTTGCTTAGAGATTCTAGGGACAATAAGGAGACCTGCGTCTTGTGACCGGAGCGTACGTGTAGGTATGTACGGCAGGACCAAATCTGAGAGATAAGTAGGAGCAATGTAATGCTTTGTAGGTTAGCAATGCTTTCATCATCCCTATTCCCAGGAGCTGCTTGTCTTGTTAAAAGAGATCAAATAAAATAAATAAATAAAGTATTTATTTAAGTAAAGTATAATTAATAATAAAGTAAAGTAGTAATTTATTTAATAAAGTATAAAGTAAGATAAAATAAGTTGTTTGTATTTTGTAGTAACGTTGAATAAATTATAATAGTTAAACTGCTATCTTGGCCATCTGTGATTATTGGTGGAATTGTCATTATAAATTGTATTGCAGATATTTACTGTATTTATTTAACATGGAGTCAATTGGAGCGCATTCTTACTGACAATGATTGTGGTAGATACAGTATATTATTATTATTATGCAAATGTAAATCATTTTATAGTTATAGGGGTAGAAGGATTACTGTTATACTATTCCAGGAGTGGCTGTGTTGTCCCATATCTAGGATTAAGGGTCTCTTTTCCAAGTTTAAAATGATAAACATTCAACATTTGCCATGCTGAATCAATGAAGCATGACAACTGTTAACTCGGAACTGCGAAAACTTTACTTCATAAGTTCAAGACAACTGGGAACTTGGGGAAAAAACAATCTCTGACTGGGAAAATTTGTTTTGAACGGTCATCTAACTCGGAATTGTAAATCCGGAACTCGTGCCTCTTTCTAGAGCTATGACCTGAAGATCACTGACGTCATCATGATTCAACCTTTTTTCTTTCCTGTCTTGAAAGCACCATAAATCCAGAGAATGCCAGACTGATGACAAAATGTGCCCACGACCGCCGCACCACCTTCCTGTTCAGGTGAGCACAGCACAACAAGTTGTTCAGGTGAGCACAGCACAACAAGTTGTTCAGGTGAGCACAGCACAACAAGTTGTTCAGGTGAGCACAGCACAACAAGGTGAGTCCAAAAATGTATTGTATGCTGCTGCATAAATGGTGTAACATTCCAGGGAGATACATATGTATACTGTAGCTAAGAAAGTCATACTAAGTGTATGTTGAGTAGTAAGCCGTTAGTAGCCCATGTTTCATGTGTATCTCAACTAATAATTTGGTCTATTTTCCCCTCTTAATTTCGCGTACTGTTCTAACTTGGTGAGAATACACATGCAGAGATCATCCGTTCACCCACACCATGTCTAACACATGCAGAGATCATCCGTTCACCCACACCACGTCTAACACATGCAGAGATCATCCGTTCACCCACACCACGTCTAACACATGCAGAGATCATCCGTTCACCCACACCACGTCTAACACATGCAGAGATCATCCGTTCACCCACACCACGTCTAACACATGCAGAGATCATCCGTTCACCCACACCACGTCTAACACATGCAGAGATCATCCGTTCACCCACACCGCGTCTAACACATGCAGAGATCATCCGTTCACCCACACCGCGTCTAACACATGCAGAGATCATCCGTTCACCCACACCACGTCTAACACATGCAGAGATCATCCCTTCACCCACACCACGTCTAACACATGCAGAGATCATCCCTTCACCCACACCGCATCTAACACATGCAGAGATCATCCGTTCACCCACACCACGTCTAACACATGCAGAGATCATCTGTTCACCCACACCACGTCTAACACATGCAGAGATCATCCGTTCACCCACACCGCGTCTAACACATGCAGAGATCATCCGTTCACCCACACCACGTCTAACACATGCAGAGATCATCCGTTCACCCACACCGCGTCTAACACATGCAGAGATCATCCGTTCACCCACACCACGTCTAACACATGCAGAGATCATCCGTTCACCCACACAGCGTCTAACACATGCAGAGATCATCCGTTCACCCACACCATGTCTAACAAAGACACGACGGTTGGAACCAAAATTCATGTAGCCTATAAACTGTTTTAGAGAAATGTAATCATTGAATATTGTAAGAGCTTTCATTGTCTGCTTATATGCCCCCTTTATTTATCCTATGGTTCTGACTTGGTGTACAGGGAGAACACTGTAAGAACGGCCCATGTTCTGAATTCTGTCGCTGTACTTTTCAAAAGTGCTGAACAAATAGTTATATTGACTAGTCCATCCTAGCTCGCTCATTAATGTCTTTACGGATTGCCTCTTATCTGCTTGTCGTCCCCTTATGCCATAGCTTGTACATCTCCATTGTCAGTAGAAACCACATTTGTTTAAGCAAGTCAGACATATCAGCAATTTGTTTTTAAAAGGCAGTAAATGAGGCAAAGAGAGCAACCCAGCCAGTCGCTGTCGTGAGGACTTGCTTTCACCTAGCCTGGCGAGCATTCAACCTCTTGGCTTCTTGAATGGAGAACAAGTTCTTATGGTCCGTCCAGATCACGGACCATAAGGATGAGTGCCCCCTCCAACCAGTGTCTCCACCCGCCTACATTGTAGTTGAGTTCCTCTAGCGAGAACTGCTTGGAAAGAAAGGCACATGGGTGCAGTCTCTTGTCCCCCTCGTTCTGCTGTGAAAGGACCGCCCCTGCTCTGGTGTCCGAGACGTCCACCTCTACCATGAAAGGACAAGTAGGATCAGGATGGACAAGGATGGGTCCAGCGGTGAAATGTCCCTTGAGCTCCATGAATGCCCTGTCAGCCTTCGGGGGTCCAGCCAAAACGGTTCTGGGACTTGCGGGTTAAGGCCGTGAGAGGCGCTGCCACCGCACCAAAGTTGCGTATAAAACGCTGGTAAAAGGCGGTGACCGCCTTAACCTTGACAGCGTCCATTTGGATGCCGGCGATAGAGATAATGTGGCCCACTTCACTATCTTGACGGATAGTTGACTCTGCAGGAGGCATCTCAGGACTTCTGGGTTGAGTCTTGGAGAAGATCAGCATGTCGTCGTGGTAAACAAAGACGAACCGATTCAATAACATTTCCCTAAGAGTGACATTGACCAATGCTTGGAAGACTTCCGGTGAGTTGGATAATCCGAATGGCATGACTATATACTCATAGTGGCAACTAGGGGTGTTAATGGCAGTTTTCCATTCATCTCCCTCCCTGATTCTCACCAGATTGTAAGCATTGTGGAGGTCCAGTTTGGTGAAGAATTGGGCCCCTTGGGCCAGCTTCAAGGCGGCGGACATCAGGGGTAGGGGGTAACGATTCTTAATCGTGATTCTTAATCAGCCCTCGGTAATCGATGCAGGGACGCAGACCTCCATTCTTCTTTCCCACGAAGAAGAAGCCTGCACCAGCTAGGGCTGTTGAGGAGAGAATGAAACCTGCCTCCAGCAACTCCCGAATGTAATTGTCCATGACTGCTGCTTCAGGGGTAGAGAGGGAGTAAAGACGGCCCTGGGAGGGGTGGACCTGGGTAGGAGTTCTATGGTGCAGTTGTATAACCGATGAGGAGGGAGGGTGGCGGCTTGCCTCTTAGTGAAGGCTTCCCAGAGGTCAAAGTATTTGCGAGGGAGAGTGGAGAAGTCTTGGTCTTCAATGGATGCAGAGGGACACGGCGAGGCTCTTGGTGGGGGTCTCAGACATTTAGTCTGGCAGTTCTTACCCCAGTCTAGTAGGTGTCCCGTGGACCAGGAGAATAGTGGGTTAAGTAGCGTTAGCCAGGGGTACCCTAGGATAAGGGGGTTCTCGGGAGCAGTGATCAAAAGAAAACTAAGAGTCTCTGAGGGGTTCACCCCAACCTGCAGTAGAATGGGCTTGGTCTCATATTCCACCTGGTGGAAGCCAATTAGGCGTCCATCGAGGGCTTGAATCTGCAGAGGGATGGGACATTTCACTTATTTCTCTGGCGAAGTCTTGATCAATATCTGTGGCCCCGGAGTCCTCGAAGGCTTGAATCTGGTACTGATTGTTGTCCCAGTGGAGGGTTGCGGGTATTGATAGACGGTGACTGGCTAGCCGGGGTGAAACTACACAGCTCGTCAGGGTCTCCCCTTGTCCTGGCGAGCCTTGGCGTTTCCCGTCAGCTCTGGGCATGTATCACGGAGATGGCCGAGACCTCCGCAGTAGAGGCAGCAGCCTTTGCCATGCGCCTGTCACGTTCTTGTGGGCTCCTCAATGCTGGGCTCGGGAGGCTTGGGGTGCTCAGGAAACAGGAATTCTGGGAGGCGGTTGGCCATCCTGATAGCCAGCGTTATCAGGGACTTGAGGCCCTCTCCCAGTCCCCGAGAGGCCAGTTCATCCTTGATGGAGTTAGACAGACCTGGTGGAGCAGTGCCTCTGGCTGATCTCTGCTGGGTCCATGTTGGAGGCAGAAGCTTGCTGTGACATGGTGAGGTTGGACCAGGAACAGAGAAGAGACCAGACGAGGAACCAGTGGTTAAGGATAAACATAATACTTTACTGAGAAACGGTAAAAGAAGGATCACAGTAACATTGGATAAACAACAAACACTATGTCTAGAAAACACTAAGTCTAGACAAACGCAAAAGGAAAACAATTCAAGCTTCTGCAAAGGAAACCAGAAAACACACCTCTTTTAACAGGGAAATCATCATGAGTAATAGTCTTAAACTTTTTCAGCCTGGGACTCAAATTCTGTGTTTTCCTGGAACCCAAGCTTACGAAAACATGCAACTATATGTAAATATTGGTATATTTTATTGCCTTTATGCCCATTAACAAATGCAAATAATAATTAAATGAAATACCCATATAAATAGCAATTAATGTTTATTTTTCCCCATTAATAACACTCTTACATATCTGTCTATGTTTGAACTGTTGCTGTTCAAACCATTTTCTGAAATAAACTGATTGATCACATCACACAGATGTAGACCAGAAAACAAACAAACACACACAGTCCTAAAGGTCAACCCTGAGGTCAACCCTGAGGTCAACCCTGAGGTCAACCCTGAGGTCAACCCTGAGGTCAACCCTGAGGTCATGCTCAGTATTGAGTTTGTTTCTTTACTTGTTTCTTAAGTACGCCAGAGTTGAGATCCCTGACTCACACAGGTACAGTTAAGGTTGGAAGTTTACATATACCTTAGACAAATACACTAAAACTCACTTTTTCACAATTCCCTGTCTTAGATCAGTTAGGATCACCACTTTATTTTAAGAATGTGAAATGTCAGAATAATAGTAGAGAGAATTGTTTATTTCAGCTTTTATTTATTTCATCACATTCCCAGTGGATCAGAAGTTTACATACACTCAATTAGCATTTGGTAGCACTGCCTTTAAATTGTTTAACTTGGGTCAAACGTTTCGGGCAGCCTTCCACAAGCTTCCCACAATAGGTTGGGTATATTTTGGCCCATTCCTCCTGACAGAACTGGTGTAACTGAGTCAAGTTTTGTAGGCCTCCTCGCACACGCTTTTTCAGTTCTGGCCACAAATTTTCTGTAGGATTGAGGTCAGGGCTTTGTGATTGCGACTCCAATACCTTGACTTTGTTGTCCTTAAGCCATTTTGCCACAACTTTGGAAGTATGCTTGAGGTCAATGTCCATTTGGAAGACCCATTTGCGACCAAGCTTTAACTTCCTGACTGATGTCTTGAGATGTTGCTTCAATATATCCACATAATTTTCCTTCCTCATGATGCCATCTATTTTGTGAAGTGCACCAGTCCCTCCTGCAGCAAAGCACCCCCACAACATGATGCTGCCACCCCTGTGCTTCACGGTTGGGATGGTGTTCTTCGGCTTGCAAGCCTCCCCCTTTTTCCTCCAAACACAACGATGGTCATTATGGTCAAACAGTTCTATTTTTTTCATCAGATCAGAGGACATTTCTCCAAAAAGTACGATCTTTGTCCCCATGTACAGTTGTAAACCGTAGTCTGGCTTTTTTATGGCGGTTTTGGAGCAGTGACTTCTTCCTTGCTGAGCGGCCTTTCAGGTTATGTCGATATAGGACTCGTTTTACTGTGGATATAGATACTTTTGTACCCGTTTCCTCCAGCATCTTCACAAGGTCCTTTGCTGTTGTTCTGGGATTGATTTGCACTTTTCGCACCAAAGTATGTTCATCTCTAGGAGACAGAACGTGTCTCCTTCCTGAGCAGTATGACGGCTGCGTGGTCCCATGGTGTTTATACAGATGAACGTGATACCTTCAGGCGTTTGGAAATTGCTCCCAAAGATGAACCAGACTTGTTGAGGTCTTTGATTTATTTGGATTTTCCCATGATGTCGAGCAAAGAGGCACTGAGTTTGAAGGTAGGCCTTGAAATACATCCACAGGTACACCTCCAATTGACTCAAATGATGTCAATTAGCCTACCAGAAGCTTCTAAAACCATGACATCATTTACTGGAATTTTTCAAGCTCTTTAAATGCACAGTCAACTTAGTGTATGTAAACTTCTTACCCACTGGAATTGTGATATAGTGAATTATAAGTGAAATAATCTGTCTGTAAACAATTGTTGGAAGAATTACTTGTGTCATGCACAAAGTATATGTCCTAACAGACTTGCCAAAACTATAGTTTGTTAACATGAAACCTGTGGAGTGGTTGAAGAATGAGTTTTAATGACTTCAACCTAAGTGTATGTAAACTTCCGACTTCAACTGTATGTGGTGCCAAACTGGATCAGAACATCTGCTGCTTTCTCAGCCAGGCAGGAGACGCTTCCCGCTGTAGAACTGTGTGACTGTCTCAAAAAGCATCTTGCTTGTTTTCTCAAAGACATTCAAATCAGCGTTGAAAAACAGAGCAAATTTAAGTCACTCGACCACTATGATGACACACCAAATGTGTTTGATGGATCACGGGAAAAGAGCAGGAATAGGCTTTTCTATGCTACAGTTCAGCTGTCATCCAATGGTGTGACTGCTGTCGGCATCCAAAGATTATCCAACTTAAACGCTTCGAGGTAAGGATGACGGCGATACGGATATCACTTATTATTGATCTACACAGTGCATTGATGTGAATCACACTGCTGCTCTCTCGTTTAGCTATTTGCTCCTTACGGATTGTGGTTGTTGTGGATGGCTGTTCACAAATCTAAATGTGTATTTGAACCCAAAAATGGTTGAATTCAAGAAGTTTAAGCTGCCTATCAATCATTGTTTTTGAAACCAGTGGACAGCCAGTGAAAAATGTGCTCTTGCAACAGCTGCATAGTGAGGATCCAAGTGGGGCTTTTATTGATCAAACCTTTGATAGACTTAAAGGGGAAATCTGTTGTTGCTACATCCATTTTTGGACACACCTACTCATTCAAGGGTTTTTCTTTATTTTTACTATTTTCTACATTGTAGAATAATAGTGAAGACATCAAAACTATGAAATAACACATAATGAATCATGTAGTTACTAAAAAAGTGTCATGCTCAGGTAAAACAATTAGGCTAATCTATACTCCAAGTCCTATTCTGGAAGATCAAGGGGTAGAACTTTTATTGGAATGACTGGAATTCTGATAGACTTTGGTTTTTAATGTAAAGATATAATTTAATGGTATTATTATCTGTAATAGTAAGTGATGGGTTAGAAGAAGCCTACATAACCAACCCATAAAGTACAATTTAACATCCATATAAAGCCAGCTATGTAAACTTTAACATTGATTTATCCTGTAATAGATGTTGTTCAATAAGTAACATACATGTTGGTCTTCTTCTAATGTCTCTTAAGGGGAAAGTAATCTAAAAGTAACTGAATGTAATCAGATTACGTTACTGAGTTTAGGTAATCCAAAAGTTACGTTACTGATTATAATTTTGGACAGGTAACTGTAACGGATTACATTTAGTAAGTAACCTACCCAACCCTGGCTATCAGTAGCTAGATAGCTTGCCTTGGCTAACGTTAGCTAGCTAGCTATTAGCTGTGTACAACGGGACTGTTTGAAAGATAAACTCACATCGACTAAGTATGACAGATAGAACTCCCTTATTTCTGCTCATCATCACCTGTTATAAAATGACCACAATGCCTTGCTAGCTGACTTACTCTTCCACTGTAGAAGCACTGCGTCCTGAAGCATTCTGTCCTGTTCTGAAAGAACTCCCTGGGTTTACTGTCATGCTGTAGATGTTTGGTCAGTGACCCAAATGATGATACATTTACTCTGACACGTCGCGACCCACCATTAACAGGTCCGATACTTTAAGAAAGGCTGCTCTAGGACGGTCTCTGTAGTCCTCTGGTGACAGGTGGAACCATGACATTACATGCTCAAATCGCCACTTCAGAGGTGTAAAGTACTTAAGTAAAAATACTTTTAAATACTTTAAAGTACTACTTAAGTAGTTATTTGCAGTATCTGTTCTTTACTTTACTATTTATATTTTTGACCACTTTTACTTCTCTACATTCCTAAAGAAAATAATGCATGTTTTACTTGAAATGTTTTGAATAATTAGCAGGACAGGAAATGTTTCAATTCACACATTTATCAAGAGAACATCCCTGGTCTCTGATCTGGCGGATTCACTAAACACACATGCTTCGTTTGTAAATGATGTGAGTGTTGGAGTGTTCCCCTGGCTAACTAAATAAAATGATGCAGTCTGGTTTGCTTAATATAAGGAATTTGAAATGATTTATACTTTTACTTTCACACTTAAATATATTTTAGCAATTACATTTACTTTTGATACTTAAGTATATTAAAAACCAAGTACTTTTAGGCTTTTACTCAAGTAGTATTTTACTGGGTGACTTTCACGTTTTCTTAAGTAATTTTCTATTAAGGTATCTTTACTTTTACTCAAATATAACACCACTGCTAGTATATAGACCTACCTTTGTTATCAAATTAAACTCTCGGATTAAAAGGAGACATTTCTCAGAGATAATCATACACTGTCCTCTAGAGGATAAATGAGGGATTACACAAATTCACACCAGAAATCTAAACCATCCTATTAAATGAAATTCCATTGGCTTGAGATATAAAGGGGAGGGGAGGGGAGAGGAGAGGAGAGGAGAGGAGAGGAGGGGAGAGGGAGAGGGAGAGGGAGAGGAGAGGAGAGGAGAGGAGAGGGAGGGAGAGGGGTGTGGCCTCTCTTCCTCTCTTCCTCCTCCTCCTCTCCTCCCCTCCTCCCCTCCTTCTCCTCTCTTCCTCCTCCTCCCCTCCTCGTCCTCTCTTCCTCTCCTACCCTCTCCTCCTTTCTTCCTCCTCTCCTCCTCTCCTCCCCTCCTTCTCCTCTCTTCCTCCTCCTCCCCTCCTCCTCCTCCTCCCCTCGCTGCTTTTCTTAGTACTGCTGACAGAAATAGAAGCTGTTAGTTTGGAACAGGATCCAACTCCAGTAACAACTTTCAAATGTCATGACATTAATTATAAACATTACATTTGGATATTGTATACATAGTCTTTTTTATTTATGTTATTCATTACATCAATCAATAAAAAAAAGTAAATATCCAAATGTAGACGTTTATTATTAATATTATGAATTTGATGTTCTATTTATAGTGTTAACACAGGATCCAACTCCAGTAAAACCCCATGCCAACACACCTGCTGCTACAGACAGAGACTGAGAGAGACAGAGATGGTGAGAGAGATACAGAGAGAGAACAGGGGAGGGAAAATTAAGAACAGAAAGAACATGAGTGTTTTTGTGTGATGCTTTAACACTGTGGGGACAGGGGGCCACGATGATATATTTACATAGAGACGCCGTACAAAAACCTCCTACCATTCACTTCTGGAGTCTGGAGAGATGCTTCTGAACAACTCAATAATACTGAAGGATGAAACAGGATTTCAACCAATCTTCAGGATTATAAAATCTACTTTATTGGGAGCATTTTCCTGGACAAGACAACAAAGAGATCTGAGGTATTTTTGGAAGAGGAGTCAAACGATGTGACACTGGAAGTGAGGCCTACTTTGGGAATGGAACCAAACTCACTGTTTTAGGTAAGTTCACTTCAGATGAATTATATTGATATGGATCTGCAACCCTGAAGATGTTTCATTGCCAATAACAGTATAATAAAGTGTCCATATGATACAGCTGAAGTAAATGGTTGATGTGAAAACACTGTGACTTCAACCCAACCAGCCTTCTTTGGCAATGGAACCAAACTGACTGTTCTGGGTAAATACTTCCTAATCTATTTACTTACTGTATTTGACGATGTTATGTTTATGGATCTAATGGTTCATTCCACTATGGCTAGTGGTTGGTATATTACTGCTCAGCGTGTCTGCACTGTGACAACTATGATCCAGCATTCTTTGGAGCAGGAACCAAACTGACTGTTCTGGGTAAGAGAATATTGACCATGATATAACTAATGGGACTATATTTGTGGTTTAGTGGTATGGTGATATGAGGAGTTAGTTGATTGTGGATTCAGTACATTAGATTAGTGCATACTAATGTTATTCCACTCAATGCTTTTTGATGTTAAGCCTGAGCACTGTGCCAACTATCAGGCCTATTTTGGACCAGGCACCAAATTATCAGTTCTCGGTAAGTAATTCATATACTATGTTTGGCGTATGGACAGTGAATGTGAGTGAGACAACACACTTGTGATATCATAGTATTACAGTATGAACAATACAGTTATCAAAGGTCATGTATAGACCATAGCTATATTAGAGCAGTGTTCCACAGTACTGTGCTAATGCTGCCAGCCAGGCGTACTTCGGTGGAGGAACCAGGCTAACTGTTCTAGGTGAGACATTACACTAGAAAAGTGCAGTAATCTATGTTGGTTATAAACCATGTAAGCTATATGTATGTGGTTGTATGATTTTTAGAAACATTTACTGTAACAGAATGACTGTGAAGTGTCTTTGAATGTCCTCCTTACCTGGTCACATAAAGGCTGAGTAAATCCACTGTGCTGGTGGTGTCAGCCAGGCTTACTTCGGTGGAGGAACCAGGTTAACTGTTCTAGGTGAGAAATGACAGCAACATAGTATAATGTTCTCACCTGATTGTGATGAAAACTGCATGTGATCTGCGTACCTTTACATCCTATGGCTAGAATCTGTAGTTCACAGTGTCATTGATATTCATGGCTTGGAATGTGACATAAGAATTGCTAGAGGTGCAACACACTTGAGTTTCATTAGTAAAATAGTCTCAATAATGTATTTGGTTATAAACTATGTCAGGTTTACCCCAGCTGAATGTCTGTGATTAACTGTCTCATGTTACATTTTGTGAGAATCAAAGGTTGAGTCAATCCAAAGTCAGACAGTAAAGTAGAGCCTTTATGATACAGCCTTGTGTCTCTGTGCTCATACTCTGAGGCATACTTTGGAGCCGGCACCAAACTCACCGTTTTAGGTAAGAAAAATGAACAATAAACTGTTGTGGACTATCTGACAAATGTACATGATGGAATAACAAAGACCAAAACATTAACATTTGGCAATATAGAAAATATCTCATTTGACTAAACATCTAAATAGTCTTAAACTATGAGAGTATATTTGAATGGATTGCAGTAAAGACATTAGAAGCTGTATGGCTCCATGCCCATGTAACCGGTGTGAAACGGCTAGCTAGTTAGCGTTTCAATTGGTGACGTCACTCGCTCTGAGACCTTGAAGTAGTTGTTTCCCTGGCTCTGCATGGGCCACGGCGGAGCGATGGGTAACGATGCTTCGAGGGTGACTGTCGACAATGTGTGCAGAGGGTCCCTGGTTCGAGCCCAGGTAGGGGCGAGGAGAGGGACGGAAGCAATACTGTTACACCCAGACACAGTCTACCTTAATAATAATACTACTTGTTATCAGCTCTGGAAGGAGCTAGTGGAGGAGAGGTTCCTTAGCAGTGGAACTAGACACTGTCTTAGGTATGTAGGTCAAAACAATGATAATTTCATCTCTACATAATCTGGATATTATCTTGTGATGAACTAAAGACAGCAGGTTAGGGTGTAAAGGCTCCAGCTAGACTCTGCTAGAGGGGTTTTCTCTGTAGCTGTGTATCAGTGTGAACAACAACCAGGCATACTTCGGCAGTGGCACCAAACTCACAGTTCTGGGTGAGAAAAGTGACTCTGTCACCTGTTATCTATTGTCCTCATGGGTTTCTCTGTTACTGAAAGAGTCTTATTTTACATCCTGTGTGTGAACCAGAGATGGAGAGAAAATCTCTTTGGGGGTTATGGGTGATAATAATGTTCCAATTGAATCTATATTGTGGTATCAGTTTGATTGGAACGGCATAATAGGTCAGAACAGGCTAAGTAATAGGCCTGTGACAGGTATAATCCAGTACCTGTAGTGTGGTATCTCTCTGTGATACACGGATAAGGCAGAGTTTGGTCCAGGTACCAGACTCACTGTTCTAGGTAAGGGCTTCAGCTTTTCAACTTTCTAAAAAATATTGTAAATACATCATCATGAAATTATTTTTAAATAAAGGGGTTTATTGCGTTGCATTCCTGGCATAGGGGGAAAAAATGTCAACTACAAAGAGCTAATGAGAAAGTGAATTAGGATTATGTTCTGTCGACATACAGTATTACTTCCTTTGCTACAAGCCAAACTACTGCAAATACAGCACTGGGTAGCTAGAATCATCTTGGTTTTCTGTCTGTGAGTATGTGGTGTGCTCTGGTGGTTATGCTGCTTTCTTTGGAGAGGGGACGAAGCTAACAGTTCTGGGTAAGAATACTGTAATAATACTGTAAGAATACTGTTATAATACTGTAATAATACTGTTAAAATACTGTAAGAATACTGTTAGAATACTATAATAATACTGTAAGAATACTGTAATAATACTGTAAGAATACTGTTATAATACTGTTATAATACTGGTATAATACTGTTATAATACTATAATAATACTGTTAAAATACTGTAAGAACACTGTAATAATACTGTTAGAATACTGTAATAATACTGTTAAAATACTGGTATAATACTGTAAGAATACTGTAATAATACTGTAAGAATACTGTTATAATACTGTTATAATACTGTAATAATACTGGTATAATACTGTTAAAATACTGGTATAATACTGTTAAAATACTGTAAGAATACTGTTATAATACTGTAATAAAACTGTACGAGTACTGTAATACTGGTATTATACTGTAAGAATTCTAGAATACTGTTATAATACTGTAATAATACTGGTATAATACTGTTATAATACTGTAATAATAATACTGTATGAACAGTGTAAGAATACTGTTATAAAAATATAAGAATACTGTAATAATACTGCTATAACACTAAGAATAGTGAAAGACTAATACTGTAATTATACTGAAGTAATAATAATACTCTAAGAATACTGTAAGAATAATACTAAGAAAACTGAGAATACTGTAAGAATACTCTAAGAATACTACTGCAATAATGTAGTAAGAATAATACTGTAATACTGTAAGAATAATGTAGTAATACTGTAAGAATACTGTAATAATAATACTGTAGGAATACTACTGTAATAATACTGTACTACTACTGTAATAATAATACTGTAATAATAATACTGTAATACTGTGATAACTGTAATAATAATACTGTAATGCTACTGCAATAATAATAGTGTGATACTACTGAAATAATACTACTGTAGTAATAATAACTGTAACACTACTTTAATAATAATACTGTAACACTACTGTTATTATAACCTCTATGTTCTACTCAGTCTTGAGTGATTACATTATATAACGGTGGTACAGTTCAGTAACATTCCAAGCTTTGTGATTAACTGTCTCATGATACATTTTCTGATTAACTGTCTCATGATACATTTTGTGATTAACTGTCTCACGATACATTTTAAAACACTCAGGTTCAGATATGATGGCTACAACAAACAGAGCCATTGATTGAGTGTTAAAATAACTGTTTTCTCCCTGCAGATCCAAGCATGAATGTCACTAGTCCCACAGTAAAAGTCCTAGCACCCTCCACTAAGGAGTGTAAGGATAGAAACAAGAGGAAGAAGAAGACCCTGGTGTGTGTTGCCACCCACTTCTACCCCGACCATGTCACTGTCTTCTGGCAAGTCAACAATGTCGACAGATCTGAAGGCGCCGGGACCGACAACACGGCCTTGCAGGGTGACAATAAATTCTACAGTATCACCAGCAGACTGAGAGTCCCAGCCAAGGAATGGCACAACACTGACAACACGTTCACCTGCATTGTCCGCTTTTTCAATGGAACTGTAGACATAAATGTGAATGACACCATTAAGGGAGATCTCCAAGGTATGTCCAGATAAAAACATGAACACAGTCTTTGTCTATGAGAAGAAAGAGATTTGACTGAACTAGTACAATATGTCTAAGTGGTACTTGGGTGTATAATCTCATCTGAAACTCTCTACTTTGTTTCTTTAAGGTCAAAGTAATGAAGGGATGACTACAGGTAAAATGTGCCCATTATATACTAAAGGTCTAAATACAAGACATACTGTACTGATGACCTACAGTGTATATCAGTGTTTTCCTGAGTTAGGGTTAGACCTACAGTGTATATCAGTGTGTTCCTGGGTTAGGGTTAGACCTACAGTGTATATCAGTGTTTTCCTGGGTTAGGGTTAGACCTACAGTGTATATCAGTGTTGTCCTGGGTTAGGGTTAGACCTACAGTGTATATCAGTGTTTTCCTGGGTTAGGGTTAGACCTACAGTGTATATCAGTGTTTTCCTGGGTTAGGGTTAGACCTACAGTGTATATCAGTGTTTTCCTGGGTTAGGGTTAGACAGTGTATATCAGTGTTTTCCTGGGTTAGGGTTAGACAGTGTATATCAGTATTTTCCTGGGTTAGGGTTAGACCTACAGTGTATATCAGTGTTTTCCTGGGTTAGGGTTAGACCTACAGTGTATATCAGTGTTTTCCTGGGTTAGGGTTAGACCTACAGTGTATATCAGTGTTTTCCTGGGTTAGGGTTAGACAGTGTATATCAGTGTTTTCCTGGGTTAGGGTTAGACCTACAGTGTATATCAGTGTTGTCCTGGGTTAGGGTTAGACCTACAGTGTATATCAGTGTTTTCCTGGGTTAGGCTTCCCTTTGGGTCTCCAGGACCAGGATTAAGAAACACTGCTCCAGATCATTGGTTGTACTGTATTTTTCTTAATGGATGATCTGCTCACAATATCACCTGATACCATCTTAATCAAGGTAATTTGAATGTATTATATTCCTTGCAGATTACTATGTGAAGAGCACCCAGACTGCCAAGCTGGCCTACAGCATCTTCATCGCTAAGAGCACCTTCTATGGACTGGTTGTCATGGTTCTGATTTGGAAGTTTCAGGTGAGTTCACTGCAACTATGATAGGGACATCCACACACCCCTCTCTAACAAACAATGTTGGTTCAATCAGTTTGTGCCCAGTAGGATAGGACAGGCTGGCAGGATATGCAGGACATCACAAACAGATCTGGGATCATACAGACACCATACTGTCTTTATCCTGTATCTCTGTGTTTCCCATACAGACACCATACTGTCTTTATCCTGTATCTCTGTGTTTCCCATACAGACACCATACTGTCTTTATCCTGTATCTCTGTGTTTCCCATACAGACACCATACTGTCTTTATCCTGTATCTCTGTTTCCCATACAGACACCATACTGTCTTTATCCTGTATCTCTGTGTTTCCCATACAGAACTCATCAGAGAAACAGATTTAACAGAAGACAAGTGGCCCCAGGAGGATGTGGCCTGCATGGTGTTCATTCTACCATGTGATCAAGGACAGACTGGTCATAGGGCAATTCTGGCAAATGCCAGATGGGCTGATTCATCTTTAGCCCAGTGGGCCGGTCTAAATAAAGAAAGAACATGTTCAGGTGTCAGAAATGCCCGGGCTGATCTCTGGTCACAGTTCGTCCCTGAATGTAATTACAAAGCCCATTATCTCTTTATTACCGTCTATTTCAACATGTGTTTTTAGATCCTCCTACAAACATGAACTTGTCATTTAATGTATATTTTGAGTAAATTCAGCCAAAACAATCTTTCCATTTTCCATTAACTTACAAAACCAATGTTTGTTTGTCATTTGTTTTGGGATTGCACAATAAAGTCAGGGACTTATTTCCATTGTGGTCCCAATTTGTTTGACATAAATGCACATACAATTCCATAGATAGAGACACATTACAGAGACCTCCAGATGAGTATGAGGGGGGGGGGGTAAAGCACAATTCTTACAAGCTAGTTTGTCTTATTCTCTAGATGTTGGGGCTGCTGGTGAAGCATGATGAGCAGGCATAATCAAAGAGACACTGGGCTAGCGAACCTGCCAGAGTCGTTAGTTAGGTTTCTGGCGGTACATTTTTATGTGAATATTCTAAAATCTTCATAAAAACAAAATGCCAGACATTTGAGAAATGTAATATCCATATGCATTCAGATCCAAGCTGGCACAGCCAGCACCATCAATAGACAAGGGATGTTGGCCAAATGAGCCACATTTACGTGTCCTTAGAAACAGACTATAACCAATTACAACAACACTATTCCTTGTGTTTCGATGTATAGCATATTCAAACCCTTATAGACTATTTTATTTATTTTGGGGGCGGTTAGGCTACTTTCCTAAAACATACACTTAGGTTGAAGTCATTAAAACTCATTTTTCAACCACTCCACAGATTTCATGTTAACAAACTATACTCACTTTGACTCAATAATAGTTGTAAATGACAGATTCTGACTCTAATACCTATTTCCAGCTAACATAAGTTAGTGATGTTGAAACCTGAGATGACTCATTATGCCAATTATGGAAAGAGCTTGGCAACGACCAATCTGAAAATAATAGACAGTATTTGTAAGATTAACAAGTTAATATAATTGAATCCATCACAAGGTGGTTGATTTCCTCAAGGCTCTTTGGAGCAGAAACAGAGTTTTGATTTCAAATGTAACTTGAATCTTTCCATGAAGGATGTATTTTGCAGGTGTTTTCATTCTGTTGCGTGTCCGTATCACGCCTGTTTCTGAGAAACACACCACTTCCTGCCCACACAGAGGATGTTTCCATGATACTCTGCAGCGCCGCAGTGCATCATGGTATCATGGTCTATACACTCAAGTGGAAATGTTGTGTGGGTTCATCTGGGTCAGGCATGTTTTCCACTCTGAGCCCCAAAAATGTTTGAAGCTACATTCACAGCAGTTCAAAACTTTGAGTTGATGTCTGCCAGTTTAATGACTGAAGACTGAAGGACTCTTATGAGAGAAAGCAGTTACTTTAATGATACGTGTGAAGCTTGAAAAGGCAGACTGTTTTGTGTCTCTTCAAACATCTGAATAATTATTCAAATCTCACTTTTGCTGACATAAAAATGTAAAGCGTTATTAATAGATGTACAGTATGTACGCATGCTTCCAACTGGTTACTAGATCATATCAGTGAAGCATTTGTGATTACTGTGAATAGCTAGGTATTTTTATAAATTATTAATTTTTTCTTTTTGCAAAATACATTTATGGTCTGGGGGGCTACAGTGTGGTGACTATCATATAGCTGTATCTCTACCTTATAACAGGAAATTGATCCTGCCTTCATCACAAAGAGGAGTGGGGGTGGTGTGTGTTAGTGGTTGTAGTGAAACTGAGCCCTGGAGCCTTGCAGCTCTGCAGGGGTGGAGGTAGAGAGAGAGAGACAGCCGAGGAGAGGATGTGGTGACGGAGAGAACGTGCTGAACGTTGACACACAGGCAGGATGCTGAGAAAGAGCCTTCCATCTCACCACAACCTTACCCAACTCACACCGTGCAAAACACACCTGCAGCTCTGCAATGCTCTCTCCTCTCCTCATTTCTCTGCAAGCACAACCGTCACAGATGATGTTCCATTTCTATGCCAACTGGCATGACAAGACCCAGAGAGCTTTCTGAGTCACATGTTGTCACCGTCACAGACACAGCTGTTTGTTCAACCTGTTGTAAATAAATAACAAGTAGTGTAGTCTGTTGTACAGTGTTTTGTTGTTCATTCTACTGTTCTATAGAGTGTTATGGAAGAAAGGGGTTTCTGAGACCCCTATAGCTCCAGCTCTGATGACTGGAATAGCAATGGAACTTGTAGAAGATGGTACCTAAAATCAACCAACTATATAGCTAGCCTGGGTATCAGTCTTGATTTAGCCTGGGTATCAGTCTTGATTTAGCCTGGGTACCAGTCTTGATTTAGCCTGGGTACCAGTCTTGATTTAGCCTGGGTACCAGTCTTGATTTAGCCTGGGTACCAGTCTTGATTTAGCCTGGGTATCAGTCTTGATTTAGCCTGGGTATCAGTCTTGATTTAGCCTGGGTACCAGTCTTGATTTAGCCTGGGTATCAGTCTTGATTTAGCTGTAGCTAATCCACTCCCTGTACTCCATGTCATGTGCCAAAGAAATGTATTTGGCAAAGACAAGGAGTGGTAAGGATTTGAATGTTAGCTAAAGACTACTGGTACTAAAACTAGTAAGTAGCACCACCACATCTAAACATGCTATTTCATGATGGCCCAGGCGGCCATTGACAGTGTGTGCATCCGTGTGTGCTGGGACATTTTGTCCTTAATGATGGTGTGGTGCTGGGACATTTTGTCCTTAATGATGGTGTGGTGCTGGGACATTTTGTCCTTAATGATGGTGTGGTGCTGGGACATTTTGTCCTTGGAGCCTTAATGAGTCTTAATGATGGTGTGGTGCTGACTAGTGTTATAGTATAGTATAGTATAGTGATCTAATGGAGGGTCACCACATCAGGAGGAAGAAAAGTGGGCGACTTCATGACTGGTTCCTGAAAAAATCATTAGAGTGGAAATTACAGCTGTCACCACATGTTTAAAACCCCATCTTAAAGTCAGACTCACCACATGTTTAAAACCCCATCTTAAATTCAGACTCACCACATGTTTAAAACCCCATCTTAAAGTCAGACTCACCACATGTTTAAAACCCCATCTTAAATTCAGACTCACCACATGTTTAAAACCCCATCTTAAATTCAGACTCACCACATGTTTAAAACCCCATCTTAAAGTCAGACTCACCACATGTTTAAAACCCCATCTTGAAGTCAGACTCACCACATGTTTAAACCCCCATCTTGAAGTCAGACTCACCACATGTTTAAACCCCCATCTTAAATTCAGACTCACCACATGTTTAAAACCCCATCTTAAAGTCAGACTCACCACATGTTTAAAACCCCATCTTAAATTCAGACTCACCACATGTTTAAAACCCCATCTTAAATTCAGACTCACCACATGTTTAAACCCCCATCTTAAATTCACTCACCACATGTTTAAAAACCCCATCTTAAAGTCAGACTCACAACATGTTCAAAACCCCATCTTAAATTCACTCACCACATGTTTAAAACCCCATCTTAAATCCAGACTCACCACATGTTCAAAACCCCATCTTAAATTCAGACTCACAACATGTTCAAAACCCCATCTTAAATTCACTCACCACATGTTTAAAACCCCATCTTAAATTCAGAATCACCACATGTTTAAAACCCCATCTTAAAGTCAGACTCACCACATGTTTAAAACCCCATCTTAAATTCACTCACCACATGTTTAAAACCCCATCTTAAATTCAGACTCACCACATGTTTAAAACCCCATCTTAAATTCAGACTCACCACATGTTTAAAACCCCATCTTAAATTCAGACTCACCACATGTTTAAAACCCCATCTTAAATTCAGACTCACCACATGTTTAAAACCCCATCTTAAATTCACTCACCACATGTTTAAAACTCCATCTTAAATTCAGACTCACCACATGTTTAAAACCCCATCTTAAATTCAGACTCACCACATGTTTAAAACCCCATCTTAAATTCACTCACCACATGTTTAAAACGCCATCTTAAATTCAGACTCACCACATGTTTAAAACCCCATCTTAAATTCAGACTCACCACATGTTTAAAACCCCATCTTAAATTCAGACTCACCACATGTTTAAACCCCCATCTTAAATTCACTCACCACATGTTTAAAACCCCATCTTAAATTCACTCACCACATGTTTAAAAACCCCATCTTAAAGTCAGACTCACCACATGTTTAAAAACCCCATCTTAAAGTCAGACTCACCACATGTTTAAAAACCCCATCTTAAAGTCAGACTCACCACATGTTTAAAACCCCATCTTAAATTCAGACTCACCACATGTTTAAACCCCCATCTTAAAGTCAGACTCACCACATGTTTAAAACCCCATCTTAAATTCACTCACCACATGTTTAAAACCCCATCTTAAATTCAGACTCACCACATGTTTAAAACCCCATCTTAAATTCAGACTCACCACATGTTTAAACCCCCATCTTAAATTCAGACTCACCACATGTTCAAAACCCCATCTTAAATTCAGACTCACCACATGTTTAAACCCCCATCTTAAATTCAGACTCACCACATGTTCAAAACCCCATCTTAAATTCAGACTCACCACATGTTTAAAACCCCATCTTAAAGTCAGACTAAGGTGTTCACAGAAACACAATCCTGAAACAGAGCAGGTACCAGCACCAGTCTCAGGTATAGCACGACCTCTAGTGGTTATGAGTGGTACGGCCCATTTGCTTACTGCCAATGTGTCCTATGGAGAATATTGAGTTCTTTGGGAAGATCTCATTTGCATCCTCATGTCCTCTCCTCAAAACCCATTGGATGAGAAAGCAAGAGGTCCTTCCCCTCTGACCTTCTCCTCCAATGGGTTTTGAGAAGGAGACGTGGAGAGGGGACGTGAGGAGTACACAATCTAGGTCTTCACTTTGTACCCTCTGCCTCAGTTTATGTCATCATGTGACTTCCTCATCACTGACTGCCTCCAGTTGGGACCTGAGTGACATCAGAGTATTCAACCCCCTGGCGTTTTTCCTATTGTGTTGCATTACAACCTGTAGCATACAGTTGAAGTCAGACGTTTACATACACTTAGGTTGAAGTCATTAAAACTAGTTTTTCAACCACAGATTTCATGTTAACAAACTATAGTTTTGGCAAGTCTGTTATGACATCTACTTTGTGCATGATACAAGTAATTCTTCCAACAATTGTTTACAGACAGATTATTTCACTAATAATTCACTATATCACAATTCCAGTGGGTAAGAAGTTTACATACCAAGTTGACTGTGCCTTTAAACAGCTTGGAAAATTCCAGAAAAGGATGTCATGACTTTAGAAGCTTCTGATAGGCTAATTGACATAATTTGAGTCAATTGGAGGTGTACCTGTGGATGTATTTCAAGGCCTACCTTCAAACTCAGTGCCTCTTTGCTCGACATCATGGGAAAATCAAAAGAAATCAGCAAAGACCTCAGAAAGACAATTGTAGACCTCCACAAGTCTGGTTCATTCTTAGGAGCAATTTCCAAACGCCTGTCTCCTAGAGATTAACGTATATTGGTGTGAAAAGTACAAATCAATCCCATAACAACAGCAAAGGACCTTGTGAAGATGCTGGAGGAAACAGGTACAAAAGTATCTATATCCACAGTAAAACGAGTCCTATATTGACATAACCTGAAAGGCCGCTCAGCAAGGAAGAAGCCACTGCTCCAAAACCGCCATAAAAAAGCCAGACGACGGTTTGCAACTGCACATGGGGACAAAGGTCGTAGTTTTTGGAGAAATGTCCTCTGGTCTGATGAAACTAAAATAGAACTGTTTGGCCATAATGACCGTCGTTATGTTTGGAGGAAAAAGGGGGAGGCTTGCAAGCCGAAGAACACCAACCCAACCATGAAGCACGGGTGTGCCAGCATCATGTTGTGGGGGTGCTTTGCTGCAGGAGGGACTGGTGCACTTCACAAAATAGATGGCATCATGAGGAAGGAAAATTATGTGGATATATTGGAGCAACATCTCAAGACATCAGTCAGGAAGTTAAAGCTTGGTTGCAAATGGGTCTTCCAAATGGACAATGACCCCAAGCATACTTCCAAAGTTGTGGAAAAATGGCTTAAGGACAACAAAGTCAAGGTATTGGAGTGGCCATCACAAAGCCCTGACCTCAATCCTACAGAAATTTTGTGGGCAGAACTGAAAAAGCTTGTGGAAGGCTACCCAAATGTTTGACCCAAGTTAAACAATTTAAAGGCAATGCAACCAAATACTAATTGAGTGTATGTAAACTTCTGACCCACTGGGAATGTGATTAAATAAATAAAAGCTTCTGACATTTCACATTCGTAAAATAAAGTGGTGATCCTAACTGACCTAAGACAGGGAATTTTTACTAGGATTAAATGTCAGGAATTGTGAAAAATGTATTTGGCTAAGGTGTATGTAAACTTCTGACTTCAACTGTGTTTTCACCCCCTTTACTATGAAGCCCCTAAATAAGATCTGGTGCAACCAATTACCTTCTGAAGTCACAGAATTAGTTAAATCTGTGTGTAATCTAAGTGTCACATGATCTGTCACATGATCTCAGTATATATACACCTGTTCTGAAAGGCCCCAGAGTCTGTAACACCACTAAGCAAGGGGCACCATGAAGACCAAGGAGCTCTCCAAACAGGTCAGGGACAAAGTTGTGGAGAAGTACAGATCAAGGTTGGGTTATAAAAAATATCAGAGACTTTGAACATCCCACAGAGCACCACTAAATCCATTATTAAAAAATGTAAAGAATATGGCACCACAACTAACCTGCCAAGAGACGACCGCCCACCAAAACTCACAGACCAGGCAAGGAGGGCATTAATCAGAGAGGTAACTAAGAGACCAAAGATAACCCTGAAGGAGCTGCAAATCTCCACAGCGGAGATTGGAGTATCTGTCCATAGGACCACTTTAAGCTGTACACTCCACAGAGCTGGGCTTTTTGGAAGTGGCCAGGAAAAAGCCATTGCTTAAAGAAAAAAATAAGCAAACATATTTGGTGTTCGCCAAAAGGCATGTGGGAGACTCCCCAAACATATGGAAGAAGGTACTTTTTGGCCATCAAGGAAAACGCTATGTCTGTGGCAAACCCAACACCTCTCATCACCCCGAGAACACCAACCCCAAAGTGAAGCATGGTGGTGGCAGCATCATGCTGTCGGGATGTTTTTCCATCGGCAGGGACTGGGAAACTGGTCAGAATTCAAGGAATGATGGATGCCGCCAAATACTGGGAAATTCTTGTGGGAAACCTGTTTCAGTCTTCCAGAGATTTGAGACTGGGACGGAGGTTCACCTTCCAGCAGGAAAATGACCCTAAGCATACTACTAAAGCAACACTCGAGTGGTTTAAGCTCTAAAGGATCTTGTCCCGTCCTCGGGACACTTGAGCTAACATGCGCTAATGTGATTAGTATGACGTTGTAAGTAACAAGAACATTTCCCAGGACATAGACATATCTCATATGGGCAGAAAGCTTAAATTCTTGTTAATCTAACGGCACTGTCCAATTTACAGTAGCTATTACAGTGAAAGAATACCATGCTATTGTTTGAGGAGAGTGCACAGTTTTGTACTTGTATCAAACCAATAGGCAGATTTGGGCAGACTTAATACAACATTTTGAACAGTAATGCAATGGTTCATTGAATATGTCTAAAACTTTGCACATACACTGCTGCCATCTAGTGGTCAAAATATAAATGGCTTCTTGACTCCTAAGTAATACTATGTCCTTACTCTTGCATTTAAAAGAAAACATGTTTTATCTTTTACCAGATCTAATGTGTTATATTCTCCTACATTAATTTTACATGTCTACAAACTTCAAAGTGTTTCCTTTCAAATGGTATCAGGAATATGTATATCCTTGCTTCAGGTCCTGAGCTACAGGCAGTTAGATTTGGGAATGTCATTTTAGGCGGACATTGAAAAAATGGGGAAACATTTAGATGTCTTGGAATGACCTAGTCAAAGCCCAGACCGTAATCCAATTGAGAATCTGTGGTATGACTTAAAGATTGCTGAACACCAGCAGAACCCATCCAACTTGAAGGAGCTGCAGCAGTTTTGCCTTGAAGAAACCATTTTAATTCCAGGTTGGAATAGGAAAAATACCTAAGGGGGTGAATACACTCGCAAGCCAGTGCTCTGTTGATCCTGCCTCTGCAGGAATGCCCATGCAACATATGCCAGGTAAACATGCAATCAACACAAAACACACATTCTGTTTACTTTTCTTCACCGACTGTTGACTTATACGTCAATATTTACAGATTTTAAAAACATCCACACTATCCTCTCCCACCTCCCACTCCTGAAACTATCCTCTCCACCTCCTGAAACTATCCTCTCCCTCTCAGACTCCTGAAACTATCCTCACTCCCACGTCTGAAACTATCCTCTCCACCTCCCACTCCTGAAACTATCCTCTCCCTCTCAGACTCCTGAAACTATCCTCACCCACGTCTGAAACTATCCTCTCCACCTCCCACTCCTGAAACTATCCTCTCCACCTCCCACGTCTGAAACTATCCTCTCCACCTCCCACTCCTGAAACTATCCTCTCCACCTCCCACGTCTGAAACTATCCTCTCCACCTCCCACGTCTGAAACTATCCTCTCCACCTCCCACGTCTGAAACTATCCTCTCCACCTCCCACGTCTGAAACTATCCTCTCCACCTCCCACGTCTGAAACTATCCTCTCCACCTCCCACTCCTGAAACTATCCTCTCCACCTCCCACTCCTGAAACTATCCTCTCCACATCCCACTCCTGAAACTAAACTCCCTCTCCGATGCCTGAAACGATCCTCTCCGACGCCTGAAACGATCCTCTCCGACGCCTGAAACGATCCTCTCCGACGCCTGAAATGATCCTCTCCCGACGCCTGAAACGATCCTCTCCCAGTCCCAATCCTGAAACTATCCTCACTCCCACTCCCGAAACTAGCCTCACTCCCACTCCTCAAACTATCCTCTCACTCCCACTCCTGAAACTATCCTTTCACTCCCACTCCTGAAACTATCCTCTCACTCCCACTCCTGAAACTATCCTCTCACTCCCACTCCTGAAACTATCCTCTCACTCCCACTCCTGAAACTATCCTCACTCCCACTCCTCAAACTATCCTCACTCCCACTCCTCAAACTATCCTCACTCCCACTCCTCAAACTATCCTCTCACTCCCACTCCTGAAACTATCCTCACTCCCACTCCTCAAACTATCCTCACTCCCACTCCTCAAACTATCCTCACTCCCACTCCTCAAACTATCCTCTCACTCTCACTCCCACAACTATCCTCTCACTCTCACTCCCACAACTATCCTCTCACTATCACTCCCACAACTATCCTCTCACTCCCACTCCTCAAACTATCCTCTCACTCTCACTCCCACAACTATCCTCTCACTCTCACTCCCACAACTATCCTCTCACTCTCACTCCCACAACTATCCTCACTCCCACTCCTGAAACTATCCTCACTCCCACTCCTGAAACTATCCTCACTCCCACTCCTGAAACTATCCTCACTCCCACTCCTGAAACTATCCTCACTCCCACTCCTGAAACTATCCTCACTCCCCAAACTATCCTCTCACTCCCACTCCTCAAACTATCCTCTCTCACTCCTCAAACTATCCTCTCACTCCCCAAACTATCCTCTCACTCCCCAAACTATCCTCTCACTCCCACTCCTCAAACTATCCTCACTCCCACTCCTCAAACTATCCTCTCACTCCCACTCCTCAAACTATCCTCTCACTCCCACTCCTCAAACTATCCTCTCACTCCCACTCCTCAAACTATCCTCTCATTCCCCAAACTATCCTCTCACTCCCACTCCCCAAACTATCCTCTCACTCCCACTCCTCAAACTATCCTCTCACTCCCACTCCTCAAACTATCCTCTCACTCCCACTCCTCAAACTATCCTCTCACTCCCACAACTATCCTCTCACTCCCACTCCTCAAACTATCCTCACTCCCACTCCTCAAACTATCCTCACTCCCACTCCTCAAACTATCCTCTCTCACTCCCACTCCTCAAACTATCCTCTCTCACTCCCACTCCTCAAACTATCCTCTCACTCCCACTCCTCAAACTATCCTCTCACTCCCACAACTATCCTCTCTCACTCCCACTCCTCAAACTATCCTCTCTCACTCCCACTCCTCAAACTATCCTCTCTCACTCCCACAACTATCCTCTCACTCCCACAACTATCCTCTCACTCCCACTCCTGAAACTATCCTCACTCCCACTCCTCAAACTATCCTCTCTCACTCCCACTCCTCAAACTATCCTCTCTCACTCCCACTCCTCAAACTATCCTCTCACTCCCACTCCTCAAACTATCCTCTCACTCCCACTCCTCAAACTATCCTCTCACTCCCACTCCTCAAACTATCCTCTCACTCCCACTCCTCAAACTATCCTCTCACTCCCACTATCCTTAGCGAAAAACAGAAAATGAAATTATCCAGTTCTGACAAAATGTTAAATTTTAAGATACATTTTACACTTCAAATCCTCCACCAGGCAGTACCAAGATTTTTTTTTTAAATTGTTTATTTAACTAGGCAAGTCAGTTAAGACCAAATTCTTATTTACAACGACGGCCTAGGAACAGTGGGTTAACTGCCTTGTTCAGGGGCAGAACTACAGATTTTTACCTTGTCAGCTCGGGGATTCGATCAAGCAACCTTTAGAATACTGGCCCAACGCTCTAACCACTCAGCTACCTGCCGATACAGTGCCTTCAAAGTATTCACACCCCTTGAATTATTCCAGATTTTGTTGTGTCATTGATCTACATACAAATACCCCATAAACTTTTTAATATTAATGAATTAAAATTTAAAATGTCTTGAATCAATATGTATTCAACCCCTTTGTTATGGCAAGCCTAAATAAATTAACAAATTGCATAATACATTGCACGGACTAATTCTGTGTTCAATAATATTGTTTAACATGATTTTAAAAATGGCTACCTCCTCTCTGTACCCCACACATACAATAATATGTAAGGTCCCTCAGTCGAGTAGTGATTTAAATGCCTCGCAAAAATAAGGGCACCTATTGGTAGATGGGTAAAAATAAAAAAAGCAGACATTGAATATCCCTTTGAGCATGGTGAAGTTATTAATTAGGCTTTGGATGGTGTATCAATACACCCAGTCACTAAAGATACAGGCGTACTTCCTAACTCAGTTGCTGAAGAGGAAGGAAACCACTAAGGGATTTCACCATGAGCCAATGGTGACTTAAACAGTTAAGAGTTTAATGGCTGTGATAAGAGAAAACTGAGGATGGATCAACAACATTGTAGTTACTCCACAATACTAACCTAAATGACAGAGTGAAAAGAAGGAAGCATGTACAGAACAAAAATATTCTAAAACATGCATCCTGTTTGCAACAAGGCACTTAAGTAATACTGCAAAAATGTGGCAAAGAAAAAAAACGTTTTGTCCTGAATACAAAGTGTTATGTTTGGGGCAAATGCAATACAACACATTTCTGAGTACCACTCTCCATATTTTCAAGCATGGTGGTGGCTGCATCATGTTATGGGTATGCTTGTCATTGGCAAGGAAGTAGGGAGTTTTTTAGGATACAAATAAACTTAAGAGCTAAGCACAGGCAACATCCTAGAGCAAAACCTGTTTCAGTCTGCTTTCCACCAGACACTAAGAGACAAAATCACCTTTCTGAAGGACAGTAACCTAAAACACAAGGCCAAATATACACTGGAATTGCTTACCAAGACGACACTGAATGTTCCTGAGTGGCTTAGTTACAGTTTTGACTTAAATCGGCTTGAAAATGGCTGTCTAGCAACGACCAACAACCAAGTTGACAGAGCTTGAAGAATTTAAAAAGGAATAATGGACAAATATTGTACAATTCAGGTGTGGAAAGATCTTAGAGAATTACCCAGAAACACTCACAGCTGGAATCACTGACAAAGGTGCTTCTACAAAGTATTTACTCAGGGAAGTGAATACTTATTTAAAATAAAATAATAATTGGGGAGAGGTAGAGGGGGGTTGAGGAGCGGTAGAGGGGAGTTGGGGAGTGGTAGAGGGGAGTTGGGGAGTGGTAGAGGGGAGTTGGGGAGTGGTAGAGGGGAGTTGGGGAGTGGTAGAGGGGAGTTGGGGAGTGGTAGAGGGGAGTTGGGGAGTGGTAGATGGGAGTTGGGGAGTGGTAGTGGGGAGTGGTAGAGGGGAGTTGGGGAGTGGTAGATGGGAGTTGGGGAGTGGTAGTGGGGAGTGGTAGTGGGGAGTGGTAGATGGGAGTTGGGGAGTGGTAGAGCGGAGTTGGGGAGCGGTAGAGGGGAGTGGTAGAGGGGAGTGGTAGAGGGGAGTGGTAGAGGGGAGTGGTAGAGGGGAGTGGTAGAGGGGAGTTGGGGAGTGGTAGAGGGGAGTGGTAGATGGGAGTTGGGGAGTGGTAGAGGGGAGTGGTAGAGGGGAGTGGTAGAGGGGAGTTGGGGAGTGGTAGAGGGGAGTGGTAGAGGGGAGTTGGGGAGTGGTAGAGGGGAGTGGTAGAGGGGAGTGGTGAGTGGTAGAGGGGAGTGGTAGATGGGAGTTGGGGAGCGGTAGAGGGGAGTGGTAGATGGGAGTTGGGGAGTGGTAGAGGGGAGTGGTAGAGGGGAGTGGTAGAGGGGAGTGGTAGAGGGGAGTGGTGAGTGGTAGAGGGGAGTGGTAGATGGGAGTTGGGGAGTGGTAGAGGGGAGTGGTAGAGGGGAGTTGGGGAGTGGTAGAGGGGAGTGGTAGAGGGGAGTGGTAGATGGGAGTTGGGGAGTGGTAGAGGGGAGTGGTAGAGGGGAGTGGTAGAGGGGAGTGGTAGATGGGAGTGGTAGAGGGGAGTGATAGAGGGGAGTGGTAGAGGGGAGTGGTAGATGGGAGTGGTAGATGGGAGTTGGGGAGTTGTAGAGGGGAGTGGTAGAGGGGAGTGGTAGATGGGAGTGGTAGAGGGGAGTGGGGAGTGGTAGAGGGGAGTGGTAGATGGGAGTTGGGGAGTGGTAGAGGGGAGTTGGGGAGTGGTAGAGGGGAGTGGTAGAGGGGAGTGGTAGAGGGGAGTGGTAGATGGGAGTTGGGGAGTGGTAGAGGGGAGTGGTAGAGGGGAGTGGTAGAGGGGAGTTGGGGAGTGGTAGAGGGGAGTGGTAGAGGGGAGTGGTAGAGGGGAGTTGGGGAGTGGTAGAGGGGAGCGGTAGAGGGGAGTTGGGGAGTGGTAGAGGGGAGTGGTAGAGGGGAGTTGGGGAGTGGTAGAGGGGAGTGGTAGAGGGGAGTTGGGGAGTGGTAGAGGGGAGTGGTAGAGGGGAGTTGGGGAGTGGTAGAGGGGAGTGGTAGAGGGGAGTGGTAGAGGGGAGTTGGGGAGTGGTAGAGGGGAGTTGGGGAGCGGTAGAGGGGAGTGGTAGAGGGGAGTTGGGGAGTGGTAGAGGGGAGTGGTAGATGGGAGTTGGGGAGTGGTAGAGGGGAGTGGTAGAGGGGAGTGGTAGATGGGAGCGGTAGAGGGGAGTGGTAGAGGGGAGTGGTAGAGGGGAGTTGGGGAGTGGTAGAGGGGAGTTGGGGAGTGGTAGAGGGGAGTGGTAGAGGGGAGTGGTAGAGGGGAGTGGTGAGTGGTAGAGGGGAGTGGTAGATGGGAGTTGGGGAGCGGTAGAGGGGAGTGGTAGATGGGAGTTGGGGAGTGGTAGAGGGGAGTGGTGAGTGGTAGAGGGGAGTGGTAGAGGGGAGTTGGGGAGTGGTAGAGGGGAGTGGTAGAGGGGAGTGATAGAGGGGAGTGGGGAGTGGTAGAGGGGAGTGGTAGAGGGGAGTGGTGAGTGGTAGAGGGGAGTGGTAGATGGGAGTTGGGGAGTGGTAGAGGGGAGTTGGGGAGTGGTAGAGGGGAGTGGTAGAGGGGAGTGGTAGAGGGGAGTTGGGGAGTGGTAGAGGGGAGTGGTAGAGGGGAGTTGGGGAGTGGTAGAGGGGAGCGGTAGAGGGGAGTTGGGGAGTGGTAGAGGGGAGTGGTAGAGGGGAGTGGTAGAGGGGAGTTGGGGAGTGGTAGAGGGGAGTGGTAGAGGGGAGTGGTAGAGGGGAGTTGGGGAGTGGTAGAGGGGAGCGGTAGAGGGGAGTGGTAGAGGGGAGTGGTAGAGGGGAGTGGTAGAGGGGAGTTGGGGAGTGGTAGAGGGGAGTGGTAGAGGGGAGTTGGGGAGCGGTAGAGGGGAGTGGGAGGTGGTAGATGGGAGTTGGGGAGGGGAGTGGTAGAGGGGAGTTGGGGAGTGATAGAGGGGAGTGGGAGGTGGTAGATGGGAGTTGGGGAGGGGAGTGGTAGAGGGGAGTTGGGGAGTGATAGAGGGGAGTGGTAGAGGGGAGTGGGGAGTGGTAGAGGGGAGTGGTAGAGGGGAGTGGTGAGTGGTAGAGGGGAGTGGTAGATGGGAGTTGGGGAGTGGTAGAGGGGAGTGGTAGAGGGGAGTTGGGGAGTGGTAGAGGGGAGTGGTAGAGGGGAGTTGGGGAGCGGTAGAGGGGAGTGGTAGAGGGGAGTTGGGGAGTGGTAGAGGGGAGTGGGGAGTGGTAGAGGGGAGTGGTAGAGGGGAGTTGGGGAGTGATAGAGGGGAGTGGTAGAGGGGAGTGGGGAGTGGTAGAGGGGAGTGGTAGATGGGAGTTGGGGAGCGGTAGATGGGAGTTGGGGAGCGGTAGATGGGAGTTGGGGAGTGGTAGAGGGGAGTGGTAGAGGGGAGTGGTAGATGGGAGTGGTAGAGGGGAGTGGTAGAGGGGAGCGGTAGAGGGGAGTGGTAGATGGGAGTTGGGGAGCGGTAGAGGGGAGTTGGGGAGTGGTAGAGGGGAGTGGTAGAGGGGAGTGGTAGAGGGGAGTTGGGGAGTGGTAGAGGGGAGTGGTAGATGGGAGTTGGGGAGTGGTAGAGGGGAGTTGGGGAGTGGTAGAGGGGAGTGGTAGATGGGAGTTGGGGAGTGGTAGAGGGGAGTTGGGGAGTGGTAGAGGGGAGTGGTAGATGGGAGTTGGGGAGTGGTAGAGGGGAGTGGTAGAGGGGAGTTGGGGAGTGGTAGATGGGAGTTGGGGAGTGGTAGATGGGAGTTGGGGAGTGGTAGAGGGGAGTGGTAGATGGGAGTTGGGGAGTGGTAGAGGGGAGTGGTAGAGGGGAGTTGGGGAGTGGTAGAGGGGAGTGGTAGATGGGAGTTGGGGAGTGGTAGAGGGGAGTTGGGGAGTGGTAGAGGGGAGTGGTAGAGGGGAGTTGGGGAGTGGTAGAGGGGAGTGGTAGATGGGAGTTGGGGAGTGGTAGAGGGGAGTTGGGGAGTGGTAGAGGGGAGTTGGGGAGTGGTAGAGGGGAGTGGTAGATGGGAGTTGGGGAGTGGTAGAGGGGAGTTGGGGAGTGGTAGAGGGGAGTTGGGGAGTGGTAGAGGGGAGTTGGGGAGTGGTAGAGGGGAGTGGTAGATGGGAGTTGGGGAGTGGTAGAGGGGAGTGGTAGAGGGGAGTGGTAGAGGGGAGTTGGGGAGTGGTAGATGGGAGTTGGGGAGTGGTAGAGGGGAGTGGTAGATGGGAGTTGGGGAGCGGTAGAGGGGAGTGGTAGATGGGAGTTGGGGAGTGGTAGAGGGGAGTGGTAGATGGGAGTTGGGGAGTGGTAGATGGGAGTGGTAGATGGGAGTTGGGGAGTGGTAGATGGGAGTTGGGGAGTGGTAGATGGGAGTGGTAGAGGGGAGTGGTAGAGGGGAGTTGGGGAGTGGTAGAGGGGAGTGGTAGAGGGGAGTGGTAGATGGGAGTTGGGGAGTGGTAGAGGGGAGTTGGGGAGTGGTAGAGGGGAGTTGGGGAGTGGTAGATGGGAGTGGTAGAGGGGAGTGGTAGAGGGGAGTTGGGGAGTGGTAGATGGGAGTGGTAGAGGGGAGTTGGGGAGTGGTAGATGGGAGTTGGGGAGTGGTAGATGGGAGTGGTAGAGGGGAGTGGTAGAGGGGAGTTGGGGAGTGGTAGAGGGGAGTAGTAGAGGGGAGTGGTAGATGGGAGTTGGGGAGTGGTAGAGGGGAGTGGTAGATGGGAGTTGGGGAGCGGTAGAGGGGAGTGGTAGATGGGAGTTGGGGAGTGGTAGAGGGGAGTGGTAGATGGGAGTTGGGGAGTGGTAGATGGGAGTGGTAGATGGGAGTTGGGGAGTGGTAGATGGGAGTTGGGGAGTGGTAGATGGGAGTGGTAGAGGGGAGTGGTAGAGGGGAGTTGGGGAGTGGTAGAGGGGAGTGGTAGAGGGGAGTGGTAGATGGGAGTTGGGGAGTGGTAGAGGGGAGTTGGGGAGTGGTAGAGGGGAGTTGGGGAGTGGTAGATGGGAGTGGTAGAGGGGAGTGGTAGAGGGGAGTTGGGGAGTGGTAGATGGGAGTGGTAGAGGGGAGTTGGGGAGTGGTAGATGGGAGTTGGGGAGTGGTAGATGGGAGTGGTAGAGGGGAGTGGTAGAGGGGAGTTGGGGAGTGGTAGAGGGGAGTAGTAGAGGGGAGTGGTAGATGGGAGTTGGGGAGTGGTAGAGGGGAGTTGGGGAGTGGTAGAGGGGAGTTGGGGAGTTGTAGAGGGGAGTGGTAGAGGGGAGTGGTAGAGGGGAGTGGTAGAGGGGAGTGGTGAGTGGTAGAGGGGAGTGGTAGAGGGGAGTGGTAGAGGGGAGTGGTAGAGGGGAGTGGTAGATGGGAGTTGTAGAGGGGAGTGGTAGAGGGGAGTGGTAGAGGGGAGTGGTGAGTGGTAGAGGGGAGTGGTAGAGGGGAGTGGTAGAGGGGAGTTGTAGAGGGGAGTGGTAGAGGGGAGTTGGGGAGCGGTAATAGGCCCATGTTCATAGTCTCAACACCCCTACTGAGTGAGAGGTGTCAGTGTGATCAGTTGATCAGTCAGAAGAAAAACTGTCCCTGACAGCAGTAGTACTAGTCTTCATTTCCCCAGACCAATCTTCTTGGCCTCTGTTTCATAGATCAACAGCCTCCACATTTTAACTATGAACACCTCTGCCTCCTCATCCAGAACCTGCAAGTCAATACATCAGTTAGTTTGTGGTCTCGTCTCTTACATGTTGTACTACTAATTTATATGACTTGTTGATGAGAACAAACAGATGTACAGTGGGGAGAACAAGTATTTGATACACTGCCAATTTTGAAGGTTTTGCTACTTACAAAGCATGTAGAAGTCTGTAATTTTTATCATAGGTACACTTCAACTGTGAGAGACGGAATCTAAAACAAAAATCCAGAAAATCACATTGTATGATTTTTAAATAATTAATTAGCATTTTATTGCATGACATAAGTATTTGATCACCTACCAACCAGTAAGAATTCCGGCTCTCACAGACCTGTTAGTTTTTCTTTAAGAAGCCCTCCTGTTCTCCACTCATTACCTGTATTAACTGCACCTGTTTGAACTCGTTACCTGTATAAAAGACACCTGTCCACACACTCAATCAAACAGACTCCAACCTCTCCACAATGGCCAAGGCCAGAGAGCTGTGTAAGGACATCAGGGATAACATTGTAGACCTGCACAAGGCTGGGATGGGCTACAGGACAATAGGCAAGCAGCTTGGTGAGAAGGCAACAACTGTTGGCGCAATTATTAGAAAATGGAAGAAGTTCAAGATGACGGTCAATCTCCCTCGGTCTGGGGCACCATGCAAGATCTCACCTCGTGGGGCATCAATGATCATGAGGAAGGTGAGGGATCAGCCCAGAACTAAAAAAATTACAGACCTCTACATGCTTTGTAAGTGGGAAAACCTGCAAAATCGGCAGTGTATCAAATACTTGTTCTCCCCACTGTATTTATTACTAACTCAAGTGTAGGCTTACATTTAATAACATATGATTCATAAACTGGTTAAGCCTATAAGATTATTCCATGTTTAATCATTATCTGTTATTTAACTCACCATAGCAACATCATCCAAGATCCCCTGCGGTGTGCCGTGAGACATCACCTGAGGAGAGAACAAGCTGGTAAAACACCACAACACTCACAAAGCCTACTACAGGGAATAGTTAACACCCAGAGACAATGGGTCCTCAATACCTTTGACAGTGTCAGGGGATATGTCACACCCAGAGACAATGGGTCCTCAATACCTTTGACAGTGTCAGGGGATATGTCACACCCAGAGACAATGGGTCCTCAATACCTTTGACAGTGTCAGGGGATATGTCACACCCAGAGACAATGGGTCCTCAATACCTTTGACAGTGTCAGGGGATATGTCACACCCAGAGACAATGGGTCCTCAATACCTTTGACAGTGTCAGGGGATATGTCACACCCAGAGACAATGGGTGTAATCATTATCTCCATGGCCAATGTGAAGAATAGAATGCTAGTGACATAGTTACATGCTTATGACACGTCTTACAATGCATTATAACCGCAAGCTTTAAGCTAAAGGAGTAGTCCCCCCCAAAGAAAATGACATATTGATACCATTGACAAACATACACTGAGTGTACAAACATTAGGAACATGCTCTTCCCAAGACATAGACTGACCGTGGGAAGCATTGGAGTCAACATGGGCCAGCATTCCTGTGGAACGCTTGACACCTTGTAAGGTGTTCCTAATGTTTTGTCCACTCACTGTATAGGTACATTGGATTTGTGACACAAATGCTAAAAAGTGAGTGTTTGAAACAGTGACCAGGTAAACTAAAGGAAAGCATGGGTTGCTATCATACCAGGTCTATAGACTTCTTACAGGGTAAGGAAACACATGTCATTCTTCCTCAGACCATCATCATCAGTTACTCACTAACTAACTAACTAACTGACCTTGGAACAGACAAAGTCGACTAGCGTAGCTTCCTCCTCTCCAATGTATTCTATGATCTTCTTGTTGATCCAGGGCCTGATGCGACGCTCCATCAGAGTCTGAGACAGGAAGAACAATAGTGATTTACAGAGAATAGCTAGTTCTTCCACACAACTTTGAATTTCCTGTTGACCAAATGTGTTAGAGTACATTATGTAGATTTAATCCCAGTTATCCACAGAGGACCAGAACCCATGGGACTTGTTAGTGTGTGAACCCTACAGGAATTAAACCCAGCGTTGCTATTGCCACGTTATTCCCAACTGACCCACACAAGAGCTATGGGGCTGCCCCCTCCTTATCCTTACTGAGTCCACAGCAGTCCAGTCCAGAGGGTAGTTGAACAGGTCGGGTCTGGCCGTAGGAATCTTTTCGATGAGACTCCTGATGTGTTTCCGTTTCTCCTCTGTGTTGTCACCTCCTTTCCCTCCCGGTACCTCTGCCCCGTCCAGACCCAAGCTCTTATCATCCTCACCGTAGTCCAGCGGAACCAGCTTACGTTTACGAGGTGCCTCGTCTGCCTCCTCCTCACCAAACTTGTTGAAGACACTGTCGACGTAGGAGAGTTTCTTACGTTGACTCCCAGTGTGGATCTGGTGGTTGGGGCTGGTGCCGGCACCTGGGGAAGGAGAGAGAGATGGAATGAAACAGTGGGTTATAGTGGGGAAGGAGAGAGAGATGGAATGAAACAGTGGGTTATAGTGGGGAAGGAGAGAGAGATGGAATGAAACAGTGGGTTATAGTGGGGAAGGAGAGAGAGATGGAATGAAACAGTGGGTTATAGTGGGGAAGGAGAGAGAGATGGAATGAAACAGTGGGTTATAGTGGGGAAGGAGAAAGAGATGGAATGAAAGTGGGTTATAGTGAATTGAGGGACAAAGCTAGAGGGTTACATGCTGACTAGACCCATTTTGTCCACCCACACCAGACGTGATCAGAACACGCAGGTTGAAATATCAAAACGAACTCTGAACCAACTATATTAATTTGAGGACAGGTAGAAAAGCATTAAACATGTATGGACATTTAGCTGCTAGCTGCTGTTAGTTAATTAGTCCTGGGATATAAACATTGGGTTGTTATTTTACCTGAAATGCACCAGGTCCTCTACTCTGACAATTAACCCACAGATAAAAGGGTCAACCAAGTTAGTTTCCTCCATCAGGCTTCTATTTCTTCAGACTTTATATGGTGGTTGGCAACCAGCTTTAAGGTGCATTACCACCACCTACTGGACTGGAGTGTGGACCTCAGGTCATCTTCCAATCACCCACGAGGGAATACGCTCCAATGAGGAGATGGGAGAGGCGGGACTAGCAGCGCGCTAAGCGTCACAAATAGAACCAAGTTCTATTTTAGCGCCTGGCAACGCAGACGCTCGTTGACGTGCGCGAGCAGTTTAGATTCAATGATTGAATAACATGTATGTGTAAATGTATTTTGTAACCCAGCAGTGTGGTCAGCATGTTAGGCTGAGAGATGATGATGCGACTTAACTTAGTAACTTTCAAAAAGCTCAGGATCCTTCAGCATACAGATATGAAATGTTCAACATATAGATAGACATACAACGCTAGCTAACCAGTTTGAGGCTGCGGCCCATTTTGTTCTAACTAATTCAATCTAGTTCTAACTCACCCAGTTTGAGGCTGAGGCCCATTTTGGGATGCTGTTCCTCGGTGGGCAGAGCTTCAGGAGAGTTTTCATGAGGGATGATGATGCCGCAGGGAGACTCGTTGCCGGGGGAGTTGGGTGTGGCGCCGCCGCTGCCCGACGACACCGAGGGGGCCGACGTGATTGGCCGCAACGTGGGCTTCAGGTTTGGCCTGGCATCTGACGAGTCCTCCCCGTCACGATCATCAAGCTCCTCCCCCTCCTCCACGTCATCGTCTGATTGGGGCTGAGGGTGCTGGGGAGTAGGCCTGTCTGCACCTCCTCGTCTCCTGTCCCTACGGTGGTGCTCCCTCTCTCGGTGCTCCCTCTCCCTGTTTGGTTTCTCCTGCTGCACCTCCTCCTCTGGCTCCGGCTTCACTGGGGGCTGCCTCCTCCGCTCTGCCTCCTCCTCCATCTTGGTTTCAAATCAAATCAAATGTATTTAAAGTGCTTGTTCAATAACAAGTTCTTTCTCAGATTATTACCAATCCCACAAGGTATGCAATCTGGTTTCCTCTCAGGTTATGGATGTGTCACTGCAACCTTAAAGGTCCTCAATGATGTCACCACTGCCCTTGATTCTAAGCAATGTTGTGCTGCTATTTTTATTGACTTGGCCAAAGCTTTTGATACGGTAGACCATTCCATTCTTGTGGGCCGGCTAATGAGTATTGGTGTCTCTGAGGGGTCTTTGGCCTGGTTTGCTAACTACCTCTCTCAAAGAGTGCAGTGTATAAAGTCAGAAAATCTGCTGTCTCAGCCACTGCCTGTCACGAAGGGTGTACCCCAAGGCTCGATCCTAGGCCCCACGCTCTTCTCAATATATATAAACATAGCTCAGGCAGCAGGAAGCTCTCTCATCCATTTATATGCAGATGATACAGTCTTACACTCAGCTGGCCCCTCCCAGGATTTTGTGTTAAACGCTCTACAACAAAGCTTTCTTAGTGCCCAACAAGCTTTCTCTGCCCTTAACCTCGTTCTGAACACCTCCAAAACAAAGGTCATGTGGTTTGGTAAGAAGAATACCCCTCTCCCCACAGGTGTGATTTACAACCTCTGAGGGTTTAGAACTTGAGGTAGTCACCTCATACAAGTACTTGGGAATATGGCTGGACGGTACACTGTCCTTCTCTCAACACATATCAAGGCTGCAGGCTAAGGTTACATCTAGCCTTGGTTTCCTCAATCGTAAACCTCTTTCACCCCAGCTGCCAAACTAACCCTGATTCAGATGACCACCCTACCTATGCTAGATTATGGAGACGTAATCTATAGATCGGCAGGTAAGGGTGTTCTCGAGCGGCTAGATGTTCCTTACCATTTGGCCATCAGATTTACCACCAATGCTCCTTAGAGGACACATCACTGCACTCTATACTCTTCTGTAAACTGGTCATCTCTGTATACCCGTCGCAAGACCCACTGGTTGATGCTTATTTATAAAACACTCTTAGGCCTCACTTTCTGCCAGTCACATTCTGTTAAAGGTCCCCAAAGCACACACATCCCTGAGTCGCTTGTCTTTTCAGTTCGCTGCAGCTAGCGACTGGAACGAGCTGCAACAAACACTCGCTGGACAGTTTTACCTCAATCTCTTCATTCAAAGACTCAATCATGGACACTCTTACTGACAGTTGTGGCTGCTTTGCATGATGTATTGTCATCTCTACCTTCTTGCCCTTTGTGCTGTTTCTGTGCCCAATAATGTTTGTACCATGTTTTGTGCTGCTACCATGTTGTGTTGCTGCCTTGCTGTGTTGTTGTCTTAGGTCTCTCTTTATGTAGTGTTGTGGTGTCTCTCTTTATGTAGTGTTGTGGTGTCTCTCTTTATGTAGTGTTGTGGTGTCTCTCTTTATGTAGTGTTGTGGTGTCTCTCTTTATGTAGTGTTGTGGTGTCTCTCTTTATGTAGTGTTGTGGTGTCTCTCTTGATGTAGTGTCTCTCTCTATGTAGTGTTGTGGTGTCTCTCTTTATGTAGTGTTGTGGTGTCTCTCTTTATGTAGTGTTGTGGTGTCTCTCTTTATGTAGTGTTGTGGTGTCTCTCTTTATGTAGTGTTGTGGTGTCTCTCTTTATGTAGTGTTGTGGTGTCTCTCTTGATGTAGTGTCTCTCTCTATGTAGTGTTGTGGTGTCTCTCTTTATGTAGTGTTGTGGTGTCTCTCTTTATGTAGTGTTGTTGTGTCTCTCTTTATGTAGTGTTGTGGTGTCTCTCTCATCGTGATGTGTTTTGTCCTATATTTTATTTAATTATTTGTAATCCCTTAATGCCTGTAGATAGTCCGTCATTGTAAATAAGAATTTGTTCTTAACTGACTTGCCTAGTTAAATAAAGGTTAAATAAAACAACAAAACAAGTTGCCAGCCAGCCAGCCAGACACAGACAGACACAGACAGACACAGACAGACACAGACAGACACAGACAGACACAGACAGACCCTCTGCAGCTCGGCCTCAGGGTCTGGGTGTCCCTCAGCTAACAGTCTCTGTCTGTCTGACATACATACCCTCTGCAGCTCGGCCTCAGGATCTGGGTGTCCCTCAGCTAACAGTCTCTGTCTGATCTGATATACATACCCTCTGCAGCTCGGCCTCAGGGTCTGGGTGTCCCTCAGCTAACAGTCTCTGTCTGATCTGGTCATGCTCCTCCTTCTCCCTCTTCCTGTCTCTGTCATCCAGCTCAGTCTCCTTCTCACGGTCTCTCAGACGCTTCTGTAACGCACTACCCCTGGAGGGAGAGAGGAAGGCCAGTCAGACATACAGCTTAAAGCAGTATAACATAATAACACTACCCCTGGAGGGAGAGAGGAAGGCCAGTCAGACATACAGCTTAAAGCAGTATAACATAATAACACTACCCCTGGAGGGAGAGAGGAAGGCCAGTCAGACATACAGCTTAAAGCAGTATAACATAATAACACTACCCCTGGAGGGAGAGAGGAAGGCCAGTCAGACATACAGCTTAAAGCAGTATAACATAATAACACTACCCCTGGAGGGAGAGAGGAAGGCCAGTCAGACATACAGCTTAAAGCAGTATAACCAAATAACACACCTGTAGTATTTAGGGTTAGGTGTTATAAAGACGTGACCTCGCCTGTAGTATTTAGGGTTAGGTGTTATAAAGACGTGACCTCACCTGTAGTATTTAGGGTCATCTCTGTCATCGTCATAATCCTCCAGGAACTCTTTCAGACGCTTGCCTTCTTTTGTCTGGAGGAGGAAGAACACAGGATTACATTACTGCTAATCTCAGAAACACACAACTAAAAGTAGTAATTGCATCAGATGCTTGATTAAGTTCTGGGGTGAGATGTGTTCTGGGGTGAGATGTGTTCTGGGGTGAGATGTGTTCTGGGGTGAGATGTGTTCTGGGCAAAATGTCCCCTTCCCTTCAGAAATTAGAAAAATGCAAACACCTGTGAAATCGTGATTTGTCCAAATGATCAGTGAAGCAAATAAACCTTGTTAGTTGTCGAATTGGGGCGGCAGGTAGCCGAGTGGTTAGAGCGTTGGGCCCGTAACCAAAAGGTTGCTGGATCAAATCCCGAGCTGACAAGGTAAAAATCTGATGTTCTGCCCCTGAACAAGGCAGTTAACCCACTGTTCCTAGGCTGTCGTTGTAAATAAGAATTTGTTCTTATCTGACTTTTTAAAATCCCAGTCTGTTGATAGACCTACAATACCAGTAGGCTCTCTCTCTCTCCCTCTCCCTCTCTCTCTCTCCATACTCCTCCCTCCCTCTCTCTCTCTCCATACTCCTCCATACCCCTCCTCCCTCTCTCCATACCCCTCCTCCCTCCCTCCCTCCATACCACTCCTCCCACCATACATACCACTCCTCCCTCCCTCCCTCCATACCACTCCTCCCTCCCTCCATACCACTCCTCCCTCCCTCCCTCCATACTCCTCCTCCCTCCCTCCCTCCCTCCCTCCCTCCATACTCCTCCTCCCTCCCTCCCTCCATACTCCTCCTCCCTCCCTCCCTCCATACTCCTCTTCCCTACTCCTCCATACCCCTCCTCCCTACTCCTCCATACCCCTCCTCCATACCCCTCCTCCCTACTCCTCCATACCCCACCTCCATACCCCTCCTCCCTCTCTCCATACCCCCCCTCCTTCTCCAAACCCCTCCCTACATACTCCTCCCTACTCCTTCTCCATACTCCTTCTCCCTCTCTCCTTCCCTCCCTCCCTCCCATACTCCTCCTCCTCCCTCCATTCTCCTCCATACTCCTCCTCCCTCTCTCCCTACTCCTCCCTCCCTACTCCCTCCCTACTCCAAATTCGGCCCGCGGGCTGACAGTTGTGGAACCCTGCTGTACGTTGACGTCTATATTACCATCTCACGGCGTCTCTCCTCCTCTCGCTGGTTCTCTTTGTCATAGTCCCGAGCCTTCTTCCTCTCTCTGATCTCCCAGTTCTTCAGACGCTGAAAGAAGAGGAGCAACAACATGTATAAACACACAGCTAGACAACAACCCTGAATCAAACAGGCCTGATATAAACACACAGCTAGACAACAACCCTGAATCAAACAGGCCTGATATAAACACACAGCTAGACAACAACCCTGAATCAAACAGGCCTGATATAAACACACAGCTAGACAACAACCCTGAATCAAACAGGCCTGATATAAACACACAGCTAGACAACAACCCTGAATCAAACAGGCCTGATATAAACACACAGCTAGACAACAACCCTGAATCAAACAGGCCTGATATAAACACACAGCTAGACAACAACCCTGAATCAAACAGGCCTGATATAAACACACAGCTAGACAACAACCCTGAATCAAACAGGCCTGATATAAACACACAGCTAGACAACAACCCTGAATCAAACAGGCCTGATATAAACACACAGCTAGACAACAACCCTGAATCAAACAGGCCTGATATAAACACACAGCTAGACAACAACCCTGAATCAAACAGGCCTGATATAAACACACAGCTAGACAACAACCCTGAATCAAACAGGCCTGATATAAACACACAGCTAGACAACAACCCTGAATCAAACAGGCCTGATATAAACACACAGCTAGACAACAACCCTGAATCAAACAGGCCTGATATAAACACACAGCTAGACAACAACCCTGAATCAAACAGGTCTGATATAAACACACAGCTAGACAACAACCCTGAATCAAACAGGTCTGATAAACACACAGCTAGACAACAACCCTGAATCAAACAGGCCTGATATAAACACACAGCTAGACAACAACCCTGAATCAAACAGGCCTGATATAAACACACAGCTAGACAACAACCCTGAATCAAACAGGTCTGATAAACACACAGCTAGACAACAACCCTGAATCAAACAGGTCTGATAAACACACAGCTAGACAACAACCCTGAATCAAACAGGCCTGATATAAACACACAGCTAGACAACAACCCTGAATCAAACAGGCCTGATATAAACACACAGCTAGACAACAACCCTGAATCAAACAGGCCTGATATAAACACACAGCTAGACAACAACCCTGAATCAAACAGGTCTGATATAAACACACAGCTAGACAACAACCCTGAATCAAACAGGTCTGATAAACACACAGCTAGAATTCTGTTTCAGCCAATCAGCATCCTTTCATAATGTGCATGCATATAGACAGGTGTTACATTGAGTTTTTTCAAGACAGAGCCAGTATGAACACAATGCCCGAGTCCCAAATGGCACCCTACACCCTATCCAGTGCACCAGGGCCATTAGGGCTCAGGTCAAATGTAGTGCACTTTATAGGTAATAGGGTACCATTTGGGACACAGTCTAAGTGCCTTAGGCTTGAGGGAATGGCACATCAGAAAGAGTTCAGACTGGCAGTGTTCCATGCTTTGCCAGTATATTGCAGTGGTAAAGACTCATTTACAGCCCTACAAGTAATGCAAAAAAGCAATTAGCTAGGCAAAATGGCAGTCCTGCATACAAACATACATACAATCCTGTCGAGTTACAAATGACAGGGCTTTACAAGTTTGTGTACTTTTGCAACAACACAGGTTAACCATTTTTCCGTAGCTAATGTAGTCCTTGCGTTGCATACTTGCGTAGGGTAAAATTTGGCTTAAGCCTCGTCAACATGGACTACGTGGCAAACTTACTTCCTGGTAGGCAGCCTCCTTGTCCCTCATCTTCCTCTCCTGCTTCCTGCGTTCGTACGCCTCCTCCGGATCCTCCTCACGGTCATGTTTCTTCTCTTCACGACTCCGTTCTCTACAGGAAGAGACACCGAGACGAGAGGTCACTCACTCACCACTTCTACAGCTGATCAGCGCCTGTATTCAGAAAGCATTTCAGAGATCTGTGTTCAGGCTGTTTCAGCGTTAACCTCATACCAACCTGGATCTGTGTTCAGGCTGTTTCAGCGTTAACCTCATACCAACCTGGATCTGGGTTCAGGTTGTTTCAGCGTTAACCTTATACCAACCTGGATCTGTGTTCAGGCTGTTTCAGCGTTAACCTTATACCAACCTGGATCTGTGTTCAGGCTGTTTCACTGTTAACCTTATACCAACCTGGATCTGTGTTCAGGCTGTTTCAGCGTTAACCTCATACCAACCTGGATCTGTGTTCAGGCTGTTTCACTGTTAACCTTATACCAACCTGGATCTGTGTTCAGGCTGTTTCAGCGTTAACCTCATACCAACCTGGATCTGGGTTCAGGTTGTTTCAGCGTTAACCTTATACCAACCTGGATCTGTGTTCAGGCTGTTTCAGCGTTAACCTTATACCAACCTGGATCTGTGTTCAGGCTGTTTCAGCGTTAACCTCATACCAACCTGGATCTGTGTTCAGGCTGTTTCAGCGTTAACCTTATACCAACCTGGATCTGTGTTCAGGCTGTTTCACTGTTAACCTCATACCAACCTGGATCTGTGTTCAGGCTGTTTCAGCGTTAACCTCATACCAACCTGGATCTGTGTTCAGGCTGTTTCAGCGTTAACCTCATACCAACCTGGATCTGTGTTCAGGCTGTTTCACTGTAACCTCATACCAACCTGGATCTGTGTTCAGGCTGTTTCAGCGTTAACCTCATACCAACCTGGATCTGGGTTCAGGTTGTTTCAGCGTTAACCTCATACCAACCTGGATCTGTGTTCAGGCTGTTTCAGCGTTAACCTCATACCAACCTGGATCTGTGTTCAGGCTGTTTCACTGTTAACCTCATACCAACCTGGATCTGTGTTCAGGCTGTTTCAGCGTTAACCTCATACCAATCTGGATCTGGGTTCAGGCTGTTTCAGCGTTAACCTCATACCAACCTGGATCTGTGTTCAGGCTGTTTCACTGTTAACCTCATACCAACCTGGATCTGTGTTCAGGCTGTTTCAGCGTTAACCTCATACCAACCTGGATCTGTGTTCAGGCTGTTTCAGCGTTAACCTCATACCAACCTGGATCTGTGTTCAGGCTGTTTCAGCGTTAACCTCATACCAACCTGGATCTGGGTTCAGGCTGTTTCAGTGTTAACCTCATACCAACCTGGATCTGGGTTCAGGTTGTTTCAGTGTTCACCTCATACCAACCTGGATCTGTGTTCAGGCTGTTTCAGCGTTAACCTCATACCAACCTGGATCTGGGTTCAGGCTGTTTCAGCGTTAACCTCATACCAACCTGGATCTGTGTTCAGGCTGTTTCAGCGTTAACCTCATACCAACCTGGATCTGTGTTCAGGCTGTTTCACTGTTAACCTCATACCAACCTGGATCTGGGTTCAGGCTGTTTCAGTGTTAACCTCATACCAACCTGGATCTGTGTTCAGGCTGTTTCAGTGTTAACCTCATACCAACCTGGATCTACTGCGGTCTTTGCTGACTTCTCGACTCCTCTCCTTCATGCGCTCCCTCTCTCCTCTCTCCCTCTCCCTCGTCCGTTCACGTTCCCGATCGATCCGGTCCCGGTCTCTGTCCCGTTCTCTGTCCCGGTCTCTGTCCTTGTTGTTGTCGTTTCTTTCCTTCTCCTTCTCTCTCTCCTTCTCCCTCTCACGGTCCCGGCGCTCCCTCTCTCGCTCCCTCTCTTTGTCCCTCTCCCTCCTGTCCTTATCGATCTCCTGCCGTTCCTGTTCCTTCTTTCCCTTCTCCTCCTCCAGTTTCTACAGGAAGAAGAGGAGACCACTGTTATCACTCTGCTGCTGTATTCACCATAGACAACACCGTTTCTACAGGAAGAAGGAGTACCCTGTGTTATCACTCTGCTGCTGTTTTCACCATAGACAACACCGTTTCTACAGGAAGAAGGAGTACCCTGTGTCATCACTCTGCTGCTGTTTTCAACATAGACAACACCGTTTCTACAGGAAGAAGGAGTACCCTGTGTCATCACTCTGCTGCTGTTTTCAACATAGACAACACAGTTTCTACAGGAAGAAGGAGTACCCTGTGTCATCACTCTGCTGCTGTTTTCAACATAGACAACACCGTTTCTACAGGAAGAAGGAGTACCCTGTGTCATCACTCTGCTGCTGTTTTCAACATAGACAACACCGTTTCTACAGGAAGAAGGAGTACCCTGTGTCATCACTCTGCTGCTGTATTCACCATTAAACAACAGTTTCTACAGGAAGAAGAGGAGGACCCTGTGTTATCACTCTGCTGCGTTGTATTAAAAACGGTGCCGGAGATGGCTGCCGTTTTACGAGTTCCTAACCAACTGTGCTATTTTGTGTTTTTTCGCGATGTTTGTAACTTTTTTTGTACATAATGTTTCTGCCACCGTCTCTTATGACCGAAAACAGCTTCTGGAACTCAGAACAGCGATTACTCACCTCCAACTGGATGAAGATTTTTTCTTTAACGAGTCGGACGCAAAGGATTTACGCCAGATACCGACCAGGCCCAAATCCTTGTCGTTCGGATGAAGAGACGACACCGATGCAGGGGACGTAGGTCTGGGCGACTTAGGTCTACCATCCGTCCTATTGGCCAACGTGCAATCATTGGAGAATAAACTGGATGAGCTCTGTTCAAGACTATCCTACCAACGGGACATTAACTGTAATATCTTATGTTTCACCGAGTCGTGGCTGAACGACAAGGATAACAACAATATGGTTTTGCTCGCCTGAGGTCGAGTCTTCACTGACCCTAACCCTAATGCGACTAGCCAGATGCTCCTCCCTCTTTTCCTCATCTCCCACCCCTTCAAATGCGACTAGCCAGATGCTCCTCCCTCTTTTCCTCATCTCCCACCCCTTCTAATGCGACTAGCTCGATGCTCCTACCTCTTTTCCTCATCTCCCACCCCTTCTAATGCGACTAGTCCCGATGCTCCTCCCTCTTTTCCTCATCTCCCACCCCTTCTAATGTGACTAGTCCCGATACTCCTCCCTCTTTTCCTCATCTCCCACCCCTTCTAATGCGACTAGTCCCGTTACTCCTCCCTCTTTTCCTCATCTCCCATCCTTTCTAATGCGACTAGTCCCGATACTCCTCCCTCTTTTCCTCATCTCCCACCCCTTCTAATGCGACTAGTCCCGTTACTCCTCCCTCTTTTCCTCATCTCCCATCCTTTCTAATGCGACTAGTCCCGATACTCCTCCCTCTTTTCCTCATCTCCCACCCCTTCTAATGCGACTAGCCCGTTACTCCTCCCTCTTTTCCTCATCTCCCACCCCTTCTAATGCGACTAGTCCCGATACTCCTCCCTCTTTTCCTCATCTCCTACCCCTTCTAATACGACTAGCCCGATGCTCTAGATTTAACCTTGTGCTGAGAGAAGGAAAGTGTACCGTCTAGCCATACTCCCAAGTACTTGTATGATGTGACTACCTCAAGCTCTAAACCCTCAGAGGTAGTAATCACACCGGTGGTGAAAGGGGCATTCTTCTTACCAAACCATATGACCTTTGTTTTACAGGTGTTCAGAACAAGGTTGAGGGCAGAGAAAGCTTGTTGGACACTAAGAAAGCTTTGTTGTAGAGCATTTAATACAGGTGATTGCGAAAGAGTAAACCAAGTCTAACCGACATAGTAGGATTTGATCTTAGTCCTGTATTGACGCTTCGCCTGTTTGATGGCTAGTTGGAGGTTGTAGTGGGATTTATTATATGGGTCTGGATTAGTGTGATGCTCCTTGAAAGCGACAGCACTAGCCTTAAACTCAGTGTGGTTGTTGCCTATAATCCATGGTTTCTGGTTGGGCTATGTACGATCACTGTGGGGATGACTTCATCGATGCACTAATTAATGAAGCCGGTGACTTGAAGGCAGTGACTAGCTAGCGGCCTTAAAAATATTTCAAAGTGAAACAAAACAACTTTGATGTTGTTTTATGTATTAATACCAGAGAAACACAGATCAAGGTTCTAGACATTTCTCTCAAAGAAACAGGAAATAGAAATGGATCCTCTGTGGAGCGAATGGGTTGTTTGTTTGTGACTTACAGGTGATGAACTATGGACTCACTCAGCGCGTCTGTCTGCCCCTACAAGCCTACAGGCTACTCCTGTGAGAAAGAGCAGGTCAAGTTCACAGAAATAAAATAAAGTGGAAAAATCTGTCCAAACGATCCCTTACGATGACCAGTGATTCATTTACTGTACACATAATCCAGTTATATCACAACACATTAAAGACTAGTGTTTAGAAACAACATGTTCATCTTTTACATTGGTAGAGTCAATGCAGGTAGGTATTCCAGTTTGGGTAAAGGAATTAAATCATAGAACGGGTCTTACCCAGAGGTAGTCTTCTGATGTCCATCATCAGATCGTCTCAGACCCAACAGTGATTAACACAACTCCCACACCAGACAGAGAGGGAGACAGTGTGCTAACAGGCCTTACATACATAGAGATATGGCATCTCGCTACAAAAAGGCTCTGGGACTTTTATTATGAAAGTCATTATGATGGCAATAGATTTGAGCTGGTCAAATGCCATTGGATGATGTTCGTCAATAATGTTGTGGTGGATAGTGGAGAAATCTGGGCTAAACTGAACTGTGGGTCTCCTGTCCTGTCAGAGAGAAAGCTGAAAGAGATTTAGCGTTCACTACACTACATCTCTCACTTCCCTTTGGATCAAACTGAAGTTCTAGAATGTTCCCTGTCCTGTCTGGACTTACCTCTGACTAAACAGTCCGCTGTCCTGTCTGGACTTACCTCTGACTAAACAGTCCGCTGTCCTGTCTGGATTTACCTCTGTCTAAACAGTCCGCTGTCCTGTCTGGATTTACCTCTGACTAAACAGTCCGCTGTCCTGTCTGGATTTACCTCTGACTAAACAGTCCGCTGTCCTGTCTGGATTTACCTCTGTCTAAACAGTCCGCTGCCCTGTCTGGATTTACCTCTGACTAAACAGTCCGCTGTCCTGTCTGGACTTACCTCTGACTAAACAGTCCGCTGTCCTGTCTGGACTTACCTCTGACTAAACAGTCCGCTGTCCTGTCTGGATTTACCTCTGACTAAACAGTCCGCTGTCCTGTCTGGACTTACCTCTGACTAAACAGTCCGCTGTCCTGTCTGGACTTACCTCTGACTAAACAGTCCGCTGTCCTGTCTGGACTTACCTCTGACTAAACAGTCCGCTGTCCTGTCTGGACTTACCTCTGACTAAACAGTCCGCTGTCCTGTCTGGACTTACCTCTGACTAAACAGTCCGCTGTCCTGTCTGGACTTACCTCTGACTAAACAGTCCGCTGTCCTGTCTGGACTTACCTCTGACTAAACAGTCCGCTGTCCTGTCTGGATTTACCTCTGACTAAACAGTCCGCTGTCCTGTCTGGATTTACCTCTGACTAAACAGTCCGCTGTCCTGTCTGGACTTACCTCTGACTAAACAGTCCGCTGTCCTGTCTGGATTTACCTCTGACTAAACAGTCCGCTGTCCTGTCTGGATTTACCTCTGACTAAACAGTCCGCTGTCCTGTCTGGATTTACCTCTGACTAAACAGTCCGCTGTCCTGTCTGGATTTACCTCTGACTAAACAGTCCGCTGTCCTGTCTGGATTTACCTCTGACTAAACAGTCCCCTGGTGATGAGGCAATAAGTGATTCTGGCACTAGATGTGTGGTGTTCAGTGTGGCTAAGCAATACGCCAAGTGAAATCTATTTTTATTTTTAAATGTTTTTCAAAATGCTTGATTTCTTAAACCTAACCTTCCAAGTGTATTAAATAAGCAGCATAAAACACCTTTCTGTATAACATAATATAGAGAGAAAGAGCAGAAAGCTAGAGGGCGGATATGAGCGGGAGAGATGGGAGGAGAAAAGACGGACAGAAAGTCTTACCGGTCTAGTCTTCAGAACTCAAAGTACTGCTGTGGAGGGGCGCTCCCTGCTTTAGAACCCTACACTACAGACTACAGACTGCTCAAACAGCTGCAGTGGTTATTTACTCTGTCTCAGTCGCTGCCGTAGGGTTGCAAAATTCCGGTTACTTTCCCAGAATGCCCTGGTTTTCCAAAAATCCCTCTTAATTCATAAATCTTCCAACCTGTATTTCTGGAAAACTGGGGAATTTTGAGACCCTAGTCTGCCTTCTTCAGACACGTCAGATAGAACACTAAGACCTGCAGAGGTTCACTGGGCTCTCTGGCCTTGTATTCACACCATCACTGGGCTCTCTGGCCTTGTATTCACACCATCACTGGGCTCTCTGGCCTTGTATTCACACCATCAGAATACATAACCATGCCAACTAGCTCAAATACATAGGTGTATGCAAAATGGCTCCCTAATCCCTACATAGTACACTACTTTTGAACAGGGTCCCTCAGAGCCAGTTGCCCCTTTGCAGGTCCTCCAGAAGGGAGCGCCCGAGACGTGGAGAGAAGAAAATAAAGATGATACTTACATCTTATCCTCGCACACTTTCCCCCCAAGCTCTGAGATTCATCTTGCTTTAGACATCATATGATGTCTACCATAATGGTGGGGTTATAATCAATAGATTAGCTTAAAGGAACCTTTACATTACGTCCATGCACTTTAACCTACTCTATAGCTGGTAGTTGTACTGCATAGTTTCATCCCAAGTCACTATTGTGAACAGTTGATCTCACACTCCTACGCTGTTGGAGCTGCTGAAATATATCATCGTTGACTGATGGACATCCCACATATTGTTTATAAATTAAAGTTCAATTGAACAAATGTACAAAATCAGCAAATATGTGAACTTCTCTTGTGGACAATATTTGAAATTAATGTTATGATCTTAGAAATGGGGGTCAACACATGAATTCGTAGTCCAGTCCTTGACAGGAGTTGAAACTAAACTAGGTATAATATATATGTGGGTATTGTAGTTTCTTTCTCCAAAGCCTCATGTGAGTGTTATGTTAAGAGAACAGCGGAGTATGTTACCTTGTGAGTATCTCTGAATTTACTGATCTCTCTGGATATCAGGTCCCTCTTGTCATCCTCCATCTCCATCACATTGATGTCCTCCTAGGACACAGGTGAACAAACATGATATCAGGTTCATAACATGTCCTTCTTCCATCACCCAACGGTACTACTGAACAAGGCCCAGGTCAACCAGAAGCAGGTGCATCATTAATAGCAGTATTAGTAGCACTAATTTACTCATTTACATTCAGCCATATTTTTCATCTCTACGGGACAGAGGTAAAGAAACAAATCCACTCCGTATGTGAATCAGCTTGATAAAATGACTCATCGCTACACGGTGACTTCTTTCTCCTGGGGTTTACAGTCCTGTGTCCAACAATGAACATTAAAACAATTGACAAGCATACGTTTCCATCATCACTCTGTTCAGGAGGGTGGATGCTGTTACCTCTTCCTTCTTCTCTCTCTTCTTCTTGCGGGGGGGGTTGTCTCCGTCCTGAGAGGGGGCGTTGAGCTCACTGCCGTACTCCCGGATCAACCCCTCCATCGCCCCCTTCACTATCTGGTCACGACGCTTTGTGTCCTCGTCAAGAACCTCTTCCTCATCCTCCTCTTCCTTGGGCCCGTCCTCAGACATGGCTCCCTATGAGACACAAAAAGAGAGGAGAGGAAGACAAGAGAACTTCCATATATAAGAAAAAAAGTACTGAAAAAGAGGAATCTTCAGGTTGGATTTTGCAGAGTGTACCACACAGGCTTGTTAACCAAGTCTGCTCTGGCCTGACGAAGACTATGGCCGGGATGTTTCCAGTGTCACAATGTTTCTTCCACGGCAAAAATAAAAATCTACTGTATGTAAAATATTGTTTTGGGACTCTGGACGACATAATGATGTTTGTTTCCAACATTAGAGCCGCGATCCTAACAAGTACCATGATACTGGTAATGTCCCGGACCTAATGTAGACCTGGGAGACTAATTGTTGGTAATGAAATGCTCACTGCTAGGAGAGAGGAAATGTGTGTAACTATAATTTACTGAACCCAGTCTGCCCTCCTCCATCACCTCTCATGGTAGACTCTGTGTGTGTGTGTGTGTGTGTGTGTGTGTGTGTGTGTGTGTGTGTGCGCGCTCACCCCGTTGGCACACCTCTTCTTAACCTTCCATTCTTCTAGCTGGGCCTTGGTCTTAGCATCCACCTTGACCAGCAGCTTCTTGTCTCCCAGCAGCAGCTCATGTAGCAGACGCAGGGAACGCAGGGTGGACTCTGGCTCCTTGTACTCACAGAAACCAAACGCTACAGAGAGAGAGAGTTTTATACAGTCACTGGGAGAGAGAGAGAGAGAGAGTTGTATACAGTCACTGGGAGAGAGAGAGAGAGTTTTATACAGTCACTGGGAGAGAGAGAGAGTTTTATATAGTCACTGGGAGAGAGAGAGAGAGTTTTATACAGTCACTGGGAGAGAGAGAGAGAGAGAGAGAGAGTTTTATACAGTCACTGGGAGCGAAAAAAGTTTTATACAGTCACTGGGAGATAGCGAGAGTTTTATACAGTCACTGGGAGATAGAGAGAGTTTTATACAGTCACTGGGAGAGAGAGAGAGTTTTATACAGTCACTGGGAGAGAGAGAGAGAGTTTTATACAGTCACTGGGAGAGAGAGAGTTTTATACAGTCACTGGGGGAGGGAGAGAGAGAGAGAGAGAGAGAGAGAGAGAGAGAGAGAGAGAGAGAGAGAGAGTTGTATACAGTCACTGGGAGAGAGAGAGTTTTATACAGTCACTGGGAGGGAGAGAGAGAGTTTTATACAGTCACTGGGAGAGAGAGAGAGAGTTTTATACAGTCACTGGGAGAGAGAGAGAGAGTTTTATACAGTCACTGGGAGAGAGAGAGAGTTTTATACAGTCACTGGGAGAGAGAGTTTTATACAGTCACTGGGAGCGAGAGAGTTGTATACAGTCAATGGGAGCGAGAGAGTTGTATACAGTCACTGGGAGCGAGAGAGTTTTATACAGTCACTGGGAGAGAGAGAGAGAGTTTTATACAGTCACTGGGAGAGAGAGAGTTTTATACAGTCACTGGGAGAGAGAGTTTTATACTGTCACTGGGAGAGAGAGTTTTATGAAATGTTCCACTGAAGTTACAGCACAGAGGGGTAACTAGTGAACGCTCCGGTGGGGATAGACAGGGGAAGAGATAGGACCGACAGAACGAGGTGGGGATAGACGGGAGAAGAGATAGGACCAACAGAACGAGGTGGGGATAGACAGGGGAAGAGATAGGACCGACAGAACGAGGTGGGGATAGACAGGGGAAGAGATAGGACCGACAGAACGAGGTGGGGATAGACAGGGGAAGAGATAGGACCGACAGAACGAGGTGGGGATAGACAGGGGAAGAGATAGGACCGACAGAACGAGGTGGGGATAGACAGGAGAAGAGATAGGACCGACAGAACGAGGTGGGGATAGACGGGAGAAGAGATAGGACCGACAGAACGAGGTGGGGATAGACAGGAGAAGAGATAGGACCGACAGAACGAGGTGGGGATAGACAGGGGAAGAGATAGGACCGACAGAACGAGGTGGGGATAGACGGGAGAAGAGATAGGACCGACAGAACGAGGTGGGGATAGATAGGAGAAGAGATAGGACCGACAGAACAAGGCGTATGTTTTAAACTTGGTGCTCTTGTAAATATTATTTTGAATGAACAAACTATGATTTATATTTATATCAAAACATTAGCAATTGTCTCTAACCACCTTGACATAAGATGAATTTGGCATCATCACCTCACTATGTAAAGATTTATCATGACAAGCTGGCTGGTCAACCATGACATTCTAAACTTGGTAGTAACAATACCGTGTACCGGGGTATTTGGAAATATCCACAGGATGTTTTTTCAATACATTTTAATATTTGTAGATACTTTTGAAGTAAAAACCTGCTGTCAACGTGTGCAATACATTAGGATATAAAGCAGTTCACATTCTTCATTTAACCTGTCACATTATGAAGCTTACCATAGTTCCCCAGAACAGTTGAGCCAGTCATGTTTGTTTGTAAATAGCATAATGGGAGGAAGTAGGAGCAGGTGAGTCCAGCTGTGTGTTGACAGGGGTCGTGTTTTATATTGAAAGTCAGTGTTTCTTTTCTTCAACAGAGTGATCAGGGAAGTGCAACTATAGCTGTCCTTCACAGAAAACACATTTGGCTGGCAGCCACAGACCACTAGATATACCAACTTACATTTTGGAAGCTAATAGATTGCATTTAGTTAAAAGGTGAGACATAATTATAAATCAGAAGGTCATATTAACATGTCAATATAAAATATAAAGTTTAGCTTGCTATCTAAGTAAGTTAATAAGGTGATGGGGCATCATATTCAGCTCCCACTCCTATCTTGATTTTCTTGTATATTTCTCCTCTCCATTCTCTGACCTTCTGCTCCTCCACCTCTTCTCTTCTCTTCTCAGAGCAGGCCGGCCGGTGCCCTAGCGACTCCAGACCAAACTCACCAAAAATGACATTCAGAAGCTCCTACCTATAAATGTATAACTTTATGAGCTGGATTGCCGGTCTTTGCTATTTGTTCATTTTTGATTGCATTCATTAGCATATTTAGCTAGCAGCCTCCATGGAAATTCACTATTACTTGTGCTACTTTTGTTAGCATTATGTTAGATGCCCAATGGTAAAACAAAATTGTGAATTTTTTCGCACCGGGATGAGAGAAGGATGGTATGATGATATGAAAATCTGGATACTGCCCAACCCTAGTAACAGCACAGACTTGGTGGTAACAGCACAGACTTGGTGGTAACAGCACAGACTTGGTGGTAACAGCACAGACTTGGTGGTAACAGCACAGACTTGGTGGTAACAGCACAGACTTGGTGGTAACAGCACAGACTTGGTGGTAACAGCACAGACTTGGTGGTAACAGCACAGACTTGGTGGTAACAGCACAGACTTGGTGGTAACAACACAGACTTGGTGGTAACAACATAGACTTGGTGGTAACAACATAGACTTGGTGGTAACAACACAGACTTGGTGGTAACAACACAGACTTGGTGGTAACAACACAGACTTGGTGGTAACAACATAGACTTGGTGGTAACAACATAGACTTGGTGGTAACAGCACAGACTTGGTGGTAACAACATAGACTTGGTGGTAACAACATAGACTTGGTGGTAACAACATAGACTTGGTGGTAACAACATAGACTTGGTGGTAACAACATAGACTTGGTGGTAACAACATAAGACTTGGTGGTAACAACATAGACTTGGTGGTAACAACATAGACTTGGTGGTAACAGCACAGACTTGGTGGTAACAACATAGACTTGGTGGTAACAGCACAGACTTGGTGGTAACAACATAGACTTGGTGGTAACAACATAGACTTGGTGGTAACAGCACAGACTTGGTGGTAACAACATAGACTTGGTGGTAACAACATAGACTTGGTGGTAACAACATAGACTTGGTGGTAACAACATAGACTTGGTGGTAATTTGGCGCCGCCCTGAGTGGTCGCCTGTTAAGCAGCTCCCGTTGTTCGTGCATTAATTGTTGTTTTAGTTCGTTTCTTTCGTCTATTTTCTTTAGTTTTATTTTTTATTTTGCTACAGTCGAACTATAATAGTTCAGGATTATGGATTTTATGGATTTTATCGCAGCTGAACGTCGACAGGAGTCGTTAACTGTTATTGTTTACAGCAGAGCCCAGCTCCTGGATTTAGCCCACGCAGCGCTGCTGCTCCCCAGGGAAAAGTTTGATATTCCGGACGAATTGAAAAGACGACGCCGTGGACGGAGGGCGGGATTGAAATGTAAGGCAAAGCGGAGGAGGTTCAAGTACAAGCCGGCTATACCGTCTATTATTATGGGCAATGTTAGGTGTCTACATAACAAGATGGATGAGTTGGCGGGACTTGTTCGAGGACAAAGGATTTATCGGGAAACGAGCCTAATGTGTTTTACTGAGACTTGGCTGAACGGTAACATCCCCATACAGAACGTCACTATCGACGGTTTCCAGACCATCACAGCGGACAGGGATCGCGTCTCTTCCGGTAAGAGTAAGGGTGGTGGGCTGGCTTTATTAGTTAACAACAGATGGTGTCATCCGAAACATATTACTCTTAAGGAACAGTTTTGTAGCCCGGACATTGAACTGCTAGCCGTTAGCCTGAGACCCTACTATTTGCCGAGGGAATTCACGGCGGCCATTGCTGTTATTGTTTACATCCCGCCCTCTGCTGACGCAAACGCAGCGTGTGACGTCATCCACTCTGTTATCGCGAGGTTACAGACAGCGCATCCCAGTGCTTTTTTTGCAATTTCGGGGGATTTTAACCATGCATCTCTCTCTTCAACGCTGCCCACGTTCAAACAGTTCGTGAAGTGCCCAACCAGGAATAATAAAACTCTGGACTTGTTATATGCTAATGTGAAGGATGCATACAACTCCACTGCACTCCCTCCCCTCGGTAGATCGGATCACAACCTTGTCCACCTCACCCCACTCTACAGGCCTATGGTCCAACAGCAGCCTGCAACCACCAGGACTATTAGGAGATGGTCCCCAGAGGCGAATGAGGCCCTACAGGACTGCTTTGAAACAACAGACTGGGATGTGCTCTGTGAGGCTCATGGGGAGGACATCGATGGACTCACTGACTGCATAACAGACTATATTAATTTTTGTGTAGACAACACTGTACCCACCAGGAAGGTACGCTGTTTCCCAAACAATAAACCCTGGGTCACCAGCGACCTGAAGGCCCTGCTGAATGAGAAGAAGAGGGCCTTCAAGGAGAAGGACAAGGACAAATTGAAATGCGTCCAGAGGGAGCTGAAGTTGCGGATTGCGGAGGGGAAGAGAGTGTATAAGGAGAAGATGGAGGACAAGCTGAGGCAGAGCCAGGTGAGAGAGGTGTGGAAGGGTATGAGAAATATCACTGGCTTCAAAAAGTCAAACAGTGGGCAGACGGAGGGGACCCAGGACAGAGCCAATGAGCTGAACCAATTTTTTAACAGGTTCGATACTGGCCCTGTCCACCTCCCCTCCAGCTCCCCAGACCACACACCCTCACGGCTATCCCACCCCCACTTTGCTCACAGCACCTCTGCTGAGACAATCAGTGACCCCACCTCCGCCCCTGCCCCCCCTGGACTGATCCTCAACACCCCCCTTCCCCCCACCTCCCCACCTGGGCTGGCTTTCACCACCAACCAAGTGAAGAGAGAGCTGGAGAGACTACACCAGTGGAAAGCGGCGGGCCCTGATGGCATCAGCCCAAGGGTGCTGAGGGTCTGTGCTGACCAACTGTGTGGAATACTCCAGCGTCTTTTCAACCTTAGCCTGAGCCTAGAAAGGGTCCCTGTGCTGTGGAAAACATCCTGCCTCGTCCCAGTGCCCAAGAAGGCACACCCCACTGTCCTGAATGACTTCAGACCTGTAGCGCTAACATCCCACATCATGAAGACCCTGGAAAGGTTAGTCCTCGCTCACCTCAGACCCCTGGTGTGTTCATCAATGGACCCCCTGCAGTTTGCATACCAGCGCAACATCGGGGTGGATGATGCAATCATCTACCTTCTGCAGAGGGCCTACTCTCACCTGGACAATGCAGGTTGCACTGTGAGGGTCATGTTTTTTGACTTCTCCAGTGCCTTCAATACCATTCAGCCCCTGCTACTGGGTGAGAAGATGAGGAGGATGAAAGTGGAAGCACCCTTAGTCTCCTGGGTCACGGACTACCTGACCGGTAGGCCACAATTTGTGCGACTACAGAGCTGTGTGTCAGAACGGGCAGTTAGCAACACAGGGGCCCCCCAGGGTACGGTCCTGTCCCCCTTCCTGTTCACCCTCTACACCTCAGACTTCAGATATAACTCTGAAACATGCCACCTACAGAAGTTCTCGGATGACTCTGCTATTGTAGGGTGCATCAGGGGTGGGCAGGAGGAGGAGTACAGGAGCACAATCAGTGACTTTGTGTTGTGGTGTGAGCAGAACCACCTTCAGCTCAACATCAGCAAAACTAAGGAGATGGTGGTGGACTTCAGGAGAACCAAGGCACAACTGACTGCAGTCCCTATAAAGGGGATGGATGTGGAAATGGTTGAGTCATACAAGTTCCTGGGTGTCCATATGGACAACAGACTGGAATGGGCTGGTAACACCGGGGCCCTGTACCAAAAGGGCCAGAGCCGACTCTACTTTCTGAGGAGGCTCAGGTCCTTCAACGTGTGCAGTAAACTACTGCATACCTTCTACCAGTCTGTGGTGGCCAGTGCCATCTTTTTTGCAGTGGTGTGCTGGGGTGCAAACATCAAAGCCGGTGATGCTTCTCGGGTAAATAAGCTGATCAGGAAGGCTAGCTCTGTCCTGGGGATGAGCCTTGACACTCTAGAGGAGGTGGCGGAGAGACGGATCCTGGCCAAACTGCTGGCCATCATGGACAACGTCACCCACCCTCTGCACGCTATGGTTATGACGCAGAGGAGCACTTTCAGTCACAGACTGATCCCACCACGGTGTGCCAGAGAGCGCTACAGGAGGTCCTTCCTGCCGGCGGCTATGAGACTGTATAATGCCTCACCGGGGTGCCGTGCCGTCGGCAACATAGATCTGGAACTGTTGGGGTGCTAGGACCTAGTTTAACAATTTTGCATCCATCCGTGAGTAACTCTGGTCCGTCAGCACTCATCCACTCAGGACCTATTTATTCATACAGGTCTGTATATACATACTCATGTACAGTTGTTATATTATATCACATGCAATATTGTAAGTAATTATTGGACGTAGGCATTCACTCAGGAGTGCATATTAGTATCCTGCCAGTTGCACCTTTTCTCATTGCTTTTAGTATATCGAATGTGCAATAAGTGCAGTTGTCTGTAATTAAACCCTGCGCACTAAGGACTGTATTTTAAGGGAATTACTATTATTACCCCAAATGATATCATACACACATTTAGCTATTAAAGTATCTCTTCCTGTCATTTACCTGTACAGTTTGTGTAAACATGCAAGTATTCACTTATCTGTAAATATAACTGTATACCTAACTGTACAGCTAATTTAACCATGCAAGATTTTCACTTACCTGTTCATTTACCCAGTCTGTCTATTAAGTAAACTATTATTACCCTCGCTCATATCATACGCATTTTTAGCTACTGAAGTATTTCTCTGCCATCGACCTGTATAGTATAGTTAACCATCCAACATCCACCAATGTATAGTGTACATATTCAGCCAACCACCCATACTATGCAATGTCCTTTTTATAGCTTTTTTTTGCACTCCAGATATCTTGTATTTCTATACTTTTTCATACTGCCGCTCTATGTATCATGTACCGTGTATCTGTCTTTTGTGTACTTTCGTTGTGGCATTTTGCACCTGCCCTGTGTTTTGTTGTAGCTGCTTGACAATGAAATTTCCCCCCCGGGGGATCAATAAAGTACCTATCTATCTATCTATCTATCTATCTATCTATCTATCTATCTAACGACATAACAAGGGAAGGAGGGAAAGTATAGTAGAAGCGTTGTACCTGTTTTGTTTTTACCTTGCAGTTTCCCGGAGGCTCCTTGGACCCGCTTCCAGCTCAGAACCAGGCCACATTTCTACAGGATGGAGGAAAGGAAAGACAGAGGGAAATCATTCATCCCAGACAGAGTGATGCATCATCAATGCATAGAACTGGTTTATAAACTTTATATTAGGGTTTTATTACGATACCAGTATCACAACACACAGCCTTCTGTTGACACCCAAACACACAGCCTTCTGTTGACACCCAAACACACAGCCTTCTGTTGACACCCAAACACACAGCCTTCTGTTGACACCCAAACACACAGCCTTCTGTTGACACCCAAACACACAGCCTTCTGTTGACACCCAAACACACAGCCTTCTGTTGACACCCAGACACACAGCCTTCTGTTGACACCCAAACACACAGCCTTCTGTTGACACCCAAACACACAGCCTTCTGTTGACACCCAGACACACAGCCTTCTGTTGACACCCAAACACACAGCCTTCTGTTGACACCCAAACACACAGCCTTCTGTTGACACCCAAACACACAGCCTTCTGTTGACACCCAAACACACAGCCTTCTGTTGACACCCAAACACACAGCCTTCTGTTGACACCCAGACACACAGCCTTCTGTTGACACCCAAACACACAGCCTTCTGTTGACACCCAAACACACAGCCTTCTGTTGACACCCAGACACACAGCCTTCTGTTGACACCCAAACACACAGCCTTCTGTTGACACCCAAACACACAGCCTTCTGTTGACACCCAAACACACAGCCTTCTGTTGACACCCAAACACACAGCCTTCTGTTGACACCCAAACACACAGCCTTCTGTTGACACCCAAACACACAGCCTTCTGTTGACACCCAGACACACAGCCTTCTGTTGACACCCAAACACACAGTCTTCTGTTGACACCCAGACACACAGCCTTCTGTTGACACCCAAACACACAGCCTTCTGTTGACACCCAAACACACAGCCTTCTGTTGACACCCAAACACACAGCCTTCTGTTGACACCCAAACACACAGCCTTCTGTTGACACCCAAACACACAGCCTTCTGTTGACACCCAAACACACAGCCTTCTGTTGACACCCAAACACACAGCCTTCTGTTGACACCCAAACACACAGCCTTCTGTTGACACCCAAACACACAGCCTTCTGTTGACACCCAAACACACAGCCTTCTGTTGACACCCAAACACACAGCCTTCTGTTGACACCCAAACACACAGCCTTCTGTTGACACCCAGAGTCACATTTGATTTTTCCAAGCTACAGTGCCTTCGGAAAGAAATTCAGACCCCTTGACTTTTTCCACATTTTGTTACATTACAGCCTTATTCTAAAATGTATTAAATACATACTTTTTCTTCATCAATCTACACACAATACCACATAAATGACAAAGCAAAAATATATTTTTAGAAAGTGTAACTATAACATTAACATAAGTATTCAGACCCTTTACTCAGTACTTTGTTGAAGCACCGTTGGCAGCGATTACAGCATTGTGTCTTCTTGGGTATGACGCTACAAGCTTGGCACACCTGTATTTGGGGAGTTTCTCACATTCTTCTCTGCCGATCCCCTCAAGCTCTGTCAGGTTGGATGGGGAGCGTTGCTGCACAGCTATTTTCAGGTCTCTCCAGAGAAGTTTGATCGGGTTCAAGTCCGGGCTCTGGCAGGGCCACTCAATGACATTCAGAGAATTGTCCCGAATCCACTCCTGCGTTGTCTTGGCTGTGTGCTTAGGGTCATTGTCCTGTTGGAAGGCCCCAGTCTGAGGTCCTGAGGGCCCTGGAGCAGGTTTTTATCAAGGATCTCTGTACTTAACTCCATTAATCTTTCCCTCGATCCTGACTGGTCTCCCAGTCCCTACTGCTGAAAAACATCCCCACAGCATGATGCTGCCACCACCATGCTTCACCATAGGGATGGTACCACCTCCCTGACCAAGGCCCTTCTCCCCAGATTGCTTAGCTTGGCTGGGTTGGCCAGCTCTAGGAAGAGTCTTGGTGGTTCCAAACTTCTTCCATTTAAGAATGATGGAGGCCACTGTGTTCTTGGGGACCTTTAATGCTGCAGACATGTTTTGGTTCCATCTGTCTCAGAGATCTACGGACAATTCCTTAAACCTCATGGCTTGGTTATTGCACTGGCATGCACTGTCAACTGTGGGACCTTAGACAGGTGTGTGCCGTTTCAAATATTGTCCAATCAATTGGATTTACCACAGGTGGACTCCGATCAAGTAGTAGAAACATCTCCAGGATGATCAATGTTAACAAGATCAATCTGAGCTAAATGTTGATTCTCATAGCAAAGGGTCTGAATACTTATGTAAATAAGGTATCTGTTCTATTTTTAATACATTTTGTGAAAAATTCTAAAAACCTGTTTTCGCTTTGTCATTATGGGGTGTTGTGTTAGATTGATGAAGAAAAATAATTTTATACATTTTAGAATATGGCTGTAAATCAACAAAATATGGAAAAATATATTTCTCAGTTCGGTTCACTTCAGAGGCTCTTTGGAGGGGTCTCAGTTAAGTTCACTTCAGGGGCTCTTTGGAGGGGTCTCAGTTCAGTTCACTTCAGGGGCTCTTTGGAGGGGTCTCAGTTCAGTTCACTTCAGAGGGTCTTTGGAGGGGTCTCAGTTCAGTTCACTTCAGAGGCTCTTTGGAGCGGTCTCAGTTCAGTTCACTTCAGAGGCTCTTTGGAGCGGTCTCAGTTCAGTTCACTTCAGGGGTTCTTTGGAGAGGTCTCAGTTCGGTTCACTTCAGGGGTTCTTTGGAGGGGTCTCAGTTCGGTTCACTTCAGGGGTTCTTTGGTCTGAGTTCCTTTAGAGTGTTCACACTGTACAAAACCTTAAGTGAACCGAAATGAGTTCACAAAGACTGGCTGAGGAACATAACATTTATTCTGCTTCATGCTTTCTTTTTTTGCAATGGAAAATTAAGTACCGTGGTATCGCAATACTGATATTGTGGACAACCATACTTTATAAAAGCCCTTTTTACATAAACTGTTGTCACAAAGTGCTTTACAGTAAGCCGGCCTACAAACCAAGGACCAAGCAGCAGCAAAGTGGCAAGAAAAAGCCTCAAGAGGACACAGACCACAAATAAACACAAGCTGAAGGTTAAATCCCGTTTCCACGCCCTGCTCAGTTCTCACCGCTAACAGCTGTCTGACCAGCATGTCTGAAGCCTTCTCTGAGATGTTCCCTACAAACACTGTAGTGGTGGGGCCTCCACTGCCCCCCTCCTCATTCTCTTTGACTCTGACTGGGTTCAGCTCCTTCCTGGGGGCAGGAGGCTTCTGGACCATAGACACTGTGGTAGGAACCAGGACCTGCAATACAATACACACATTAGGGGAGTGGAGTTGTCTGCCAGCCCAGCCAGATGTACGTGTGTGAGTGTGTGTGTGTGTGCGTAACAACAGCAATTTAAGCTTACAGTGGGTGCAGAGGTCATGATCCCCATGTGGACTGGAATCATGGGCGTACCTGGACGAAGATACAGAGACACAGAGGAATCTGCAATAAGACATTGGTCAGGTTATGTCCTGATACACCACTGCAATGACCATCAAAAGTCATGTGTTGATTTTATTAGGATTTCATTTTGTCCTCAATTGGACTAATCTTCCAAGAGTCCTTAAACATTAAAATACAATTTATAATACAATCACATGTTCACATATAAAACACTGTTCCAAACAGCAGACATAAGACTAACATATTGAACAGATAAAATACTCTGGTTGACTGTTTCTGGTTCTCAGATACATTATTACATTTCTTTATTGCTCTGAATCTACAGTAAATGTTATTTTGCATATATTTCTCTGTTCTGTCTAGATAACATGTAGATGGTGGGCAATCCATTCATAGTATTGACTGAATGGCTGTCTCTTACCATTTTAAATGGTGCACATTATGAAATAAAAAAGCATGTCTTTTTCAATGATATTGTTGATTGATGACCAACCAAGAACATTGTGCATGACTACAACAGAAGAACCATATCGCCACCTTAAAACAGTCCTCACTGCTTTGTTCTGTCCAATCTGCAGCCTCCTAATCTCACCTGCTGATTCATTTCCCCAGACCACAGATCAAATCAAATCGTATTGGTCACATACACGTGTTTAGCAGATGTTATTGCGGGTGTAGTGAAATGCTTTCGCTTCTAGCGCCGACAGTGCAGTAATATCTAACAATTACAAAACATACAGTTGAAGTCGGAAGTTTACATACACTTAGGTTGAAGTCATTTCAACCACTCCACAGATTTCATGTTAACAAACTATAGTTTTGGCAAGTCGGTTAGGACATATACTTTGTGCATGACAAGTAATTCTTCCAACAATTGTTTACAGACAGATTATTTCACTTATAATTCACTATATCACAATTCCAGTGGGTCAGAAGTTTACATACACTAAGATGACTGTGCCTTAAAACAGCTTGGAAAATTCCAGAAAATGATATCATAGCTTTAGAAGCTTCTGATAGGCTAATTGACATAATTTGAGTCCATTGGAGGTGTACCTGTGGATGTATTTCAAGGCCTACCTTCCAGCTCAGTGCCTCTTTGCTAGACATCATGGGAAGATCAAAAGAAATCAGCAAAGACCTCAGAAAAAAAATGTGTAGACCTCCACAAGTCTGGTTTATCCTTGGGAGCAATTTCCAAACGCCTGAAGGTACCACGTTCATCTGTACAAACAATAGTACGCAAGTATAAACACCATGGGACCACGCAGCCGTCATACCGCTCAGGAAGGAGATGCGTTCTGTCTCCTAGAGATGAACGTTCTTTGGTGCGAAAAGTGCAAATCAATCCCAGAACAACAGCAAAGGACCTTGTGAAGATGCTGGAGGAAACAGGTACAAAAGTATCTATATCCACAGTAAAACGAGTCCCATATCGACATAACCTGAAAGGCCGCTCAGCAAGGAAGAAGCCACTGCTCCAAAACCGCCATAAAAAAGCCAGACTACGGTTTGCAACTGCACAATGGGACAAAGATCGTACTTTTTGGAGAAATGTCCTCTGGTCTGATGAAACAAAAATAGAACTCTTTGACCATAATGACCATCGCTATGTTTGGAGGAAAAAGGGGGAGGCTTGCAAGCCGAAGAACACCATCCTAAACAGATGGTGCACTTCACAAAATAGATGGCATTATGAGGAATGAAAATTATGTGGATATATTGAAGCAACATCTCAAGACATCAGTCAGGAAGTTAAAGCTTGGTCGCAAATGGGTCTTCCAAATGAACAATGACCCCAAGCATACTTCTAAAGTTGTGGCAAAATGGCTTAAGGACAACAAAGTCAAGGTATTGGAGTGGCCATCACAAAGTCCTGACTTCAATCCTATAGAACATTTGTGGGCAGAACTGAAAAAGCGTGTGCGAGCAAGGAGGCCTACAAACCTGACTCAGTTACACCAGTTCTGTCAGGAGGAATGGGCCAAAATGTACCCAACTTATTGTGGGAAGCTTGTGGAAGGCTGCCCGAAACATTTGACCCAAGTTAAACAATTTAAAGGCAATGCTACCAAATACTAATTGAGTGTATGTAAACTTCTGACCCACTGGGAATATGATGAAAGAAATACAAGATGAAATAAACAATTCTCTCTACTATTATTCTGACATTTCACATTCTTAAAATAAAGTGGTGATCCTAACTGACCTAAGACAGGGAATTTTCACTTTTTCACTGTACTGACACCACTGGGTAATGACTTCAACAGGTTTAACACCTCCTGTACTGACACCATTGGGTAATGACTTCAACAGGTTTAACACCTCCTGTACTGACACCAATGGGTAATGACTTCAACAGGTTTAACACCTCCTGTACAATCCATTGGACAACAGCTTGTTTGGATGAATCGGTGTTAACATTATCTCTCAGTAAATTTGTTTTATTTTTATTTTACAAAGAAAACTATCAGCAACAATATCAGCTGGTCTAGTTATTGTTCTCCCATCTACCACCACACTAGATGGGCATGATGATAGATGTACCAAGTCCTTAACTGTATTCCATAATTTAAATCATCCTTTTTACAAACAATTAAAGCACTTGGGTAGTTATTTTTTTACAAATTTCTTTCATGTTTTAATTGCATAATTACGTGGTGTTCTATAATTGTGTTTTTAGTTTAGATTTGGCTGCTAAGACCCTTTAAAGGGGATTTAGAACGCCCGCTAACTGTAACTGTAAATCACCATATTGACATTGTTGCATCACTGGCAGGAGAGAAAATGTTGGAACTCCCAAAAATGGCTGAATTTACTGAGTAGCTCCGAGTCTGAGAATGAGTTTATTACAGAGAATGAAATAATGTTAGTTAGGGAGCCAATAAACCTACTGAAGCCGTTCCATGTTTGAGCCGATCGTTGCCCCAGATCAAATAGTTTGTTCTCGTAGCAGCAACAACACAGACATGCCGCCTGAAACACCTCAGCTAGAGGATTGGTGTAGCCAAAAACAAACTGGTGTGAGTTCCTGTCAGTCTGTCTGGATGGTGGCTGTATTACACCCAGTCAGAGGTTCCTGTCAGTCTGTCTGGATGGTGACTGTATTACATCCAGTCAGAGGTTCCTGTCAGTCTGTCTGGATGGTGACTGTATTACATCCAGTCAGAGGTTCCTGTCAGTCTGTCTGGATGGCTATATAGGTATTGTACGTGTCACTAATCCTCAGTAGTGGGTGGGTGCTCTATATACAGTATATATATATATATATATATAATTCGTATCCTCTAACAAAGTTATCTCCTGCGCTGTGTGACGCCATGGTAACATTGACCTTTTGATTAAACGACCGGAGTTGGAATCGCAGACAGCATCATGATTCATGAAATCTAATTCTAACCAATAATGGGGCTCATTATAAATACATAGTGATTTAGTTTCGGTATCAGACTAACTTGTCTTATGATCTTGTTTGCAGAGCATACAGACTGGCAGTTTATCACCAGTTCACCCCATGGGAACAAGGGAGAATTGGACCAGGTGTTACAGCGTCTCATCCCTGTGTGTGTCGTTTCCTACATAAAGCATGCATACCCAGAAACAGGCATTTCCATAGGGTTTGAGTGTGAATGAAACCAGTTAATGTAGTATTTATTTATTTTATTTAACTAGGCAAGTAGGTTCAGAACAAATTCTTATTTACAATGACTGCCTAACCCGGCCAAACCAGGACAAAGCTGGGCCATTGTGTGCTGCCCTTGGGGACTCCTAATCACGGCCGGTTGTGATACAGCCTGGAATCGAACCAGGGTCTGTAGTGACGCCTCTAGCACTGAGATGCAGTGTCTTAGACCACTCATTACTCCTTTTCTAGACATAGACCTAATGCCTGTGACATCTTTTTTTATTGAACCTTTATTTAACTGGACAAGTCCGTTAAGAACAAATTCTTATTTACAATGACTGCCTACCTACAGGGTCAGCCCCTAGAGCAAATTAGGATTCAGTGCCTTGCTCAAGGACACAGACAGGTTTTTCACCTTCTCGGCTCAGGTATTCGAACCAGCAACTTTTTGTTTACTGGCCCAATGCTCTAACCGCTAGGCTACCTGCCACACCTTATGTAAATATAGTATTAGTTAGATTGTCCACTATAACAACAGGTTCAAGAATAACCAGATCAACTTGTTTGAATATAATACTTATTTAAACTTGCACTAATCCCGTGTCCCTGTCGATTGGAGTGGTGACTTTAACTAGCTTTGGCTGCCATCTATTGGAAAGGAATGGTAACTACACTGGGCAGCTAGTTGGCATTTTAAAGTAGACTTTAATAATATATGCCATTTGGCAGACGCCTTTATTCGAAGTGAACTGGGTACATTGTAGTGGAAACAGATAGAAACAGGATTACAATTTTGATATCATGGATGGTCAGTCCTTGCATCGATAGCTCTGTCTATGAATGTGATAGTGGTTCCATTTCTCCAGCCCCGTCCCTCAGCTTTTTACCCAAAGAGGTGCAGGGAGACACTGTGTTATTGTTTCTACTGATGATTGCCACTTTAAGAAGTTAAGATGCAGATTAAATACACACCAAAATATGTTACAGATACTATAACAATGTCCCATCACTCAGACAGTGAATACACAGCATCCAGCACAGCAAACAATCAAATGTATTTTACAAAAGCCCTTTTTACATCAAAATAACCACATTGGTTATAGAGGGTGCAACAATTCAACACTTCAGGAGCAAATGTCAGTTGGCTTTTCATAGCTGAGCATTCATAGGTTGAGAGAGAGAGAGAGAGGAAACAGTAGGACCGGGACAAGGTAGTTCATTCATAGGTTGAGAGAGAGAGAGGAAACAGTAGGACTGGGACAAGGTAGTTCATTCATAGGTTGAGGGAGAGAGGAAACAGCAGGACCGGGACAAGGTAGTTCATTCATAGGTTGAGAGAGAGAGAGAGGAAACAGTAAAACCGGGACAAGGTAGTTCATTCATAGGTTGAGAGAGAGAGAGTAAACAGCAGGACTGGGACAAGGTAGTTCATTCATAGGTTGAGAGAGAGAGAGAGAGAGAGAGAGAGAGGAAACAGCAGGACTGGGACAAGGTAGTTCATTCATAGGTTGAGAGAGAGAGAGAGAGAGGAAACAGCAGGACTGGGACAAGGTAGTTCATTCATAGGTTGAGAGAGAGAGAGAGAGAGAGAGGAAACAGCAGGACCGGGACAAGGTAGTTCATTCATAGGTTGAGAGAGAGAGAGGAAACAGCAGGACCGGGACAAGGTAGTTCATTCATAGGTTGAGAGAGAGAGAGAGGAAACAGCAGGACCGGGACAAGGTAGTTCATTCATAGGTTGAGAGAGAGAGAGAGAGAGGGGAAACAGCAGGACTGGGACAAGGTAGTTCATTCATAGGTTGAGAGAGAGAGAGGAAACAGTAGGACCAGGACAAGGTAGTTCATTCATAGGTTGAGAGAGAGAGAGAGGAAACAGCAGGACTGGGACAAGGTAGTTCATTCATAGGTTGAGAGAGAGAGAGGAAACAGTAGGACCGGGACAAGGTAGTTCATTCATAGGTTGAGAGAGAGGAAACAGTAGGACCGGGACAAGGTAGCACATATGTTGATACGGGTAAAAAAAAAAATCTGTTGAAAAACAATTCCACTCCGATTCTCTTTATGGATGGGTGTATCTTTGAATTCTCTGTTGGGCCCCGAGCTCTTTAGTGATGGTACCGGTGGACCTCTTCTCCACCGCAGCACAGGAACACTCTGGCACCCAGGGGTCAGTTCGGCATGCTGTACTAACTGTTCTTTCCTGTTGGTAGAAAACAATTAAGGCATCTATTAGGCTACAGTTATATTCAAGAATCACTGCATATACTGTATATTGTCCATTTTATATGGGATGACAGACTGTGTCTTGAAATAAACAATAGCCTTAGAAATAACATGGATTTTCATTGTACCTCCTCTGCCTCCTGCAGTATCCTCCAGGATGAAAACCTTTTCAGGGATGAAGATGTCATCCTGAAAACAAAAATATTTTGTTAAGACAACTGAACCCAAATATATCAGTTGGCATTAACAAGCTACCTGTCTTGCCCCCAAATACAGGGACGTTTATTTTTCAGCAAACATTACCTAAGTCAACTTCAGTCTAGCTAAATTAGGTGGATCTAACAAAACATTACAAAAACAAATCTGTCAACAAAATATATTACAGTACTTGACTATCTGAGGTGGAAGCTAGCTACAGTAACTACCTAATAACAGTACTATCTGAGGTGGAAGCTAGCTACAGTAACTACCTAATAACAGTACTATCTGAGGTGGAAGCTAGCTACAGTAACTACCTAATAACAGTACTATCTGAGGTGGGAGCTAGCTACAGTAACTACCTAATAACAGTACTATCTGAGGTGGGAGCTAGCTACAGTAACTACCTAATAACAGTACTATCTGAGGTGGAAGCTAGCTACAGTAACTACCTAATAACAGTACTATCTGAGGTGGAAGCTAGCTACAGTAACTACCTAATAACAGTACTATCTAGCTGAGGTGGAAGCTAGCTACAGTAACTACCTAATAACAGTACTATCTAGCTGAGGTGGAAGCTAGCTACAGTAACTACCTAATAACAGTACTATCTAGCTGAGGTGGAAGCTAGCTACAGTAACTACCTAATAACAGTACTATCTAACTGAGGTGGAAGCTAGCTACAGTAACTACCTAATAACAGTACTATCTAGCTGAGGTGGAAGCTAGCTACAGTAACTACCTAATAACAGTACTATCTAGCTGAGGTGGAAGCTAGCTACAGTAACTACCTAATAACAGTACTATCTAGCTGAGGTGGAAGCTAGCTACAGTAACTACCTAATAACAGTACTATCTGAGGTGGAAGCTAGCTACAGTAACTACCTAATAACAGTACTATCTGAGGTGGAAGCTAGCTACAGTAACTACCTAATAACAGTACTATCTGAGGTGGAAGCTAGCTACAGTAACTACCTAATAACAGTACTATCTGAGGTGGGAGCTGGCTACAGTAACTACCTAATAACAGTACTATCTGAGGTGGAAGCTAGCTACAGTAACTACCTAATAACAGTACTATCTGAGGTGGAAGCTAGCTACAGTAACTACCTAATAACAGTACTATCTGAGGTGGGAGCTGGCTACAGTAACTACCTAATAACAGTACTATCTGAGGTGGAAGCTAGCTACAGTAACTACCTAATAACAGTACTATCTGAGGTGGAAGCTAGCTACAGTAACTATCTAATAACAGTAACTACCTAATAACAGTACTATCTGAGGTGGAAGCTAGCTACAGTAACTACCTAATAACAGTACTATCTGAGGTGGAAGCTAGCTACAGTAACTACCTAATAACAGTACTATCTGAGGTGGGAGCTGGCTACAGTAACTACCTAATAACAGTACTATCTGAGGTGGAAGCTAGATACAGTAACTACCTAATAACAGTACTATCTGAGGTGGGAGCTGGCTACAGTAACTACCTAATAACAGTACTATCTGAGGTGGAAGCTAGCTACAGTAACTACCTAATAACAGTACTATCTGAGGTGGAAGCTAGCTACAGTAACTACCTAATAACAGTACTATCTGAGGTGGGAGCTGGCTACAGTAACTACCTAATAACAGTACTATCTGAGGTGGAAGCTAGCTACAGTAACTATCTAATAACAGTACTATCTGAGGTGGAAGCTAGCTACAGTAACTACCTAATAACAGTACTATCTGAGGTGGGAGCTGGCTACAGTAACTACCTAATAACAGTACTATCTGAGGTGGAAGCTAGCTACAGTAACTACCTAATAACAGTACTATCTGAGGTGGAAGCTAGCTACAGTAACTATCTAATAACAGTACTATCTGAGGTGGAAGCTAGCTACAGTAACTACCTAATAACAGTACTATCTGAGGTGGAAGCTAGCTACAGTAACTACCTAATAACAGTACTATCTGAGGTGGAAGCTAGCTACAGTAACTACCTAATAACAGTACTATCTGAGGTGGGAGCTGGCTACAGTAACTACCTAATAACAGTACTATCTGAGGTGGAAGCTAGATACAGTAACTACCTAATAACAGTACTATCTGAGGTGGGAGCTGGCTACAGTAACTACCTAATAACAGTACTATCTGAGGTGGAAGCTAGCTACAGTAACTACCTAATAACAGTACTATCTGAGGTGGAAGCTAGCTACAGTAACTACCTAATAACAGTACTATCTGAGGTGGAAGCTAGCTACAGTAACTACCTAATAACAGTACTATCTGAGGTGGAAGCTAGCTACAGTAACTACCTAATAACAGTACTATCTGAGGTGGGAGCTAGCTACAGTAACTACCTAATAACAGTACTATCTGAGGTGGAAGCTAGCTACAGTAACTACCTAATAACAGTACTATCTGAGGTGGGAGCTGGCTACAGTAACTACCTAATAACAGTACTATCTGAGGTGGAAGCTAGCTACAGTAACTACCTAATAACAGTACTATCTGAGGTGGAAGCTAGCTACAGTAACTACCTAATAACAGTACTATCTGAGGTGGAAGCTAGCTACAGTAACTACCTAATAACAGTACTATCTGAGGTGGGAGCTGGCTACAGTAACTACCTAATAACAGTACTATCTGAGGTGGAAGCTAGCTACAGTAACTATCTAATAACAGTACTATCTGAGGTGGGAGCTAGCTACAGTAACTACCTAATAACAGTACTATCTGAGGTGGAAGCTAGCTACAGTAACTACCTAATAACAGTACTATCTGAGGTGGGAGCTGGCTACAGTAACTACCTAATAACAGTACTATCTGAGGTGGAAGCTAGCTACAGTAACTACCTAATAACAGTACTATCTGAGGTGGAAGCTAGCTACAGTAACTACCTAATAACAGTACTATCTGAGGTGGAAGCTAGCTACAGTAACTACCTAATAACAGTACTATCTGAGGTGGGAGCTGGCTACAGTAACTACCTAATAACAGTACTATCTGAGGTGGAAGCTAGCTACAGTAACTACCTAATAACACAGAGAAAATGTTGATTGAGTTCCTTGCTAGCGTTAGTTACTGGGGTTTGTTACACAAAACACTTCAGATGCAGTTAGCTAGTTACCTTCAACTAGAGTTGCAACAAAGTTGTCCAGTGTCTAAAGCTAGCCTAGTCAACAACTGTCATGACCGGTTAACGTTACCTCAGGCTCCGTTGACTCGCGTTGCCTCCTCCGTGGAGGCGCAAGCAGAGGGCTTCACCGCAGGCCTATGACTCCTTTCCATTCGGAAACTCCCGGTTGCCGCATCGAAAGTGCCCTTCATCGCGAAGTCTGCCTCTGTGAAGTGCTGTCTGCAGATCCTGCTAGCTCGAGCTGGCACGTCCTTCCTCTTCAGGACATGGAGACACTTCTTCAAATGTTGTGGGTCCTTGGGCAGCCGATGCTAGTTTACATAGTGATTTTTTTGGAGCCAATTCATACAGCCTGGCGCTATACAGTTCACGTTTGAATTACTACTCATGTTGTCATCTTCGTTGTCCGCACCTAACCTCACTCTTCGATTCACTCTCCTCACGAAAACCTCAAAACGCACCCGATTCAATAACAGACAATTAGCTAATTCCTGCCAGTGACACTGACGTCAGTCGTTACTATGGCAATTTAAAATGGCGCTGACCATAGCTCAAATAAACCTCGTTGACGATCAAAATACCAAATATAGAGATATTTATGTTAAATGCACATGTTTGGTAATAATGGTTTAATAATAATCTCTTTGCTTAGATTTACTTCCTAAAGTGTTTCCCCTTTAACCATATTTATTTTAGAAAATGCCTCTCCCAGTTCATCATCAATCCATGGAAATGGACAAGCCCAAACTGTACTCTTTCTTAAGGAACAAATCAATAAAACATTCTGTAGAGTGATTTAAATCATACTTTATATAAATCAGCTCCCTGGGTACAGCAGCCAAATCATTTTGAAACTGCTAATGATTAAAACAAATATATATCTTCACCACAATCCTTCCAGGTTTCTTTGGAACCTTGGTGTTCGTCGCCATAGTGACAATATGATTGTCTGTTCAGCCCACGTGCATTGATCTGACCTTTAAGCATCTCAATGGTATATTAAATCTATCTCAATGGTATATTAAATCTATCTCAATGGTATATTACATCTCAATGGTATATTACATCTCAATGGTATATTACATCTCAATGGTATATTACATCTCAATGGTATATTAAATCTCAATGGTATATTAAATCTCAATGGTATATTACATCTCAATGGTATATTACATCTCAATGGTATATTACAGAAGATCAGATCAATGCACGAGTTGCGTTTATCAACATAGCAACAGATCATTAGACAACTGAAAAGGGTTTAGCATCGGCCTCTGACAGCATCCAGTTTCACTCAGACTAAAATGTATCTCACCTGCTGGGACTCCCTGGGGGAACCCCGCGAATTGGGGAGGACAAATCCCGGGGGGCAACTGGGGGAGGCGGTTCAGGTGAGGGGGGTACGACATCTTGGGAGGTGCAGTCCCCTGGGGTAACAATAAGAGACGCACAGGTTCCAGGATTACCATGGCATGGGGGAACCCACGGATACATTCAGGCCTGCCGAGATAGCCAGCTAGGCTAGGTGAAAACTAAGCTAGGTGTTTGGTTAGCCTACATAACCTACAGTTGACTTTAAACATTACACCAATTAAGTTACATCTCGTAGGCCAGCTAGTTGCCTAGTTAATAGAATAAGCTCTTTATAGTACACACTTCCTGTTGGCCATCGTTAGCTAGCTACTCAAACTACCACGCAAGCTAAATAGCTAGCTAACTAATGTTGCTAGCTAGCTATTCAATGCTAACGTTATAAACGTTGGCTAAACGAGTGGGACGTACATACCTGAAACCGGGCGACGTACACACTGTACAATGTATAACCTTAATGAACAATATTTGATCTGTCTTCAGTAGCTAATGTGCTAGCTACGTTATGCCGCTAAAATGCTCTGTGTTTTTCGCAGTGCATTATGGGCTATGTTTTTTTCTCTCTTTTTTTAAAGAGCGGAAACTGTTTTCAACGCTTAGGAGGACAGAGGTGTGTGTTACTGGACCTAAAGAACCCGGATTATTAACCCATGGTACCTTGGCCACGTACCAAAAACAGAAGAACAGACACAACTACTGTATTTGTACCCATGGATGTACATTTTTGGTCATTTGTGGGCTACTTTGTGTTAAATTCTATTCTTCATTATAACAGCTACACAGCCCGCTGCTCCTTCCAGCATAAGATATTCTCATCAAAGAACAGAGAAACCGGCCAGCCATCACCATGGAGAGCGGCACAAATACTGTTTAAATATATATATATATATAGTTAACCTAGCTACTATGTTTATGTTATTTATACATTTTATGAACCACTCCAAAAAGTGGAACAAGTTCCCTTGAGGGATTTTTTTTTAGTTATTCTATGCTAATATATTCATATTTCAAGAAGCCTAGGACAGGCTATACCTATAACGTTAGCCTACCAACTATTTTTAGGGGAAGGCAGAAATTCCACAAGTAAGGCACGTCGTTTATGGTCAGCTGGTCACTACATGTAAACATGGGGTGCAGGCTATGTATGTATGTATGGATGGATGGATGGATACTTTATTGATCCCCGAGGGGAAATTTCTTTGTCAAGCAGCTTTGAAAAAAACATAGGGCAGGTGCAAAATGCCAGAACGAAAATACACAAAAGACAGACACACGATACATGATACATAGAGCGGCAGTATGAAAAAGTATAGAAATACAAGAAGTCTGGAGTGCAAAAAAGCTATAAAAAGACATTGCATAGTATGGGTGGTTGGCTGAATATGTACACTATACATTGGTGGATGTTGGATGGTTAACTATACTATACAGGTCGATGGCAGAGAAATACTTCAGTAGCTAAAAGTGCATATGATATGAGCGAGGGTAATAATAGTTTACTTAATATATAGTCTGGTCAAATGAACAAGTAAGTGAATATTTTGCATGGTTAAATCACCTGTACAGGTAAATATACAGTTCAATTTACAGGTAAGTGAATATTTTGCATGGTTACATTAACTGTACAGGTACATGACAGGAAGTGATACTTAAATAGCTAAATATGTGTATGATATAATTTAGGGTAATAATAGTAATTCTCTTAAAATACAGTCCTTCGTGCGCAGGGTTTAATTACAGATAAATGCACGTATTGCACATTCGATATACTAAAAGCCACGAATAAAGATAAAACTGACAGGATACTAATATAAAGTACCTATCTATCTATCTATCTGAGTGAGTGACTACGTAAGTTAGGTCCAAGAATTGCTTACAATATTACACGTAATATGATATAACAACTGTACATGAATATGTATATACAGTCCTGAATGAAGAAATAAGTCCTGAGTGAATGAGTGATTACAGAACAGAGAGTTACTCACGGATGGATGCATAATTGTTAAACTAGGTCCTGCACGATTATGGAAGGCAGACATCCAGGTTAAGCCGCACATTTGTCAACCACGGTTTGCTGTGTATGTGGGAATGTCTGCCCCTTAGAAATTGCTGGACCATGGGTGCATTTTGGAAACACAAGACATGCCTTCGGAACAAACCCATCTATTGGATGCATTTCATTGGCTAGTGCGAAGGTGTGGCATACAGGATTGAAGCACGTCTTCCTTAATGAGGTAACGGGATTTCTGAATAACATTTTACATTTACATTTTCTCGGAAGTACTACTTGTTTTTCAAACTTAATGCGTGGCATTGGGTGAATCTGCATTTGATATGGGGTTCAAATATTTCGTTTGATATGTTGATCGTGCTCTTTATCCTGACGGCCATTCATCCCCCTCATGAATATTAATGATATCAAAGGAGCATAAGACCATCTCCGGCGTGCGCTCACATCAGAGCGTCACCATCGTCAGAGTGGGATTTTACAGAAGAGCTTTTGAATCTCAGCCTTGGTCGTTAAACGTTTGCTATCAATTCTTTTGAAGTTAACGAAAAATTAAATACGATTTTAAAATGTCTTTGAGAGGGCCACTACGCCGTCTTCTGCGGACGCAAATCAACAATACCTGCCAGAGCAGAGCTCATTCTGTGGCTGTTTTAGGAGCCCCATTTTCAAAAGGACAGGTAAGGAAAAATCTAATATCCTATTAGAAGTTTAATATGGTTATTTGATTAGGGTATTTCGTTTACCAGAATTATTGAACTGTTTTTTCTTTAAGAAAAGGAGAGGGGTGGAACATGGACCCAAAGCCATCAGGGATGCCGGTCTGATCGAGAGGCTTTCAAATATGGGTAAGTGATAGACAATCTTATTTAAGTGTTAAAACAAACTGCTAAATTTACTGTTGGACTAAAATGATCTTATATAATACTTATTCTAACCGTAAAATAGGTTAATGATTCATGCAAGAGCTGCTTTCCTGTCCTTCAGTTCTCGGAAGTAAAACATTGGGCTATAGGCTATGTATTACGTCTTTAACATTAACGATCTCATCTTGTCAAACAAACAAACAAACCAACCAACCACAGGTATTGTTCGACTTTGAATGCTGGATATCAACATATTTTTTTATTATCTAAAAGGATTATGTTCTTGTAATTAAAACGTTAAAAGAACGGTTTTATTGGGTTACACAGGCGTGAAATGATTGGCAAGTCCATAAGCAAGTCTGCTATCGTCATTGTGCAGCCAGTTACGCAATCAACGGTTCCCGGGGCTGGCACGCACAGAGCTTTCTCCGAAAAACAAGTTCTCGCCTCCCATTGTAGCCTTCCTTTGTACTCTACTGCCTATCATAGATGAATAGGGGGCCCTATCACTGCGTTGAATGCTTGAAAGACGATACTGACTTTTGTTTTTAGTGACAGCAAGACTGCATCACACCCGGCTCCATGTGACGGTAACACCCAGACTGTGGGTTCCAATCCAGCTATTTATCAGCAAAACAGGCCACTTTAAAGCAGTTAGTTGGTTAGTCTAGAAACATTGTTAATGTGGGAGGCAACCCGTCTGCCTAAGGAGAGTATGGACCGGTCTGAGCAAAGATGCATATTCATTTCGTCAAAAAAGATGGTTCCACTTCTAAACCAATGGATTATTATCAGGTCATAAATAATGAGGACTGGGATGTCCCAGGGAATGGCTATTTCTCAGACACAATCTCATAATAAAGCATTCACTTCAAATTAAGGTTCAGTTCTGGAATGTGCAAGTAGTGTTCCTGTAATCTTAGCCCAGCTCGTGTCCCTGTAATCTTAGCCCAGCTCGTGTCCCTGTAATCTTAGCCCAGCTCGTGTTCCTGTAATCTTAGCCCAGCTCGTGTTCCTGTAATCTTAGCCCAGCTCGTGTTCCTGTAATCTTAGCCCAGCTCGTGTTCCTGTAATCTTAGCCCAGCTCGTGTTCCTGTAATCTTAGCCCAGCTCGTGTCCCTGTAATCTTAGCCCAGCTCGTGTCCCTGTAATCTTAGCCCAGCTCGTGTCCCTGTAATCTTAGCCCAGCTCGTGTCCCTGAGCCCTCAGCTGTAGCGCTCTCATGGCACGGCAAGGGCGCTTCTTGTCAGTTTCTAGGCAGTTATGCAACCAAGTGTTCTTGTGGCCGGCTTGCAGTGTAATATGAGAAGCCTATCTTTAGATAGCTTTTTTTTTTCCTGTTTGTCGGATGTGTACGACTGATATACTTTTGGAAAGATACAGTCATGTGAAAAAGTAAGTACACTCCCAGGAAAGTATTTTTTTTTTTACATATTTGGACAGATGGATATGTAATCTTCACTTGAACACTATTGACATAAAAGGTTACCCAATTTAACAAATCACACAAAAAAAAACGTTAAATGTTATGCAATTAAAATAAACAAAAATGCATTTTCCTTATGGGAAGGCTGGACCCTCCTAAGTTTCTCTCTAATGTTTTCTAATCATTTTCACTTGTTTTGGTACCTAATTCTAATTTTAGCCATTTTATGTGATGGTAAAGGTAGGGGTGTACTAACTTTTTCCCCATAAGGAAAAGGCATATTTGTTTATTTAAATTGCATAAAATTTTCAAAGTTTTTTTTGTGTGTGATTTGTTAACTTGGGTAACCTTTAGGGGCGGTTAGAGTGTTGGGCCCGTAACTGAAAGGTTGACGGATCGAATCCCTGACCTGACAAGATAAAAATCTGTCGTTCTGCCCCATAACAAGGCAGTTAACCCACTGTTCCCCGGTAGGCCGTCGTTGTAAATGAGAATTTGTTCTCAACTGACTTGCCTAGTAAAATAAAGGTTACATTAAAACATTTAATTATCTGTCAATAGTGTTGAAGTGAAGATTACATATCCATCTGTCCAAATATGTGTACTTACTTTTCACATGACTATCAAACCCCATTGTCTTTAAGAAACCCAATAATTGTATAAAAATACTAGTCTTAGGAGATTTTATGGCATTTAGGCCTAAACCCTTTTATCTAGCCTAGCTATAGGTGTAGCAATAGGCCTAGTCTGGATGGACCCATATAGTCTGGATGGACCCATATAGTCTGGATGGGCGGCAGGTAGCCTAGCGGTTAGAACGTTGGGCCAGTAACCGAAAAGGTCACTAGTTCGAATACCCGAGACAAGGTGAAAAATCTGTCGGTGTGTCCTTGAGCAAGGCACTTAACCCTAATTTGCTCCAGGGGCTGACCCTGTAGGTAGGCTGTCATTGTAAATAAGAATTTGTTCTTAACTGACTTGCCTAGTTAAATAAAAGGTTACATTTTTTAAAAATATATATTTTTTAAATATAGTCTGGATGGGCCCATATAGTCTGGATGGGATATATATATATATATATTTATATTTATTATTATTTTTTTTTTTTTTTTTTAATAGTTTTGATGGGCCCATGTAGAAGTCTTTGACCTCAATTGTAATTTGCAGCTCGTTGGGAACAAAATGTTCCAGTTTACTCATCCTTGAGTATAGTCTAGTCTATAGAGAGTTTTGGACATCTCCTGCTGTGCCCAAGCATGTACATATGGTGCTGTTTTAGTTGTCTGTAAGAGTGATAAAATGGGCAGTTTATTAAAAACGAAAGTATGGAAAGTAAATAGCTTAACTTTTGCTGATGCCAATTTGGCAACAGGGAGAATAGAACTGGTATCCTCCATATAGCTGAGATGATCAGAAATGGTTTCCTCCATATAGCTGAGATGATCAGAAATGGTTTCCTCCATATAGCTGAGATGATCAGAAATGGTTTCCTCCATATAGCTGAGATGATCAGAAATGGTTTCCTCCATATAGCTGAGATGATCAGAAATGGTTTCCTCCATATAGCTGAGATGATCAGAAATGGTTTCCTCCATATAGCTGAGACGATCAGAAATTGTTTACTTCATATAGCTGAGACAATCAGAAATTGTGCACTTGCCAAGAGGGGAACTCTATCCCTATCAACTGCATTAAATATCACTGACATTGCGTCAAGTTTAAAGACATATTAGATCATGATTGCATTAACAGTCAGCCCTGGGTTGAGCTATTCCTGTCCAGGGGTCTAAGATGGTAACATGGTGGTGTCTTCGATCAGGGAGGGTCTGATTGGTGTCACACTTTTGCCCCAGCTAAAACACCTGACTCCAATAATCAGGATCTTCAGTTTAGAATGCAATTATATTAATCAGCTGTGTTTGCTAGGGATGGGAAACAGTGTGACACCACTCTGGCCCCTGAGGACTGTAGTTGCTGACCCCTGTCTTAGATGGTAACGGTTACCATAGTGGTCCTCTCCCGACCAGCAGAGTAACACTACACCCCTATCAAATGGAACATTTTCACCTACAAATGGCATCTCTAATTTCTTATTTACTTCAACTCATAAGTCATTAGTCCGAGGTGCCAATACCAGTAGTGTGGGTGCCAATACCAGTAGTGTGGGTGCCAATACCAGTAGTGTGGGTGCCAATACCAGTAGTGTGGGTGCCAATACCAGTAGTGTGGGTGCACCACACTTTCTGGAGAAATTCCTCTGTTTACTCTGCTGTTGCCATGGTGGCAGGGGGTGATCTGGTCGGGGAGAAACCTGAGAGGACACACATGGGAAATGGAACACATGGGCTGCATTCCAAACACTTAAAAGACACACCCTATCCCCTCAGCCTTCAAATTAAGTGGGCACTAATGATGACGTATCATGACATCTGACGAGTATACACTTGCAGGGCAAGGGGTGAGTGAGAAAGGAATGTTTTTTTTTTTGTTGTTTTTTTTAATCGACCGCCCTGGCCCGGAAATTCGTCACTCGTTCATCCCGCGATGATTGTGTTTTCAGCCAACGGTAGCTTGCAGGTGCTTTATATGTGCTACAGTCAATTATGATTGCATGTCTACTTACATTACCTATATAATGTACGTTAGCCAGCCTAGCTGAAACCTCTGAAGAAGGAAAATGTTTTATTTCTACAATTTCCAAAAGCTAACCAAACAAAAACATAATTACTTTTACGAGACGTGTTTGTGCCGCCATGTGCATTAGTAGAACAATGTCTAACTTATTTACATTAGTTTTTACTTCCACTTGTATGTTGACTCCTCCATATTGACGTTGAGGTTTTAAGTTTGGGTTGACTTTTCTTAGCGGATGTACAAGCATCGCAAATTTAATTATAGGGCGTTTCAGGCCCTGAAGTGAACATGATTGTACACTCGCATGGGGCTTAAGTTGCGAACTTCCCTTGTTTGGCTAATCGTTTGGACCGACGTCCAAGATGGTAACAGGGATTCCCCTAAGGGCATAGGGTAAGTGGACGAGGTTGTGTCTTATGAGTTTGAAACGCAGCCCAGTCAGACAGATAGCGGATGTAGTGACAGCTTGAATGAATTAGCCTCGTCAATCAGAGATGATAGGAGAGGAGGGTGTGAAGAGAACCAGGGTAGAGGGGGTTGGACATCAGAGCCTGGAGAAAGAGATTAACTAATGCCTCAAAGATATGTAGCCTAACGCTTAATATAACAGTAGAAGTTCCGCCCTGACAAACCGGGGCACGAACTGGCCAAGGTAATTTATGGATCTGGGGCCACAGTACTTCTAGCTCTCAGGATCAAGATCTGGGGCCACAGTACTTCTAGCTCTCAGGATCAAGATCTGGGGCCACAGTACTTCTAGCTCTCAGGGTCAAGATCTGGGGCCACAGTACTTCTAGCTCTCAGGGTCAAGATCTGGGGCCACAGTACTTCTAGCTCTCAGGGTCAAGATCTGGGGCCACAGTACTTCTAGCTCTCAGGGTCAAGATCTGGGGCCACAGTACTTCTAGCTCTCAGGGTCAAGATCTGGGGCCACAGTACTTCTAGCTCTCAGGGTCAAGATCTGGGGCCACAGTACTTCTAGCTCTCAGGGTCAAGATCTGGGGCCACAGTACTTCTAGCTCTCAGGGTCAAGATCTGGGGCCACAGTACTTCTAGCTCTCAGGGTCAAGATCTGGGGCCACAGTACTTGTAGCTCTCAGGGTCAAGATTTGGGGCCACAGTACTTGTAGCTCTCAGGATCAGGATTTGGGGCCACAGTGCTTGTAGCTCTCAGGATCAGGGGCCACAGTGCTTGTAGCTCTCAGGATCAGGGGCCACAGTGCTTGTAGCTCTCAGGATCTGGGGCCACAGTACTTGTAGCTCTCAGGATCTGGGGCCACAGTACTTGTAGCTCTCAGGATCAGGATTTGGGGCCACAGTACTTGTAGCTCTCAGGATCAGGGGCCACAGTACTTGTAGCTCTCAGGATCAGGGGCCACAGTACTTGTAGCTCTCAGGATCAGGGGCCACAGTGCTTGTAGCTCTCAGGATTTGGGGCCACAGTGCTTGTAGCTCTCAGGATCTGGGGCCACAGTACTTGTAGCTCTCAGGATCAGGGGCCACAGTACTTGTAGCTCTCAGGATCAGGGGCCACAGTACTTGTAGCTCTCAGGATCAGGGGCCACAGTACTTGTAGCTCTCAGGATCAGGGGCCACAGTACTTGTAGCTCTCAGGATCAGGGGCCACAGTGCTTGTAGCTCTCAGGATTTGGGGCCACAGTGCTTGTAGCTCTCAGGATTTGGGGCCACAGTGCTTGTAGCTCTCAGGATTTGGGGCCACAGTGCTTGTAGCTCTCAGGATTTGGGGCCACAGTGCTTGTAGCTCTCAGGATTTGGGGCCACAGTGCTTGTAGCTCTCAGGATTTGGGGCCACAGTGCTTGTAGCTCTCAGGATCAGGATTTGGGGCCACAGTGCTTGTAGCTCTCAGGATCTGGGGCCACAGTGCTTGTAGCTCTCAGGATCTGGGGCCACAGTGCTTGTAGCTCTCAGGATCTGGGGCCACAGTGCTTGTAGCTCTCAGGATCTGGGGCCACAGTGCTTGTAGCTCTCAGGATCTGGGGCCACAGTGCTTGTAGCTCTCAGGATCTGGGGCCACAGTGCTTGTAGCTCTCAGGATCTGGGGCCACAGTGCTTGTAGCTCTCAGGATCTGGGGCCACAGTGCTTGTAGCTCTCAGGATCTGGGGCCACAGTGCTTGTAGCTCTCAGGATCAGGATCTGGGGCCACAGTGCTTGTAGCTCTCAGGATCAGGATCTGGGGCCACAGTGCTTCTAGGTGCACTAAGACATCTGGGGGTGGGGGACGGGACAATGATGCATCGAAACAATACCTTTTATTTCCTTGGGCAGATTACCCAGTCCATGACTTTGGAGACCTGAACTTCCAGCATCTGGAGAAGGACGAGCCCTACATGCAAGTCCCCTTCCCTCGCACTGTCGGCAGAGCTAACAAACTGCTGTCAGGGGCCGTCAGCAACGCTGTGGGAGCCGGACACACTACTATCATGCTGGGAGGAGACCACAGGTACATACCAAAACAACCTCTTCATGTTCTTAGAGAACCAACACAGTCAACATTGACAGCATTAGGCAGGCTTGGGACCCTAGACATAGCGAAAGTAGGTTTATCAGTGGTCTGGAACACAGTTAGAAGGTTTATCAGTGGGCTGGGACACAGTCAGAAGGTTTATCAGTGGGCTGGGACACAGTCAGAAGGTTTATCAGTGGGCTGGGACACAGTCGGCACTGATTTGAGCTATTCCTGTCCAGGGGTCTAAGATGGTAACATGGTGGTGTCTTCGATCAGGGAGGGTCTGATTGGTGTCACACTTTTGCCCCAGCTAAAACACCTGACTCCAATAATCAGGATCTTCAGTTTAGAATGCAATTATATTAATCAGCTGTGTTTGCTAGGGATGGGAAACAGTGTGACACTACTCTGGCCCCTGAGGACTGGAGTTGCTGACCCGTCTTAGATGGTAGGTTTATCACAGTCAGTAGGTTTATCACAGTCAGTGTGTGCCCTGAGAACAGACTTTATTAAATGTAATTAAAATGCATTAATAATGGTGATTGGAGTCTAACCCACTTCCTGACCTTTCCCCTCGCAGCCTGGCCATTGGTTCAGTGGAAGGCCACGCCCAGCAGTGTCCTGACCTGTGTCTGATCTGGGTTGACGCCCACGCTGACATAAACACGCCACTCACCTCTCCCTCAGGGAACCTCCACGGACAGTCGGTGGCCTTCATGCTCAAAGAGCTGCAGAACAAGGTAAGATGACAGAGGAGTCAGACAAATCGCTTTGGGGCAAACATTCTCACTAGCCTGATCCCTAACCCCAGGCCGTGCTTTCTCCTCTGGTTGCCTGGGTAGCCACCGGAAGTCTGGGGGTTTCAAATGAAGGTGCCATGTCCAAGTGCTCCCCCCGTGGCCTCAATGACCATAGAGTTGGCTATACAGATCTGGGACCAGGCTATATTCTCACTACAGCCTTACTGTACTGACCTGTTTCCTGTTGTTGTTTTTGTTGTTGTGTCTGTAGATGCCAGAGCTACCAGGGTTCAGCTGGATGAAACCATTCCTGTCAGCTAAGGACTTGGTCTACATCGGCCTGAGAGACGTCGACCCTGGAGAGTAGTAAGTACACTAATCTGTGCACTGCCAAGTACACTACTCTTGGTTATAACACAGTTAAAAACACATTACATTAAATGTCATGGCCTTGAGGCCGATACATAAAGCTTAATAAAGAGCAGTGATACTATCAAGAGCAGTGATACTATCAAGAGCAGTGATACTATCAAGAGCAGTGATACTATCAAGAGCAGTGATACTATCAAGAGCAGCACCTGCAACAAAGATAGGTCAGATGTGCCTTTTGAATTTTTAATGACATTCTAGTCATTTAGCAGACGCTCTTATCAAGAGAGACTTACAGTTGGAGCATTCAACTTCAGGCAGCTAGTTACGACAACCACATACCACATTCACACCACAGTCTACAAGGGGTGGGCAGTATCCAGATGTTCATTACGGCTCTGTACCATATTACTGAATATGTACACAAGGGGAACTTTTACAAACAAAACCATTTAGGCAACAGGGATCTTGATCTAAATTCTCAAACTAAAATATCTTAGTTTGGATTTTAAGCCTCACAATACAAAAACGTACCTAGCTAACAGCTAAATAAATAAATTCTATTTGAGGCTCCACATGTTGTCATAGAACATATTATTGTTATTTCCAACAACAAATGAGCAACTCTGCTGTAAATCCAGTGCATATTGAATGTTGAGATTGCCAAACGCCAGTATCTTTGGCAAAGACAAGGAGTGGCACAGACTGGATCGTTAGCTGAAGAGTCTGGTGTTCAGACTAATCTTGATCCAGGAGGGGACTGAATGTCTCTGCTGTTAGCAAACCAAATGTAGCTGGAGCCCTGAGCTGGATAGAATTTATTTGACACATCTTAGATTTCTTGTAGTTATACTTAACTTATAAACAGTGGTGTAGAGCTATTGTTTTAGGTGAGGGAGTGCATTTTTTTTTTTTAAATGACGTCATCATTTCATCAAAGTTTGTACCGACAGATGTAGCCTATTGAATAGCCTATCATTATAGAATATGCATCGAAAAATGTGTCCTCAAATTGCAACGTCTGTCAATGCCCACACATAGGCTATGTACAGTGGGGAGAACAAGTATTTGATACACTGCCGATTTTGCAGGTTTTCCCACTTACAAAGCATGTAGAGGTCTGTAATTTTTATCATAGGTACACTTCAACTGTGAGAGACGGAATCTAAAACAAGAATCCAGAAAATCACATTGTATGATTTTCTAATAATTAATTTGCATTTTATTGCATTACATAAGTATTTGATACATCAGAAAAGCAGAACTTAATATTTGGTACAGAAACCTTTGTTTGCAATTACAGAGATCATACGTTTCCTGTAGTTCTTGACCAGGTTGAAGGGAAATGCTACAGCAAACAATGACATTCTAGACAATTCTGTGCTTCCAACTTTGTGGCAACAGTTTGGGGAAGGCCCTTTCCTGTTTCAGCATGACAATGTCCCTGTGCACAAAGTGAGGTCCATACAGAAATGGTTTGTCGAGATCAGTGTGGAAGAACTTAACTGGCCTGCACAGAACCCTGACCTCAACCCTATCTACTGGAAAGCCTTCCCAGAAGAGTGGAGGCTGTTATAGCAGCAAAGGGGGGACCAACTCCGCTTTTCATCTAATTCTAGTGATAAGGAAATATAATGTCAAGTCAAATTGAAAAAAGTAAGGAAGTGCCGTTCCTCCATGCTCCGGCAGCACTATGCTATATTTAGGAATACTGATGGTATGATTTTTCAATACTGTTTAAAAATATATATATTTTTGGGGGTGGATGGGGCTTCACAGCCCCAGTGAAGCCCCAGTGAGGCCCCAACCACCCCCACCCCCCCATATGTTTTTTTTATTTTATTTTTTTTATAGTATACAACAGTCATACCACCATGACTGCTGTGACTTACATCCAATGTGCTATGACTAACAGGCAATGTGTTACGACAGGTATTGTGTTTTGACTCACAGGTAATGTGTTTTGACTCACAGGTAATGCGAGTCAAAACCAGACATTTGGTTTTGCACACATTCGTCTTTCTATCTCTGTATTCTGATAGTAAGTTGATCTGGATAAGAGTGTCTGCTAAATTACTTAAATGTGAGATGAAAATGTCTGTACACACAATTCCACTTGTTTTAAATAAACTTCCAGACATCCTCATGACGTACTGCTCTCTTTTCTCCTCACAGCGACATCCTGAAGGACTTGGGTGTCCAGTACTTCACAATGAGAGACATCGACAGGCTCGGCATTCAGAGAGTCATGGAAGTTACTTTCGACCACCTCTTGTCAAGGTAATTGAATTCCTGTCAAATATAATGCAGTAATATTATAAACTAACTAAGGAGCTTACTGTATGACTGACTTCGTTGTTTCATAATTACATAGAAAAGTCAGTTTGACAGTTTAGATGTATTCAGTTGACAGTTTAGATGTATTCAGTTGACAGTTTAGATGTATTCAGTTGACAGTTTAGATGTATTCAGTTGACAGTTTAGATGTATTCAGTTGACAGTTTAGATGTATTCAGTTGACAGTTTAGATGTATTCAGTTGACAGTTGAATTTGAGTTGAAAGTTGATTGATTCACTTAACTGTATTCTGTATTGTTGTCTTCTTCTCTTGTCCAACAGGAAGCAGCGGCCGATCCATCTGAGTTTTGACATCGATGCGATGGACCCGTCTTTGGCCCCGGCCACAGGAACACCTGTAAATGGAGGTCTGACCTACAGAGAAGGAATCTGGATCACAGAGGAGATCCACAACACAGGCACGCTATAATTAAACAATAAGGCCTGAGGGGGTGTGCTATATGGCCAATATACCACGGCTAAGGGCTGTTCTTAGGCACGACGCAACGCGGAGTGACTGGATATAGCCATTAGCTGTGGTACATTGGCCATATACCATAAACCCCCAGAGGTGCCTTATTGTTATTATAAACTGGTTACTAAAGTAATTAGAGCAGTAAAAATAAATGTTTTGTCATACGCATGGTATACGGTCTCATATACCACGGCTGTCAGCCAATCAGCATTCAGGGCTGGAACCACCCAGTTTATAATGATCCATAACACTCCACAGGCACGCTATAATGATCCATAACACTCCACAGGCACGCTATAATGATCCATAACAACACAGGAACACTATAATGATCCATAACAACACAGGAACACTAATGATCCATAACAACACAGTAACACTATAATGATCCATAACAACACAGTAACACTATAATGATCCATAACAACACAGTAACACTATAATGATCCATAACAACACAGTAACACTATAATGATCCATAACAACAGTAACACTAATGATCCATAACAACAGTAACACTATAATGATCCATAACAACACAGGAACACTATAATGATCCATACCAACACAGGAACACTATAACAATACATTGATAATTAATTATGGGGAAAGGTCTGTCATTAAACATTAAACGGTTCCTCTATATGGTAGACTGATGAGAATAGTTATTGCATTGCTTGAGTGGATTATATACTTATGCTGTTGGTACGATAAGAACAGTTTTCTATGAAGTAACATTTCAATATGCAACATTCTTTGAAGTACATTTTCTGTCTGCAACATTCTACAAAAATAATTGAAGTTAATAGATTGTGTTTAATCTCCAGGGTTGTTGTCAGTGATGGACCTTGTTGAGGTCAACCCAGCCCTGGGGGCGAGTCGTGAGGCGGTGGAGATCACAGCTTCCATGGCAGTGGACGTCATCGCATCATCCCTGGGCCAGACCCGCGAGGGAGGTCCCATCACCCAGACACTCAAAAAAGACACGGAACAGCTCCGACTCTAGAAACACATTCTAGAACCCCTTCTAGAACTCAAAGGACTTTAAATATATGACCACTCTGCATTCCTGAATAAATGAAACTTGACATACAGAACAGACGCACTGAAGCTGTAGTTGAATTGTTTCAAAGCGTTTTGTTGCATCTTCTGTGTGTGTGTGTCTAGTACTGTAAGGGAACCTGTTCAGTGAGACTGAACTTAGAAGCCCTGTTAAAGGATTATATAGCTTAGCCTGGGCCCAGATCTGTGCTGTTAAAGGATTATATAGCTTAGCCTGGGCCCAGATCTGTGCTGTTAAAGGATTATATAGCTTAGCCTGGGCCCAGATCTGTGCTGTTAAAGGATTATATAGCTTAGCCTGGGCCCAGATCTGTGCTGTTAAAGGATTATATAGCTTAGCCTGGGCCCAGATCTGTGCTGTTAAAGGATTATATAGTTTAGCCTGGGCCCAGATCTGTGCTGTTAAAGGATTATATAGCTTAGCCTGGGCCCAGATCTGTGCTGTTAAAGGATTATATAGTTTAGCCTGGGCCCAGATCTGTGCTGTCATGTCAACTGTTTGGCACGATAAGACTGGCAAACAGACTGGTACCTCGGCTATAAAAAGCCCTCATCTCAAATTTTAACTGTAACTGATGTGATCAACAGCTGGTCGCCCTGGCCTCCCTGGCTCCATTATTTATATGTTGACGTGATCAGTGGTTGATGTATTTGTGATCAGTGGTATGCCATAGACATAATGTGATCAGTGGTATGCCATAGACATAATGTGATCAGTGGTATGCCATAGACATAATGTGATCAGTGGTATGCCATAGACATAATGTGATCAGTGGTATGCCATAGACATAATGTGATCAGTGGTATGCCATAGACATAATGTGATCAGTGGTATGCCATAGACATAATGTGATCAGTGGTATGCCATAGACATAATGTGATCAGTGGTATGCCATAGACATAATGTGATCAGTGGTATGCCATAGACATAATGTGATCAGTGGTATGCCATAGACATAATGTGATCAGTGGTATGCCATAGACAATGTGATCAGTGGTATGCCATAGACAATCACTAAAACTCAGTATTGCTGATGACTGCAGCTCTGCTATATAACGACTGTATGAAGCCGAGTTTGCATGACAAGCATGAAACGGTCTCAAACGGAGTCTAGATGCAGACTGTGCTTTTATAATGAGAATACTAATGTGTCCATAGTGTGGTTTGGACATAAATACCTCAGCTCAAGCCTAAGGTAGTGGCTGTGCTAGCTGAGTTGTCATACTGATGCGTTTGCACTTTTGGACCAGATGTGGGTTTGAGGTATTTTCCTCTAGAATTATTATGTTTTGTAGTTTTACATGGAATAATGACTATTATTAATCCAAGTTTGTGTATTTACTGTCTGATTTATTTTACATTAGGTCAGTATTTACTGTCTGATTTATTTTACATTAGGTCAGTATTTACTGTCTGATTTATTTTACATTAGGTCAGTATTTAGTCTGATTTATTTTACATTAGGTCAGTATTTACTGTCTGATTTATTTTACATTAGGTCAGTATTTACTGTCTGATTTATTTTACATTAGGTCAGTATTTACTGTCTGATTTATTTTACATTAGGTCAGTATTTACTGTCTGATTTATTTTACATTAGGTCAGTATTTACTGTCTGATTTATTTTACATTAGGTCAGTATTTACTGTCTGATTTATTTTACATTAGGTCAGTATTTACTGTCTGATTTATTTTACATTAGGTCAGTATTAACTGTCTGATTTATTTTACATTAGGTCAGTATTACATAACTAGGTAATGCTTTTTATTCTCCAGTGAATTTCAATAAGTTAAAATTAGTGTATGTAATGGGTGTATGTTAAATGCTGATAGAGTGAAATAACTTTTTTTTTGATTGACTAAATGTAACAAATGCCTTGACATTGACCACTGAATGACTGTCTTTTAAATATAGTTAGTCTTCACAATCAGTGTGTGTGTTGCTTTTTGGTCTCCATGGTGACGTGTGGCTTACACTGGCAGAGCAAGTCTAGTTGGTTTTAGTCTTGTACAACAAGGTCTATTGTAAATACGAAAAGTGCGTCCCAGTCCCGCCCCTCCCTTCAACTCAATAATAATATTCATTTCTGTATTGTGTCCCTTTCGGGAAATGTGTTTTGCATCTCAACAATCCACAGCACACCATCACCACATAAGTGCAAATATACCTACAGTACCAGTCTAAAGGTTGGACACACCTACTCATTCCAGGGTTTTCCTTTATTTTTACTGTTTTCTACATTGTAGAATAATAGTGAAGACATCAAAACTATGAAATAACACATGGAGTCATGTAGTAACCAAAAAACGTTTTAGAAGAATCTAAAATATATTTTGATTTGTTTAAGTAGCCACCCTTTGCCTTGATGACAGATTTGCATTCTCTCAACCAGCTTCACCTGGAATGCTTTTCCAACAGCTGAAAGAGTATGCTGAGCACTTGTTGGCTGCTTTTCCTTCACTCTGCAGTCCAACTCATCCCAAACCATCTCAATTGGGTTGAGGTCGGGTGATTGTGGAGGCCAGGTCGTCTGATGCAGCACTCAATCACTCTCCTTGGTCAAATAGCCCTTACACGGCCTGGAGGTGTGTTGGGTCATTGTCTTGTTGAAAAACAAATGATAGTCCCACTAAGCGCAAACCAGAGGGGATGTTGTATCGCTGCAGAATGCTGTGGTAGCCATGCTGGTTAAGTGTGCCTTGAATTCTAAATAAATCACAGTGTCACCAGCAAAGCAGCCTCCACACCATCACACCTCCTCCTCCATGCTTCACGGTGGGAATCATACATGCAGAGATCATCCGTTCACCTACTCTGCGTCTCACAAAGTCACAGCGATTGGAACCAAAAATCTCAAATTTGGACTCCAGACCAAAGGACAAATTTCCACCGGTCTAATGTCCATTGCTCGTTTTTCTTGGCCCAAGCAAGTGTACTTATTATTGGTCCTTTAGTAGTGGTTTCTTTGCAGCAATTCAACCATGAAGGCCTGATTCACACAGTCTCCTCTGAACAGTTGATGTTGAGATGTGTCTGTTAATTTCAACTGTAATGAACTTCCTGTGGCGGTCCTCATGAGCCAGTTTCATCATAGCGCTTGATGATTTTTGCCACTGCACTTGAAGAAACATTTTCCGGATTTACATTTTCCGTATTGACAGACCTTCATGTCTTAAAGTAATGATGGACTGTTGTTTCTCTTTGCTTATTTTAGCTGTTCTTGCCATAATATAGACTTGGTCTTTTACCAAATCTTCTGTATACCACCCCTATCTTGTCACAACACAACTGTTAATTGAAATGCATTCCAGGTGACTACCTCATGAAGCTGGTTGAGAGTGCAAAAGCTGTAATTTAAGAACACATTCTTATAAAAAAATAAAATGTATTTTATTTATCCTTTATTTAACTAGTCAAGCCAGTTAAGAACACATTATTATTTACAATGACGGCCTACACCGGCCTCCCCTAACCAGGACGACGCTGGGCCAATTGTGCGCCGCCCTATGGGACTCCCAATCACGGCCCGATAGACCGCTGTGCCACTCGTCATCAAGGCAAAGTGTGGCTACTTTGAAGAATCTCAAATATAAAATATATTTGTATTTGTTTAACACTTTTTTGATTGCTATATGATATGGATTATTTCATAGTTGTGATGTCTTCACTATTATTCTACAATGTAGAAAATTGCAAAAATAAAGAAAACCCCTTGAATGAGTAGGTTTTCTAAAACGTTTGACTGGTACTGTATATACATACACTACCGTTCAAAAGTTTGGGGTCACTTAGAAATGTCCTTGTTTTTCAAAGAAAAGCACATTTTTTTGTCCATCAAATTGATCAGAAATACAGTGTAGACGTTGTTGTAATTGACTATTGTAGCTGAAAACTGCAGATTTTTTATGGAATATCTACATAGGCATACAGAGGCCCATTATCAGCAACCATCACTCCTGTGTTCCAATGGCACATTGTGTTAGATAATCCAAGTTTATCATTTTAAAAAGGCTAATTGATCATTAGAAAACCCTTTTGAAATTATGTTAGCACAGCTGAAAACTGTTGTGCTGATTTAAAGAAGCAATAAAACTGGCCTTCTTTAGACTAGTTGAGTATCTGGAGCATCAGCATTTGTGTGTTCGATTAAAGGCTCAAAATGGCCAGAAACAAAGAACTTTCTTTTGAAACTTGTCAGTCTATTCTTGTTCTGAGAAATGAAGGCTATTCTATGCGAGAAATTGTCAAGAAACTGAAGCTCTCGTACAGCGCTGTGTACTACTCCCTTCACAGAACAGAGCAAACTGGCTCTAACCAGAATAGAAAGAGGAGTGGGAGGCCCCGGTGCACAACTGAGCAAGAGGACAAGTACATTAGCCCAAACTCAAGGTGACTTTGTATTGTGTTTTTGTAATGTTAATTGCCTGTTATGGTATGTTAATGGAAATAAAGTTATTAAAAAAAAAATAGTACCTGCAAAACACCAGTCTGAACGTCAACAGTGAAGAGGAGACTCTGGGATGCTGGCCTTCTAGACAGAGTTGCAAAGAAAAAGCCATATCTCAGACTGGCCAATATAAAGAAAAGATTAAGATGGGCAAAAGAACACAGACACTGGACAGAGGAAGATATGGCTTTTTCTTTGCAACTCTATACCTGTCCTATGTATGGTCATACATTTGGCAGGAGGTTAGGAAGTGTTCTAGTGCCCTCAACAATTTGTTGATATATATGTTGAAGAGGGTGGGGCTTTGTTTGTTGGTCAATTAGGGTGTGCAGGGTGAATTCGTGGTCTGTCGTACAGTATTTTGGTAAAAAGCCAATTTGTACAGTACAAATTGGGGGAGACGGTTTTCACTGAGGAAATGAACTAGTCTGCTGTTAATGATAATGCAGAGAATTTTCCCAAGGTTGCTGTTGACTCATATTCCATGGTAGTTATTGGGGTCAAATTTGTCTCCACTTTTGTGGATTGGGGTGATCAGTCCTTGGATGCAAATATTGGGGAAGATGCCCCAATATTTCTCTCCCTCTCCAGACACGATCAACTTTAGTGGACTAGATCAGACACAGAGACATGCAGAGGGTGAGATTATTTCAGATTATTTTGTAGGGGGTTAATTCTGCTCTAATATTTTGCAGGTTGATTGTAGGGTAAGAATTAGCTTAACTTTAAAACTACATTTCAATAATATAAATACATGATTTTAAAAATCACACGTTCATGTTTAACACTCACATTTATTTTCAGATTATTTTGCCGCGTTAGTTGGACTATATAGCCTTTTGAAACGGAGCTGTTCCTGTTTCTTCTTTCAGTACTAAAGATACAATACAAAAACACATTTAGAAACCACTTTTATATCAATTCATTACTTTTTGTTATTGTTATTACATGTCAAATGTATTTCATTTATGGAGAATGCATATTTTAATTTCATGCATTTCAATGAAAGACCATGATTAGTTCACAAAGTTAGTATTGATAAACCCTTAACCTTCAACTGCTCAGCCCTCAAGGTTTTGTCATAACAATAGATAGATAGGTACTTTTTTGATCCCCGGGGGGGAAATTTCATAAAATGTCATAAGCAGTAGAGTTTTATTTCAACATTAGAGTAAGGGAGTGGGGGTAGGATTGATTTGAGTCCTTAATGCTCGGACCTGAGACGTACAGAAAAATCCATCCTACACAGCAACCCGAGTCAGTAAATAAAGGACTGTAGACACTTCTCCATGACAAAGTGTGAGGAACAGAACCATGGTAGTTCACTCCTGGATCAGACAAGTCTGTATCGTATCCATGTCCAGTATAACGTCCCTGGGTTTGGTTTGGTCCATACATCCTGGATTCAAACACGGCTCGTTGAGTCTTAGATACTTTCCCATCCTAAAGAACAGAAACGCTAATTCTTTCTCACATTGTTCCTCATCTTCAGTCAAGAAAACAGTGTTGTGTCCTTATAAGCACTTCTCAGGGACATATTACAAGAGTTTAGTGGTTTAACTCAGGTCAGGAACAGCAGTGAGGTATAAGTGGACAGAGGAGAGGAGAGGAGAGGAGAGGAGAGCTTTGCCCAGCGCTGGCTGTGACCTGTATTGCTTGTTGATGAGTCAGCGGGCCTACTACTTGCGGAAGAACTTGAGGTAGACTACTGCACCAAGTATGACCAGCTCCATCAGAATGATGACTGATAACATCAGCTTGTTGGTCATCAGTCTGAAGAGGGAGGAGAGACACACAGCAACTCAATGACAGAGGACAGATTCAACAAACTGAAGAAAAAGGCCTCTCTTGCAAAATAGTTCTCACAATTCCAATAACCTGTATAAATAAAGATGACATTTTACACTAACTTGAAGACATGGATAAAGTGTAACATTGCTGTCTTGTGAGACCAACCTGACAAGACCAAGCTGCCAAGACAGCACAGCTGACGGGACTCACCGTAGAGACATGGCTCTCAGGATCTTCCTGCTCCGGCTGAGGTTCTCCCCTGTGTTGACCAGCTAACACATGGAACAGAACAAAGACAACAAGAGGTCGGAATTCAACATCTGGTCTCTTCTAGAATTCTGATGGTTATGATTCCAATACAATCAGGTCTGGGTAGACAGATATAACCAGTGTTGTGGAGGAGGTCTGGGTAGACAGATATAACCAGTGTTGTGGAGGAGGTCTGGGTAGACAGATATAACCAGATTACAGATCCAGGGTGAGTGCTGGGAGAGACTTGGGACCAGGCTGCCATAGTTCTGACACCAAGGCCCGTATCCACAATCCATCTCAGATTAGGAGTGCTGATCTAGGATCTGTCCATATAACCTCATTCATTATGATCTAAAAGGCTAAACTGATCCTAGATCAGAAGTCCTATACTAAGCTGCTTTATGAATATGAACCCTTCCCACTCAGAGCCTAAAGTATCCAGAGCTTCCCAACGCCACTCACTCGGTCTCTGGTGCGATCCAGCTGTTCCCTCTGATCTCCCAGCTCCTCGATGATGTCCACACCGATCTGGTCTGTCTCGGCAGCGATGCGCTGACTCCTCTCTATACTCTGACTGGCGTTGTTCAGGTGCTCGTGTCCCTGGAGCAACAAGGCCCTCTGAGACTGAAGCTTGGTCTGAAACAAACAGGTGATATAACCATCAATCAATCATCAATTAATAATCAATCAATACCTGCATGGAAAGTGCAATAAGCTGTCAGGTGAACGTATGTTGTCTTGTATCTCAACAGCATCACCACATATCAGGGCTGTATTGTCTTTACAACTACCAGTTATAAACTACACCACTTGTGCTACTGGAGGGCTAAGATCCCTCTAGGTACAGACCTAGGATCAACTTGCCTTCCCCCAATTCTAACCTTAACCATTATTGGGAAAAATGCTAAAACTGACCCCAGACCAGCGTCTAGGGGCAACTTCACCTTAGACCATGTAAGTCAGTCTAGACTCACACTGTGTTCGTTCTGAGAAGAGTAGATGCCGTAGGCGCCCTCTGCTGGCCGGGAAGAGGACAGGTCAGAGCTCTTCACCTCTCTCTGGAGCTTCCCCAGGTCTCTGCGGTACAGACGCAGCTTGGTGGACATGGTGTTATGGTAGGACGAGGGAGCACCAATCAGCTCCTGCTCCATCCCCTGCAGCTGCAGAGTAATTTCATACATCCTAAACTGGGACTGTAGCTGCCCTCTGCTCCAGCCTTTGCAATCTAATGCGTGGTTGTGTATGTTTGTGTATATATACTGAACAGAAAGATAACCTCAACATGGAACAGTTCATATAAAAAAATCTGTCCATTTAAATAAATTCATTAGGCCCTAGTCTATAGATTTCACATGACTAGGCACACACTTTTTGTGCGTATGGAACATTTCTGTGATTTTTTTATTTCAGCTCATGAAACATGGGACTAACACTTTACATGTTGCGTTTATATTTTTGTTCAGTATATATAAAAACACACACACACACACACACACACACACACACACACACATATATATATATACACAGTTGAAGTCGGACGTTTACATACACTTAGGTTGAAGTCATTAAAACTAATTTTTCAACCACAGATTTCATGTTAACAAACTATAGTTTTGGCAAGTCGGTTAGGACATCTACTTTGTGCACTAAGTTACACTAAGTTGACTTTGCCTTTAAACAGCTTGGAAAATTCCAGAAAATGATGTCATGGATTTAGATGCTTCTGATAGGCTAATTGACATAATTTGAGACAATTGGAGGTGTACCTGTGGATGTATTTCAAGGCCTACCTTCAAACTTAGTGCCTCTTTGCTCAACATCATGGGATAATCAAAATAAATCAGCCAAGACCTCAGAAATAAAACTGTAGACCTCAACAAGTCTGGTTCATCCTTGGGAGCAATTTCCAAACGCCTGAAGGTACAACGTTCATCTGTACAAACAATAGTACGCAAGTATAAACACCATGAGACCACGCAGCCGCCATACCTATTTTGTGAAGTGCACCAGCCCCTCCTGCAGCAAAGCACCCCCACAACATGATGCTGCCACCCCCGTGCTTCACGGTTGGGATGGTGTTCTTCGGCTTGCAAGCCTCCCCCTTTTTCCTCCAAACATAACGATGGTCATTATGGCCAAGCAGTTGTATTTTTGTTTCATCAGACCAGAGGACATTTCTCCAAAAAGTACGATCTTTGTCCCCATGTGCAGTTGCAAACCGTAGTCTGGCTTTTTTATGGCAGTTTTGGAGCAGTGACTTCTTCCTTGCTGAGCGGCCTTTCAGGTTATGTCGATATAGGACTCGTTTTACTGTGGATATAGATACTTTTGTACCAGCATCTTCACAAGGTCCTTTGCTGTTGTTCAGGGATTGATTTGCACTTTTCGCACCAAAGTACATTCATCTCTAGGAGACAGAACGAGTCTCCTTCCTGAGTGGTATGACGGCTGCGTGGTCCCAAGGTGTTTATACTTGGGTACTATTGTTTGTACAGATGAATGTGGTACCTTCAGGCGTTTGGAAATTGCTCCCAAGGATGAACCAGACTTCTGGAGGTATACAATTTTTTCTCTGAGGTCTTGGCTGATTTATTTAGATTTTCCCATGATGTCGAGCAAAGAGGCACTAAGTTTGAAGGCAGGCCTTGAAATACATCCACAGGTACACCTCCAAGTGTAGTAGTGTGGGCTCAATAGCATCTCATTAGTGTGCAAGATCTTGAGAATCAGCTGTACATGTGATGGAAGAATGCACTGTGCATGCAGAGGGTTGCCATTCCATTGAATTGGGGATAGTTTAACCAAAATATGCCACAATACCTAGAATTGCCTAATATGTATCCCACAAAAAAAGTTAACTGTTACAAGCTAACTTGAATGAATTTAAGCAAAATTCCCTAAATTAAAGGGCTTAACTTCCCATGGAAACTTTCCGGAAGAATTGTGGAAATTTACCAGAAAGTAAATCTAATTCCAGGTGACTACCTCATGAAGCTGGTTGAGAGAATGCCAAGCGTGTGCAAAGCTGGGTGATTATTTCGAAGAATCTCAAATATATTTGTTTAAAAACGTTTTTAGTTACTACATGATTCCATGTGTGTTATTTCATAGTTTTGATGTTTTCACTATTAATCTACAATGTAGAAAAATAGTAAAAATAAAGAAAAACCCTTGAATGAGTTGGTGTCCAAAATTTTGACTGGTTCTGTATATATGTACATTACCTGTCAATAGTTTGGACACACCTACTCATTCAAGGGTTTTTCTTTATTTTTACTATTTTCTACATTGTAGAATAAAAGCTAACCTATACAATATAATCTAAAATACCACTTACCACTTCTAAAGCTTCTCCATGTCTTTCATCAAACGATCTCACCAATCTCTTCTTCTCCTCTGTAAACAGGAACACTGATCTTACTAGCACTGTTGTGCTTGTTGTCAGTTTACTTAGAAAATATATAAATGTTCATTATGATATACAAGCATACCTAGGCGGCTAGCGTCTGCACCTGGCACCAGTGTGTCATGAACAACAGCTTGAGCAACAATAGTGGTTCGCCTTCAAAATAAAAGTCCAACATTGAAACTGATGCAAACTGATAAAAATAGTGGAATCATGACACAATTGTACTAAGGCCGGGACAATACCAGTATCGCTAAACTCTTTGGTCCTTTAAAAACCTGCTGCAGGTAAAATATTTAGTGATATATGATGTTTGTTTACAACATTAGGGCTGTTTTCCTAAAAAAGTAACCATGATACTAACGAGTACGGAGATACTGGCATCTCATATTGCCTAATTAGTCGAACAATGATTGTCATTGTCAGGCTACCGAATGACGGAGAGATTTTGACTGTTGCTAAATCAGTGTTGATGATAAAGATTCTTCTTCTGACATAATAAACCCTATAGAAACACTATTTTCCATAATGAAGACAACAGTATAACATTAATTTGTTGTTGTGTGGAATAAAGCCGGCAGGTAGCCTAGTGGTTTGATCGTTAGGCCAGTAACCGTAAAGTTGTGGGATCGAATCCCCGAGCTGACAAGGTGAAAGCGATGTGTCGATGTGTCCTTGAGCAAGGCACTTAACACTAATTTTTTCATAACTGGCTTGCCTAGTTAAATATAGGTTTATAAAAATTAAATGGTCAATATAGGCTACGCTGAATAATGCAATTGCGTAGGCGGTGGGGAGTAGGCTCGAGCGCTATCGTTTCATGATTATGCATAAGAAGCGTTGCGCGCGTGGGCGGAGATGTAACCATTATGTTCCGCGAGCCATTGGTTAATCGACCTAGCAAGGTTTTGTGGTGTGACTGTGTTGGACTAGTTAACGTTAGATCATTGAGTGGCCGTCCATTAAAATAACATCAAATTGATCAGAAATACAGTGTAGACATTGTTAATGTTGTAAATTACTATTATAGCTGGAAACAGCTGATTTTTTTATGGAATATCTACATAGGCGTAGAAAGAGGAGTGGGAGGACCCGGTGCACAACTGAGCAAGAGGACAAGTACATTAGTCAGTATTTTGAGAAACAGATGCCTCACAAGTCCTCAACTGGCAGCTTCATTAAATAGTACCCACAAAACACCAGTCTCAACGTCAACAGCGAAGAGGCGACTCCGGGATGCTGGCCTTCTAGGCAGAGTTGCAAAGAAAAAGCCATGTTTAACCCACCTGCATTTAATGATTTCTGTTGGGTCTGTAGTTCTCTTAGGTTTCATGGACCCAAGATATATAGGTAAGGCTGTACAATATACATTGCAATATCAATGTCCAATACACACAATACACTGAATTGTGAGGTTGATTTCACACAGTTAAAGTTCTGCAAAAAAGAGCTACAGCGCTAACATGTGAAAACTCTTCACAGTTGTGTTTTGTGGTCGTCAATGAGCCACTGATAACCCATTTGATGGACCTAAGATCCATAGGTAAGGCTGGGTACATTGCAATATACACTATATGACCAAACGTATGTGGACACCTGCTTGTCGAACATCTCCTTCCAAAATCACTCATCTGCCTCGCAGTCGGCATTCCAATTTATTACTTCACAATAACAGCACTTCCAGTTGACCGGGGCAGCTCTAGCAGGGCAGAAATTTGACGAACTGACTTGTCACTGAGCTATTCAGTAAGGCCATTCTACTACCAATGTTTGTCTAGGGAGATTGCATGGCTGTGGGCTCGATTTCATACACCTGTCAGCAACCAGTGTGGCTGAAATATCCGAATGCACTCATTTGAAGGGGTGTCCACATACTTTTGTATATATAGTGTATGCATTCCCCCAATGCAAAGTCTATACATCCAGCGTTCGATTGAAAGAGATTTGTTTGTGTTTGTCAAATTAACAAATTGTCTGTCGTTGAATTCCTATAAAAACATTCCAACATTGGTAAGCGTTATCTAGTGTAAGTGTGGCATGACTCCACTATTTTCGTCAGTTCAGTAGGGGACGAACCGCCGATTCCACTATTGTTGTTCACGACACATCTGCTCGGCCAAGCTACCTCTTATCATTTATAACGTTATTTGATAGCAACCAGACTAGGAACATTCAACAGCAGTGGGCGGCTAACCAGGAGTAAAACTAAGCCCAGACGAAGGGATGGGGGTCAGCTGATGGTAATGGGTTGGAGAGGTATTTAGAATGCAAAATACAGATATCATTTAAACTGGTATTTTACCTCCTTGACATTTCAGTAATCTGTCGGGCATCAACTTCAGTTCGTCATAAAGGGATTTGTAGATCTCCTGCAGCTTTTCAAACTCTTCCGATGACATTCTGCTTTTATTTTAGCAGCAAGGTTTCTGTTTCGAATTGTCCGTTTCTTACTTGACAACACAAACCACCAAATATTAGGAAATGAAACAGTTTAATTGCCGACGAGACGCTTTGTTGATAAGCAGTAAATCCCTGACAAGATCCTGGACTCTTTCCGCGTTCTGGTCACATGTCTAGCGTTACTGCCTGAAGAGAACATCCCGACAATTACCACCAATGTAATTAAGTCAAGTACATGCTTTTAAATGTATGTCGGCAGGGTATGTTGTATACTTCTAATATGATTCATAGTAAAATATTGTAGTCAAACTGAAATAACATGCCATATTTTTATATACGGGCATTGAAAGGGCAACTTTTGCTGGTGCATTGTGGCCAACGTAGTTTTTGTAATAATCGATAACATTTATTTACCTTCTTTCACATCAATTATTGTTTTCATCTGAGGGTGAAGATCTAGACTAGTATCTTACAAACGATATGGCACTGCACTTTCGTTTTTTTTCTTCTTTAAAACATAATTACAAATGTCCATAATTAATATGTGGATAGAAAACTACAATCCCAGGTTCCATTGAACGAGCGTCTGTAACACAACCCATACAACTACGCTTCACCATAAAGCTGTGACGTCTCAGATCATCTGTCGGTTGGTCGGTGGAGCACAGAACCGAGCCTTGATGGAACAGCAGTGAAGAAGAGCTGCAATAGAGAGAGCGCGGAACCGTGTCATGATGGAGCTGGTATTAGTTGTCGCAGGTCTTGGGGTGGTTGCACTGCTAATGGTTTTATTCGCACCCCACATTAGGTAAGAATAAGCGCTGTATGTTCAATGCATCACCTGCTTCTATGATTGGCATCTCATATTGCCTAATTAGTCGAACAATGATTGTCATTGTCAGGCTACCGAACGACGGAGAGATTTTGACTGTTGCTAAATCAGTGTTGATGATAAATATTCTTCTTCTGCCATAATAAACCCTATAGAAACACTATTTTCCATAATGAAGAAAACAGTATAACATTCATTTGTTGTTGTGTGGAATAAAGGCGGCAGGTAGCCTAGTGGTTTGATCGTTAGGCCAGTAACCGTAAAGTTGTGGGATCGATTCCCCGAGCCGACAAGGTGAAAGCGATGTGTCGATGTGTCCTTGAGCAAGGCACTTAACACTCATTTGCTGTAGGTAGGCCGTCATTGTAAATAATAATTTGTTCATAACTGGCTTGCCTAGTTAAATATAGGTTTATAAAAATTAAATGGTCAATATAGGCTACGCTGAATAATGCAATTGCGTAGGCGGTGGGGAGTAGGCTCGAGCGCTATCGTTTCATGATTATGCATAAGAAGCGTTGCGCGCGTGGGCGGAGATGTAACCATTATGTTCCGCGAGCCATTGGTTAATCGACCTAGCCAGGTTTTGTGGTGTGACTGTGTTGGACTAGTTAACGTTAGATCATTGTTGGCAGAGTGGTCCGTGCATATCGCAAGGGGATTGGTTTCTTACACCCGAACATTAGAAGCCTTTTGCCCAACATTGATTTTATAAAAGTGGAAATAGAACACAGATCCAGATATTATTCTCCGATCTGAAACATCTACAAATATAACTGATGTTGCTCTTGATGGCTATAAGGTTTTCAGATCAGATAGAAAGAGTAGAGGAGGAGGAGTGGCAATTTACATCAGACACCATATCTACATCAGACACCATCTGTCACTTTGTTAAAAAGTAGCTCTGCTCCAAAATAATTTGAACTTCTGGCTCTAAGGCTTACATTTGGAAATAATTGTAATATTAATGTGATTGGTGTATATCACCCTCCCTGTGCAGAAAAATAAATGCTTATCCAGCTAACTGATTTATTAGGCTCCTTTATGTCATCTTGGAGATTGTAATCTCGACTGGCTAGCACAGAGCTCAAATCATATGAAGGAATTGTGTGTTGGTCTCAATTTGACCCAGCTGATAAAAGCCAACACGCCCAAACTTAAGAGATGTCTAAATCTTCAATTATTGACTATATTCTGACAAATGCTCCTGATAAGTATTTGTCTTGTGGTATATTGCCGTTAGATATTAGTGACCATTTCCCTATTGTATGTGTGAGAGATGTTAGACAGCAGAAGTCTAATCCACTAAAAGAAACTTCAGAAATTTTAGTGAGCAACATTTTTTACAAGATCTTTCACTTGGCAGCCTGGACTGCATCTCCAATGCTGAGCAAGCGCTGGATCATTTTATTAGGTGTTTTAACTCCATTGCAGATATGCTCCATATGTAAAAATAAGGGTCAAAAAGAGATCAAATCCCTGGTTTACTCACTCCAGATATCTCAGAGGCTTTGCGTAAAATAAATAAGGCATGGGCTGAAGCTAGACAGTCAGCGTTAATCTCTGATTGGCAGACTTAAGCAGCTGAGAAACCTCTGCATACGTTTTATAAGAATGTCAAAAGCAGAATATTATGTGAACACACTTTCTGATTGTCATGGGAATGGCTGTTTATTGACCTTTCAAAGGCATTTGATACAGTTGATCATTCCATCCTTCTGAAGAAATTGGCTTCGATTGGTTTTGCTAGGAATACTTGCTCATGGCTTGGGAACTATCTGAGTGATAGAACTCAGGCCATTGTAACTGATGGCATAAAGTCAAATTCTCAGGTTGTTGAAAAGGGGATTCCTCAAGGGTCGATTTTGGGACCTATGTTGTTCACTCTTTATATAAATGAAATCTGTACCAATGTAAGAAATTGTAAATATAATTTCTATGCTGACGACACAACACTTTATGCTACTGGCAAATCCCATGCTCAGGCTCTTGCTCGTCTACAGAAATCCCTTTTAGATCTTAAGCTTGTGTTAAATACAAGTAAAACCAAATATATAATATCTTCCTCAAAGTGCAGAAAGCAACATGTGGATGATTTTTGTACCTTGGAAGGCTCTGGCATAGAACGTGTTCAATCCTATAAATACCTTGGTATCTGGGTAGATGAACATCTCTCCTTCAAAGCACATATTACAGATTTGATAAGAAAGCTGAGAATTAAAATTGGTTTCTTTTATAGAAACAAAGGCTGTTTGTCCTTTCAGCATAGACTTGAAGTTGTTGAAGCTACTTTTATGTCTGCTTGATTATGGTGACCTATTGTATATGCATGCATCGGCTTCAGTGTTTCGTACGCATCACTGTATTCTGTACTCTTTGGTTGGATGGGACTCATTGGTTTCCAGGAGGGCCAGACGCTGGCTGATGTTCGTCTATAAGGCTATAATGCAAAACCTACCAAATTATCTCTCCTCCAAAATAACCTGGAGTATTGGTGGTTATAAAACTCGTTCCAAAGATTGGTTAACCTTAGAGGTTCCACGGGTACATACTGATTTGGGTAAAACTGCTTTTATATATTATGTCCCTCATTCATGGAATGAGTTCCAAAAAACCCTTCAGCTTGATGTCTTGGTTTCTATTGGAACATTTAAAGTGATTTTAAATGAATGTATTGTTGTTGATTGGAGTTGTTTTGTGTAACTGTGTTTTTATGGCTGTATGTCTTTATGATTTCTGTTAACAGGACTCAGCTGTGGAAGAGACCTTGGTCTCAGACTGACTTCCTGTATAAATAAAGGAATACAACATATATTTAGTAACATTAGTAAATACTAGTAATAAATAATAATCAACTCTACTCTCTAACTGGTGTGAATCCCAAATGGCAACCTATTCCCAATATAGTTCACTATGGGCCCTGGTCAAAAGTAGTGCACTATATAGTTAATAGGGTGTTATTTTTAACACAGCCTGTGTGGACTTTCACAATGTGCCAGTGCCAACCTTACCAACACAGACATGACAGCGATATATGTTGGATTTTAAATAACACAGATATATTTCCTGTCTGTCAGGAAATACTCTGCTGGTGGAGCATGTGTGTCTATGGCCCGGCTGGACGGGAAGACAGTCCTGATTACTGGAGCCAACACTGGGATTGGGAAGGAGACTGCTCTGGACCTGGCTATCAGAGGTGACTGACTGACACGTACAGGGCCGTATCCTGATAGTCATACATGGTGTGGGGTCCGTTCCTTGTCTCCTTACATTCATCATCACAAAGATAATGCCAGTGAAGATTCAGTAAAGAAACAGGCTGTCTCACATGGAACCTTTACCTTATTTAGTGCACTACTATGGGGTCTAGGTCAACAGTAGTGCATATAGTCCCATTTGGGACGCACACTTGGTCTTCATCCTAATAGTAATTCATAGTGTGGACTCATTATTTTCTTTACCTCCTGCCCTTACCTCCTGCCCTTACCTCCTGCCCTTCATGACCTCAACGATAATGATAGAAGGAAGTAAATGAAGAGAAGTGGTCTTTAAAGGAACTGTGTCAATTATGCTGGTTATTGTCTATTGCCAGGTACGAGGGTGATCATGGTTATTGTCTATTGCCAGGTACGAGGGTGATCATGGTTATTGTCTATTGCCAGGTACGAGGGTGATCATGGTTAGTCTATTGCCAGGTACGAGGGTGATCATGTTAGTCTATTACCAGGTACGAGGGTGATCATGTTAGTCTATTGCCAGGTACGAGGGTGATCATGGTTGTCTATTGCCAGGTACGAGGGTGATCATGGTTGTCTATTGCCAGGTACGAGGGTGATCATGGTTATTGTCTATTGCCAGGTACGAGGGTGATCATGGTTAGTCTATTGCCAGGTACGAGGGTGATCATGGTTAGTCTATTGCCAGGTACGAGGGTGATCATGGTTAGTCTATTGCCAGGTACGAGGGTGATCATGGTTAGTCTATTGCCAGGTACGAGGGTGATCATGGTTAGTCTACCAGGTACGAGGGTGATCATGGTTGTTGTCTATTGCCAGGTACGAGGGTGATCATGGTTGTTGTCTATTGCCAGGTACGAGGGTGATCATGGTGGTTGTCTATTGCCAGGTACGAGGGTGATCATGGTGGTTGTCTATTGCCAGGTACGAGGGTGATCATGGTGGTTGTCTATTGCCAGGTACGAGGGTGATCATGGTGGTTGTCTATTGCCAGGTACGAGGGTGATCATGGTTGTTGTCTATTGCCAGGTACGAGGGTGATCATGGTTGTTGTCTATTGCCAGGTACGAGGGTGATCATGGTTGTTGTCTATTGCCAGGTACGAGGGTGATCATGGTTGTCTATTGCCAGGTACGAGGGTGATCATGGTTGTCTATTGCCAGGTACGAGGGTGATCATGGTTATTGTCTATTGCCAGGTACGAGGGTGATCATGGTTAGTCTATTGCCAGGTACGAGGGTGATCATGGTTAGTCTATTGCCAGGTACGAGGGTGATCATGGTTAGTCTATTGCCAGGTACGAGGGTGATCATGGTTAGTCTATTGCCAGGTACGAGGGTGATCATGGTTAGTCTACCAGGTACGAGGGTGATCATGGTTGTTGTCTATTGCCAGGTACGAGGGTGATCATGGTGGTTGTCTATTGCCAGGTACGAGGGTGATCATGGTGGTTGTCTATTGCCAGGTACGAGGGTGATCATGGTGGTTGTCTATTGCCAGGTACGAGGGTGATCATGGTGGTTGTCTATTGCCAGGTACGAGGGTGATCATGGTTGTTGTCTATTGCCAGGTACGAGGGTGATCATGGTTGTTGTCTATTGCCAGGTACGAGGGTGATCATGGTTGTTGTCTATTGCCAGGTACGAGGGTGATCATGGTTATAGTCTATTGCCAGGTACGAGGGTGATCATGGTTATAGTCTATTGCCAGGTACGAGGGTGATCATGGTTATAGTCTATTGCCAGGTATGAGGGTGATCATGGTTGTTGTCTATTGCCAGGTACGAGGGTGATCATGGTGGTTGTCTATTGCCAGGTACGAGGGTGATCATGGTGGTTGTCTATTGCCAGGTACGAGGGTGATCATGGTTGTTGTCTATTGCCAGGTGCGAGGGTGATCATGGTTGTTGTCTATTGCCAGGTACGAGGGTGATCATGGTTATTGTCTATTGCCAGGTGCGAGGATGATCGTGGTTATTGTCTATTGCCAGGTACGAGGGTGATCATGGTTATTGTCTATTGCCAGGTGCGAGGGTGATCATGGTTGTTGTCTATTGCCAGGTGCGAGGGTGATCATGGCATGCAGGGACGTGGAGAAGGGTGAGGAGGCCGCAGCATCGATACGACGTATCTACTGTAAGGCGAACGTAGAGGTCCGAGAGCTGGACCTGGCTGATACCAGCTCCATACGGGCCTTCGCACAACGCTTCCTCAGAGGTAAACCTACTACTCCATGCATGTGTCCCAAATGTACCATGTTCCCTATGTAGTGAACTTTTGACCAGGGCCCATAGGAAATAGGATGCCATTTGGGGTGTGGTCTATGTAACCTCAACATGTTAGTACAGTATTTATAATAGTGTTATTAGATATGAACAAGCACTGTGTTTACTTATTGACTCTGACCCCCTGTAGAGGTCAACCACCTACACATCCTGATCAACAATGCTGGGGTCATGATGTGTCCCTACATGAAGACCAACGACGGCTTTGAGATGCAGCTGGGGGTCAACCACCTGGGTGAGACAGAGAGACTTATGTCATGGGTGGGATCCGAACCAAGGACCCCTACGGGAGAACGCAACGTCTTAACCATTAGCACAATAAGAAGTCCTCTCTTGGGCTGAGGGTGACACTGATTTTGAAGTGGCAGGCAGGGCTACCTCATAAGGAGACCGTGAGCGCGACTCACGTCCACTACACAGCAGACTGACTTCAGTATATACTGTATTCAGACACTAAAGCAGACCAGTCACGCTAGATTACATATCATGTCTACATCACTTATCTATGAAGAGTTGTAACACCAGTCTATATGAATAGCCATGAGGGAGGGCAGCTAGTCTAAGCAATACAAAGTTGCACCCTACAAAGGTGCCCTTCAATTCCATTAAACTCAGTGTTAAATTCACCATAATCCATATTATTTACTTTCTGACAAGGCAGCTGATTGAGTTGTTTACTCCTGATAGGTCACTTCCTGTTGACGTACCTCCTGATTGGTCTGCTGAAGCGCAGCGCTCCAGCCCGTATTGTTGTGGTTTCCTCTCTGGCTCATAACTTTGGCTGGATCCGCTTCCATGACCTCCTCAGCCAGGGCAGCTACAACAGCGGCCTTGCATACTGCCAGAGCAAGCTGGCCAACCTCCTGTTTGCTAGGGAGCTGGCCCGCAGACTGAAAGGTAGGCTGGGGGAGAATGGCGACCTGCCACATGCTGGATAATGGATTAGTTAACACAGAAGAGAAACCGAGGGTTAGTGGAGAAGAGTTTCAGTGAGAAAACACATACACAAAATACATGATCAGAAAGGCAAAATGACAGTTACTTAGCAACATACGGTCATCTAAAACGTCCTCACAGAGGATGATCTTGGAGAAACTGTCTCCATGGTAACACACTTCCCTTCCTCCCTCCCAGGTTCCAGTGTGACAGTGAACTCTGTCCACCCGGGGTCGGTGCGCTCGGAGCTGGTCCGCCACTCCACCATCATGTCCCTGCTGTTCTCTCTGTTCTCTCTGTTCTTGAAGAGCCCTCGGGAGGGGGCCCAGACATCCATCTACTGCTCCGTAGCAGAGGAGCTGCACTCCCTCACCGGGAAACACTTCAGGTGAGGGAGAGATTACGGTTTTCTGTGATTTTCTCTCCCTCAATTTCCCCTACTTCCCGTGGCTGTATAAAACTCTCTCCCAGTGACTGTGTAATAACTCTGCCCCCTTTCTAACAAGTGACTGTTCAGTATACTAACCCTGCCTCCTCTCTCGCTCTCCCAGTGACTGCGCTCCAGCCTTCGTGGCCCCCCAGGGGAGGAACGAGGAAACAGCCAGGAAACTGTGGGACGCCAGCAGTGAACTCCTGGGCATCGTCTGGGACCACTGATCTGAACCACTGATCTGAACCACTGATCTGAACCACTGATCTGAACCACCCTATATCATCAAACACTGTTTTCATCCTCAATTGCACCCTATTTCCTATATAAGGCACTACTTTTGACCAGAACCCACATAACCTTGTTCCCGATCTGTATTGTTTCAGCAAGAACCGGCTAGTAGACATTAATGCCCACATGGTCAAAAGTAGTGCACTGAAAGAGAATAAGGTGCCATTGGGGACGCTACCATGTTCTCTGAACTACAGTTAACCCAACAGCACTTGAATAATTGGGTAGTAACCATAGAGGTAGAAAGACGCCATATAGGCAGATACAGAGAGGAGTCCTCTATCTCTATGGTAGGTTAGCCAGGGTATAACCAGGTCTAGCCAGGGCGTAACCAGGGTATATTATAAACCAGCTGATTCGGTTTTGTTTTCTATCATATTGTAAATGGGGTTCCAAAATTCCTGTAGCTTTCACAAAATGCCCCGGTTTTCCGAAATCCTGTTCGAAAGATTTCTGGAATTACAGGGGAATAAGCAAGACAACCAGGATTTCTGGAAAATCAGGGAATTTGGAGAGTTACAGGAATTTTACTAAGCATCCTCCATGTGGACTCAGCTTTATGTTTTGTTAAGCTGCCAAAACATATTTTACTATATGTAGGGTTGTTAAGCTGCCAAGACGTCTTTTACTATATGTAGGGTTGTCTTGGCAGCTTAACAAAATGTATTTTACTATATGTAGGGTTGTTAAGCTGCCAAGACGTCTTTTACTATATGTAGGGTTGTCTTGGCAGCTTAACAAAATGTATTTTACTATATGTAGGGTTGTTAAGCTGCCAAGACGTCTTTTACTATATATACAGTGGGGAGAACAAGTATGAGACACACTGCCGATTTTGCAGGTTTTCCTACTTACAAAGCATGTAGAGGTCTGTAATTTTTATCATAGGTACTCTTCAACTGTGAGAGACGGAATCTAAAACGAAAATCACATTGTATGATTTTTAAATAATTAATTTGCATTTTATTGCATGACATAAGTATTTGATCACCTACCAACCAGTAAGAATTCCGGCTCTCACAGACCTGTTAGTTTTTCTTTAAGAAGCCCTCCTGTTCTCCACTCATTACCTGTATTAACTGCACCTGTTTGAACTCGTTACCTGTATAAAAGACACTTGTCCACACACTCAATCAAACAGACTCCAACCTCTCCACAATGGCCAAGACCAGAGAGCTGTGTAAGGACATCAGGGATAAAATTGTAGACCTGCAAAAGGCTGGGATGGGCTACAGGACAATAGGCAAGCAGCTTGGTGAGAAGGCAACAACTGTTGGCGCAATTATTAGAAAATGGAAGAAGTTCAAGATGACGGTCAATCTCCCTCGGTCTGGGGCACCATGCAAGATCTCACCTGGTGGGGCATCAATGATCATGAGGAAGGTGAGGGATCAGCCCAGAACTACACGGCAGGACCTGGTCAATGACCTGAAGAGAGCTGGGACCACAGTCTCAAAGAAAACCATTAGTAACACACTACGCCGTCATGGATTAAAATCCTGCAGCGCACGCAAGGTCCCCCTGCTCAAGCCAGCGCATGTCCAGGCCCGTCTGAAGTTTGCCAATGACAATCTGGATGATCCAGAGGAGGAATGGGAGAAGGTCATGTGGTCTGATGAGACAAATTGAGCTTTTTGGTCTAAACTCCACTCGCCGTGTTTGGAGGAAGAAGAAGGATGAGTACAACCCCAAGAACACCATCCCAACCGTGAAGCATGGAGGTGGAAACATCATTCTTTGGGGATGCTTTTCTGCAAAGGGGACAGGACGACTGCACCGTATTGAGGGGAGGATGGATGGGGCCATGTATCGCGAGATCTTGGCCAACAACCTCCTTCCCTCAGTAAGAGCGTTGAAGATGGGTCGTGGCTGGGTCTTCCAGCATGACAACGACCCGAAACACACAGCCAGGGCAACTAAGGAGTGGCTCCGTAAGAAGCATCTCAAGGTCCTGGAGTGGCCTAGCCAGTCTCCAGACCTGAACCCAATAGAAAATCTTTGGAGGGAGCTGAAAGTCTGTATTGCCCAGCGACAGCCCCGAAACCTGAAGGATCTGGAGAAGGTCTGTATGGAGGAGTGGGCCAAAATCCCTGCTGCAGTGTGTGCAAACCTGGTCAAGAACTACAGGAAACGTATGATCTCTGTAATTGCAAACAAAGGTTTCTGTACCAAATACTTATGTCATGCAATAAAATGCAAATTAATTACTTAAAAATCATACAATGTGATTTTCTGGATTCCGTCTCTCACAGTTGAAGTGTACCTATGATAAAAATTACAGACTTCTACATGCTTTTTAAGTGGGAAAACCTGCAAAATCGGCAGTGTATCAAATACTTTTTCTCCCCACTGTATGTAGGGTTGCAACATTAATAACGATACAGGAAATCCTTAATCCTCTCCAACCATTACATTGGAGTCAGGAGTTGAATGTTTACATTACTGTAAATAAAGACAATATTACTAGCTACTACTAGTAGATGTTTCACACATACAAGAGGAGGCTGGTGAGAAGCTGTAGGAGGACAGGCTCATTGTAATGGCTGGAATGGAATTAACTGGAACTGAGTCTAACAGTTTCCATACGTGTTTAGTACAGTTCCATTCCAGCCATTACAATGAGCCCGTCCTACAGCTCCTCCCATCAGCCGCCTCTGACACCCCAATAAGAAACCACTCTTTCACACTTCATTCTTTATTACCCCTCTGGGCTTCCAACATGGCCGCTATAAGACAGTAATTCATTACATTCCCTTCGATCAATAATCAGACTAACAAATACCTGTAGGAGGGAAGGGGGTAGGAGAGAAGGGGGTAGGAGAGTAGGAGTGTAGGGGGTAGGAGGGAAGGAGAAGGGGGTAGGAGGGTAGGAGAGAAGGGGGTAGGAAAGTAGGGGGTAGGATGTAGGAGAGAAGGGGGTAGGAGGGAAGGGGGTAGGATGTAGGAGAGTAGGGGGTAGGAGGGTAGGGGGTAGGAGGGTAGGGGGTAGGATGTAGGAGAGAAGGGGGTAGGAGAGTAGGGGGTAGGAGGATAGGAGGTAGGAGAGAAGGGGGTAGGAGGGAAGGAGGTAGGAGAGTAAGGGAAAGGGTGCTAGGGGTCCATTTGGGATTGGGAGATAGAGCGCAACAATAAACCAGAGCGAAGAGACAGTTCTGCCCCAAATGGCACCCTATTCCCTATACAGTGCAATACTATCATAAGGCTCTGGACAAAAGTAGTGCACTACATAGGGAATATATATATATATATATATGATGCAGCACAGGAACTCTCATCACATTACCAGACAGGCTGATTTAAGTCTCTGCTAACAAACAGAACTTAAATCAAAAGTGAATTAATATCTATTGTGGATTTTAACATGGGAGATCAGCAATATAGATACACTACATGACCAAAAGTATGTGGACACCTGCTGGTCCAACATCTCATTCCAAAATCATGGCCATTAATATGGAGTTGGTCCCCCATTTGCTGCTATAACAGCCTCCACTAGATGTTGGAACATTACTGTAGGGTCTTGCTTCCATTCAACCACAAGAGCATTAGTGAGGTCGGACATTGATGTTGGGCGATTAGGCCTGGCATGCAGTCGGCGTTCCAATTCATCCCAAAGGTGTTCGATGGGGTTGAAGTCAGGGCTCTGTGCAGGCCAGTCAAGTTCTTCCACACCGATCGACAAACCATTTCTGTATGGACCTGGCTTTGTGCACAAGGGCATTGTCATGCTAAAACAGGAAAAGGCCTTCCCCAAACTGTTGCTACAAAGTTGGAAGCACAGAATTGTCTAGAATGTCATTGTATGCTGTGACGTTAAGATTTCCCTTCACTGGAACTAAGGGGCCTAGAACCATGAAAAACAGCCCAGACCTCCCCCAAACTTTACAGTTGGCACTATGCATTGGGGCAAGTAGAGTTCTCCTGGCATCCGCCAAACCCAGATTTGTCCGTCGGACTACCAGATGTTGAAGCGTGATTTATCACTCCAGAGAACGCATTTCCACTGCTCCAGAGTCCAATGGCGGCGAGCTTTACACCACTCCAGCCGACACTTGGCATTGCGCATAGTAATCTTAGGCTTGTGTGCAGCTGCTCGGCCATGGAAACCCCTTTTCATGAAGCTCTAAACAAACAGTTATTGTGCTGACGTTGCTTCCAGAGGCAGTTTGGAACTCATTGAGTGTTACAACCGAGGACAGATGATTTTTACTCGTTACCCGCTTCAGCACTTGCCGGTCCTGTTCTGTGAGCTTGTGCGGTCTACCAGACATTTCCACTTCACAGTAACAGCACTTACAGTTGACTGGGGCAGCTCTAGCAGGGCAGAAATTTGACGAACTGACTTGTTGGAAAGGTGGCATTATATGACCGTGTCACGTTGAAAGTCACTGAGCTCTTCAGTAAAGCCATTCTACTGCCAATGTTGGTCTATGAAGACAGATTTTATACACCTGTCAGCAACGGGTCTGAAAGCGCTGAATCCACTAATTTGAAGTGGTGTCCACATACTTTTGTATTATAGTGTATATTGTTCATATTATTATTATTATTATTCAAGTATTAAAATATGATTGTCATGTCATTAACATATTATTACAGTGAGGGATCGCTTTTAAAGTGAGAAATAGAAAACATTATATGGTTAAATTGATCATGATTATAACAAATATGGAAACAAAAATCCCTTTTCTAATATGACGTCTCGATTGATTAAAGTGTGTTTTTATACACTCACCTATAACACATCGGACCCTCACATAGGACACACAGAGGGTAAAGACTGTGTCCCAAATGGCACCCTAAAATGGCACCCTATTCCCTACGTAGTGCACTACTTTTGACTAGAGGCCCATAAGGCTCTGGTCAAAAGTAGTGCACTACGTAGGGAATAGGGTGCCATTTGTGCCATCCCTGAACAACAGGAATAAGTACAACTATACAAAACATGGTCACGGCACCTGGTTCCTGGTCAAAGACAGATACCATAAAAACACATAAGATACAGACAGATATGATAGGCTTTAAGGAGACAGTAATATTGACCAGTAACGTTAAAGGTAGCACCTCTATCATGATTTAGGATTAAAACAGTGTTTAAAGTCCTAAAACATATTCAGAGTCCCTTACTAAATCCAACTCCTTACAATTTGTAGTTTTGTTCTATATAAAGCTCATCTTTACTCTAGTTCTCTAAGTACCCCAAGCCCTCTAAGTACCCCAAATGCCCTCTAAGTACCCCAAATGCCCTTTAAGTACCCCAAATGCCCTTTAAGTACCCCAAATGCCCTCTAGCTTCCCTTTGAGGGAGAAAGCAAGAGAGATGCTAGCCTGGGTACCACTATGTTTGTGCTAACATTCCACTTCTTGCCACTCGGTGTCCTTGCCATGCCAAACATATGACACTGAGTACTAGAAGTGGAATGTTGGCAAAAAACAGGTCTGGATTTCAGGCTAGGAAATAGCTCCTTGGGCAGACGTTTTAGGGGAGTAACTAGTGGCAGGTCGAGCTGATAGACAGTAACACATAAAAGACATCCCTTCTGATGAATCCCACTCCTATGACTTTCAGAACTCTAAGTAATCAATATATCTTCACTTGTAGATCTTCTTTAAGTGATCAATATATCTTCACTTGTATGTATCTTCTTTAAGCTCTGACAGGCTTGTATAACGAACACAGGTTCTATTATCAGGTGGAACTTCGCTTAACAGGTTTCCATTATTCTGTTTAACTAACAGCATATAAGAGGAAGAAAAGTTGGACTTCTTTACATTTACATCAAGTTGTGTATTTGTCACAAAGAAATATATTCCTAGGCTTGAGGTTGACACAGTCTTGTCTGGCTGTAGTCAGTCACCTCTCCAGTAGAGGTTGAGACAGTCTTGTCTGGCTGTAGTCAGTCACCTCTCCAGTGGAGGTTGAGACAGTCTTGTCTGGCTGTAGTCAGTCACCTCTCCAGTGGAGGTTGACACAGTCTTGTCTGGCTGTAGTCAGTCACCTCTCCAGTGGATGTTGACACAGTCTTGTCTGGCTTTAGTCAGTCACCTCTCCAGTGGAGGTTGAGACAGTCTTGTCTGGCTGTAGTCAGTCACCTCTCCAGTAGAGGTTGAGACAGTCTTGTCTGGCTGTAGTCAGTCACCTCTCCAGTGGAGGTTGAGACAGTCTTGTCTGGCTGTAGTCAGTCACCTCTCCAGTAGAGGTTGAGACAGTCTTGTCTGGCTGTAGTCAGTCACCTCTCCAGTAGAGGTTGAGACAGTCTTGTCTGGCTGTAGTCAGTCACCTCTCCAGTGGAGGTTGAGACAGTATTGTCTGGCTGTAGTCAGTCACCTCTCCAGTAGAGGTTGAGACAGTCTTGTCTGGCTGTAGTCAGTCACCTCTCCAGTGGAGGTTGAGACAGTATTGTCTGGCTGTAGTCAGTCACCTCTCCAGTGGAGGTTGACACAGTCTTGTCTGTAGTCAGTCACCTCTCCAGTGGAGGTTGAGACAGTATTGTCTGGCTGTAGTCAGTCACCTCTCCAGTGGAGGTTGACACAGTCTTGTCTGTAGTCAGTCACCTCTCCAGTGGAGGTTGACACAGTCTTGTCTGTAGTCAGTCACCTCTCCAGATGAGAGAGAGAGTTGGCACAACGGTGTTTCACTAGTTTCAGTGAGGAGGAAGAAGTCACTCACAACCCCACACAGTCACAGGCAGAGTCTAGGCAAGGTGTCTTGATGTTACCACGGGTGGCTTTTATAGTTGAAGTGCTATCTGTTAGTCCCTGATAATGTCTGGTTCCCTATGTTGTAGCCTCAACTTCAGCCATTCTAGGTTTCTCCAGAACAACGATTACGCCCGGGTTGTGTTCATTAAGGGCACACAACAAACGGACAACATTTTAATCATTTTGCAACAGAGAACTGAAACAAGCATTTCTTATTGGACGAGTCCTGGTAGTCCATTCCTGTTTCAGTCCGTTTTCTTCAATTAGGTACGTAATGAACACGGCCCGTGTTCCCCCCCATGGGGTTACCTGGCGTTGGGTCGGCCCTGTTTTTTAGCCCCTGGCGGCGTCACCAAGTCCTTGTGCTCAGACAGCCACTGGCAACAGATGTCCTGCATGACAGAGTCTCCGATGCCCTCTGCTGCCTGGAGAACTTCCTGAACCAGCGGCCCTGCCCTGGCTGTATCCAGCTTTACAGCTAGGAGATAGGCCGCTCGCAGTTTACTCACCTGCAGGTAGGCCTTAATCTACAGAGACAGAGAGACAACATATTACAGCCAGGCCTTAATCTACAGAGACAGAGAGACAACATATTACAGCTAGGCCTTAATCTACAGAGACAACATATTACAGCCAGGCCTTAATCTACAGAGACAGAGAGACAACATATTACAGCCAGGCCTTAATCTACAGAGACAGAGAGACAACATATTACAGCCAGGCCTTAATCTACAGAGACAGAGAGACAACATATTACAGCCAGGCCTTAATCTACAGAGAGACAACATATTACAGTCAGACCTTAATCTACAGAGACATCAACATATTACAGCCAGGCCTTAATCTACAGAGACATCAACATATTACAGCTAGGCCTTAATCTACAGAGAGACACCATATTGTAGCCAGGCCTTAATCTACAGAGACAGAGAGACAACATATTACAGCTAGGCCTTAATCTACAGAGAGACAACATATTGTAGCCAGGCCTTAATCTACAGAGACAGAGAGACAACATATTACAGCTAGGCCTTAATCTACAAAGACAGAGAGACAACATATTACAGCTAGGCCTTAATCTACAGAGACAACATATTACAGCTAGGCCTTAATCTACAGAGACAACATATTACAGCCAGGCCTTAATCTACAGAGACACCATATTGTAGCCAGGCCTTAATCTACAGAGACAGAGAGACAACATAATACAGCTAGGCCTTAATCTACAGAGACAGAGAGACAACATATTACAGCCAGGCCTTAATCTACAGAGACAGAGAGACAACATATTACAGCCAGGCCTTAATCTACAGAGACATGAACATATTACAGCCAGGCCTTAATCTACAGAGACATGAACATATTACAGCCAGGCCTTAATCTACAGAGACATGAACATATTACAGCCAGGCCTTAATCTACAGAGACATGAACATATTACAGCCAGGCCTTAATCTACAGAGACAGACAGACACCAGAATATTGGAGGGTTGTAGAGAGAAAGAGAGTGAGGAGTCGAGACACGGAGAAGCAGGAATAGACGGGAGACGGTGAAGAAAAGAGATGGGGTGGGAGAGGAGGAGGACAGAGTGAAGAAAGGACAGAGTGAAGAGGAGAAAGTGAAGAGAGGAGGAGGAAGAGAGGAAGATGAAGACAGGAGAAAGTAGGGAGGGAGAGAGGAGAGGAGAGGAGAGGAGAGGGTTACCTACCTTGTTCTCTGTGCTCTTTGTCTCCAGAATGAGACTCTCCAACTCCTTGGCCTTCATCAAGACAAAGGAAAACACAACTTTATTAACACCATCTCAGAAAGTAACAGTGGGAAGAAGGCTGTTATTGGTACTAGGGTTGCAAAGGGTCGCAAACTTCCGGAACATTTATAGAATTTTGCCTGAGATTTTCCATGGGAAGTTAAGCCCTGGAATTTTGCTTAAATTCATCAAAATAGTTAGCTTATAACCGTGAACCTTTTTTGTGGGATACACAAGGCAGTTCTAGGTTTTGTGGCATATTTTGGTTAAACTATCCACAATTCAATGGAATTGCAACCCTCTGCATGCACAGTGCATTCTTTCATCACATGTACAGTGCATTCTTCCATCACATGTACAGCTGATTCTCAAGATCTTGCACACTAATGAGATGCTATTGAGCCCACACTACTACACTGTCTGAGCCAAGGACTACATGCTTTCTGGTAAGTTTTGATTACAATACTGGGTGGGGTGAATATATTTTATATGACATACATGATGTTTTGTTAACTAGTAAATAGTAGCCTACAGCAAAGTGTGTTTAAATCATTTATAACTTAACAATTTCTGCTAGTTAGTTTTTGCTACCATGTGGGTTTTAGCTTGCTTGAGCCTGCTAACTGAGGAGTGTTAATTCACCTGTTTCCATACATGTTTAATTTTAAAACATTTATCTTACAAAGGAGTTGTTTAATCTAACTGCTTAACTATTTATCTGTACATGGAATTGTATATTATTATTTTTTTAACAAATGTTTTTCTAATCTTAACAGGAAAATGCCACAGGTACTATCTGATGTGTGGAGACATTTCACTGCAGCTAATGTAGAAGGAAAAGCTGTGTACATTTGCAAATGCTGTGCCAAATCATATGTGAAGAATGCAACAAAGATGCAGAATCATCTGGCCAAGTGCATAAAGTTCCCTCAGCGCTCACAACAAGCAACCTCTGACAAAAGTCCCTCTACTTCTATTTGAAGCAGCAACAGCTCATGGTCCTCCTGGAATCAGATGGTTTTTTGACTCAATGGAGGAACGTAGTCAGAGAAATGCTGATGAATGTCTTGCTCGAGCTGTGTATGCAACTGGTTCACCTCTGATGCTCACAGGCAATGTGTATTGGAAGAGATTTCTGCATGTTCTTCGCCCAGAATACACCCCTCCAACCAAACATGCCTTATCTACTCATTTGCTGGATGCAGAGTTCAACAGACTTCAAGTGAAGGTCAAGCAAATGATAGAGAAAGCAGACTGTATTGCAATCATCTCTGATGGGTGGTCAAATGTTCGTGGGCAAGGAATAATTAACAACATCATCTCCAGCCCTCAACCAGTATTCTACAGGAGCACAGACACAAGGGACAACATACACACCGGTCTCTATATTGCAGATGAGCTGAAGGCAGTCATCAATGACCTTGGACCACAGAAGGTATTTGCACTGGTGACAGACAATGCTGCGAACATGAAGGCTGCTTGGTCTAAAGCGGAAGAGTCCTACCCTCAAATCACACCCATTGGCTGTGCTGCTCATGCATTGAATCTGCTCCTCAAGGACATCATGGCACTGAAAACAATGGATACACTCTACAATAGAGCCACGGAAATGGTTAGGTTTTAGCAGCAATCAACCTCAACTAGCAATGTGAGAAGAATAAGAGCAGCACATTGAAGCTGCCCAGCAACACCCGTTGGGGTGGTGTTGTCATCATGTTTGACAGTCTCCTGGAGGGGAAGGAGTTTCTCCAAGAAATGGCCATATCACAGTCTGCCGATATGGACAGCCCCATCAAGAGGATCCTCCTGGATTATGTATTTTGGGAGAGAGTGGTAAGCAGCCTGAAACTCCTCAAACCTATTGAAGTAGCCACGGATTGAGGGAGACAATGCCACCATGTCTGATGTTCAGACTCTGCTTGCAAATGTAAGAGAAGAAATCCATACTGCCCTGCCCACTTCACTGTTGCTCCAAGCAGAGGAAACTGCAGTTCTGAAATGCATCAAAAAGCCTGAAGCCCATACACGCCACAGCGTACATGTACATGTTGGACCCCAAGTATGCTGGCAAGAGCATCCTGTCTGGTGCAGAGATCAACAAGTCCTATGGTGTCATCACTACTGTGTCTCGCCACCTTGGCCTGGATGAGGGCAAGGTTCTTGGAAGTCTGGCGAAGTACACTTCCAAGCAAGGGCTTTGGGATGGAGATGCAGTATGGCAGTCGTGCCAACATATCTCATCAGCCACCTGGTGGAAGGGACTTTGTGGATCTGAGGCTCTTTCCCCTGTTGCCTCAATTATCCTCCAAATCCCACCAACATCAGCCGCCTCTGAGCGCAACTGGTCCTTGTTTGGGAACATACACCAAAGCACGCAACAGGCTGACCAATACAAGGGTTGAAAAATTGGTGGCCATCCGGGCAAATCTGAGGCTTTTTAAACCTGACAACGAGCCATCCTCAACAAGGTTGGAAAGTAACTGTGAAGATGAGGCCGCAGAGTCTGATGTTCAAGAGGTGGACATTGAGGAGGTCCAGGGAGAAGACATGGACGCCTGAGAGGAAGACAACCAACGCTTTAGTTTCTAGACTAACATTTTACAGATGTATGTTGAAAACGTTTTTGGGAGATGAGATGGATCATTGGGGATCATTCAATATTCCCTTCCTTTTGTTGTTCAGTGAAATCATCCCATGTGAAGAGTAAACTCATTTAATTAAAGTTCAATTCGTAACTAAATCGTTTTTTTTATTTCTATTGGAAGGATTTAATAATTTGCAATTATGTCTACTTATGATAAGGTAAAATGTTTATGTTTCTGTCTCCATATGATATGGTAAATATATCCAATGCAAAAAACATCTACATTTAAATGGTATTAATATTAATTTGCATATATTTCTGTTAATTCCAATGTATTCCCTTTAATTCCCACAGAAAGTTTCCACCTCTGAATATTCCCCAAAATGTGCAATCCTAATTGGTACACTATTGGGTAAGCATGTATTAGCCTAAATGTCTTACAATAAGGGTTATAATATGTGATGTCTCAACTAAAGGACTAATGCCATACTGAAGGCTGTAAATGGCAGTGGTGTAAAACACTTAAGTAAAAATACTTTAAAGTACTACTTTTTTAAAGTGTTTTTGGGGGTATATGTACTTTACTTAACTGTTTATATTTTACAACTTTTACTTTACTACATTCCTAAAGAAAATAATGTACTTTTTACTCCATACATTTTATCTGATGTACAAGTACTTGTTACATTTTGAATGCTTAGCAGGACAGGAAAATGGTCCAATTCACACATTTATCAAGAGAACATCTCTGGTCCTCCCTACTGCCTCTGATCTGGAGGACTCACTAAACACACACGCTTCGTTTGTATATGATGTCTGATTGTTGGAGTGTTCCCCTGGCTATTTTTTTATTAAAGAAATACTAGAAAATGGTGCCGTCTGATTGGCTTAATATAAGGAATTTGAAATGATTCATACTTTTTTAAGTCTATTTTTACTCAAGTAGTATTTTACTGGGTGACTTTCACTTTAATAGTATTTTACTTGGTGACTTTCACTTTAATAGTATTTTACTTGGTGACTTTCACTTTAATAGTATTTTACTGGGTGACTTTCACTTTAATAGTATTTTACTGGGTGACTTTCACTTTAATAGTATTTTACTTGGTGACTTTCACTTTAATAGTATTTTACTTGGTGACTTTCACTTTAATAGTATTTTACTTGGTGACTTTCACTTTAATAGTATTTTACTGGGTGACTTTCACTTTAATAGTATTTTACTGGGTGACTTTCACTTTAATAGTATTTTACTGGGTGACTCACTTTCACTTGAGTCATTTTCTATTCAGTTATCTTTACTTTTACCCCAGTATGATAACTGGGTCCTTTTCCCACCCCTGGTAAAATGGTAAACTGATTGATTGAAAGATTCATTTTAAAGACTGATTTGAAAGAGATTGATTGCGTCTGTGGGCCCCTTATCTGTAACTCACGTCTGTGGGCCCCTTATCTGTAACTCACGTCTGTGGGCCCCTTATCTGTAACTCACATCTGTGGGCCCCTTATCTGTAACTCACATCTGTGGGCCCCTTATCTGTAACTCACATCTGTGGGCCCCTTATCTGTAACTCACGTCTGTGGGCCCCTTATCTGTAACTCACATCTGTGGGCCCCTTATCTGTAACTCACATCTGTGGGCCCCTTATCTGTAACTCACGTCTGTGGGCCCCTTATCTGTAACTCACGTCTGTGGGCCCCTTATCTGTAACTCACGTCTGTGGGCCCCTTATCTGTAACTCACGTCTGTGGGCCCCTTATCTGTAACTCACGTCTGTGGGCCCCTTATCTGTAACTCACGTCTGTGGGCCCCTTATCTGTAACTCACGTCTGTGGGCCCCTTATCTGCGATGGAGACACAGCTGAGTATGATGACATCGCTGTCGTTCTTGGTGGCGGTGCCCGACTCGCCCACACACTTCAGCAGCTGGCGCACAGCACCGTACTGACGCTGACGCACCAGCCTCTGGCCCGCACGCACGTACACCACCAATGCCTCCAGCTGGAAGTCCTGAGGAGAGGAATAGAAAAAAACTAAAGACAGGAAAAACAGATGGGTTTTAATGTTTTAACAAATACATCATGTATATCATGTTAATGTAATAATATATGCAGGGGGTTCCTTCCTTTTTTTTTGACAATTAGTTACATTTCACTAAAACAAAAAACGGCCACTATACAAAACATGAAATCAAATGTTATTTGTCACGTGGGCCGAATACAACAGGTGTAGACCTTACAGTGAAATGCTTACTAACAAGCCCTTAACCAACAATACAACAGGTGTAGACCTTACAGTGAAATGCTTACTAACAAGCCCTTAACCAACAATACAACAGGTGTAGACCTTACAGTGAAATGCTTACTAACAAGCCTTTAACCAACAATACAACAGGTGTAGACCTTACAGTGAAATGCTTACTAACAAGCCCTTAACCAACAATACAACAGGTGTAGACCTTACAGTGAAATGGTTACTAACAAGCCCTTAACCAACAATACAACAGGTGTAGACCTTACAGTGAAATGCTTACTAACAAGCCCTTAACCAACAATACAACAGGTGTAGACCTTACAGTGAAATGCTTACTAACAAGCCCTTAACCAACAATACAACAGGTGTAGACCTTACAGTGAAATGCTTACTAACAAGCCCTTAACCAACAATACAACAGGTGTAGACCTTACAGCGAAATGCTTACTAACAAGCCCTTAACCAACAATACAACAGGTGTAGACCTTACAGTGAAATGCTTACTAACAAGCCCTTAACCAACAATACAACAGGTGTAGACCTTACAGCGAAATGCTTACTAACAAGCCCTTAACCAACAATACAACAGGTGTAGACCTTACAGTGAAATGCTTACTTACAAGCTCTTAACCAACAATACAACATGTGTAGACCTTACAGTGAAATGCTTACTAACAAGCCCTTAACCAACAATACAACAGGTGTAGACCTTACAGTGGAATGCTTACTTACAAGCTCTTAACCAACAATACAACATGTACTGGGCCAAACACGCTACCCTCTGTAGTGCCTTGCGGTCGTAGGCCAAGCAGTTGCCGTACGCCGTACCAGGCAGTGATGCAGCCAGACAGGATGCTCTCGATGGTGCAGCTGTAGAACCTTTTGAGAATCTGAGGACCCATGCCAAATCTTTTCAGTCTCAGGGGGAATAGGCTTTGTTGTGCCCTCTTCACGACTGTCTTGGTGTGTTTGGACCATTCTAGTTTGTTGGTGATGTAGACACAAAGGAACTTGAAACTCTCAACCTGCTCCACTACAGCCCTGTCGATGAGAATGGGGGTGTGCTCGGTCCTCCTTTTCCTGTAGTCCACAATCATCTCCTTTGTCTTGATTACGTTGAGGGAGAGGTTGTTCGCCTGGCACCACACGGCCAGGTCTCTGACCTCCTCCCTATAGGCTGTCTCGTCGTGGTCGGTGATCAGGCCTACCACTGTTGTGTCGTCTGCAAACTTAATGATGGTGTTGGAGTCATGCCTGGCAATGCAGTCATGGGTGAACAGGGAGTACAGGAGGGGACTGAGCACGCACCCCTGAGGGATGCCTAACATTCTCCAAGGTGATCAACATACAGCGGGTGAAATAAGTATTGAACATATCACCATTTTTCTCAGTAAATATATTTCCAAAGGTGCTATTGACATGAAATGTTCACCAGATGTAACAACCCAAGTAATCCATACATACAAAGAAACCAAAACAAATAAGTTCAGAAATTAAGTTGTGTAATAATGTGAAATGACACAGGGAAAAAGTATTGAACACATGAAGAAAGGGAGGTGCAAAAAGGCATGGAAAGCCAGCTGAAAACTATCAGTAATTAAAAAGCAATCCAGCCCCCTGTCAGTGCAAATTAATATCAGCTGGTTCAGTCCCAACTGATGGCCTACAAAAAGGTCTCATTGCCAAGGTGTCACATAAGACACATCTCATGATGGGTAAAAGCAAAGAGCTGTCTCAAGACCTTCACAACCTAATTGTTGCAAAACATAATGATGGCATTGGTTATAGGCACATTTCTAAGCTTCTGAATGTTCCAGTGAGCACTGTTGGGGCCATAATACGGAAGTGGAAAGACAATCATTTCACCATAAATTTGCCTCGACCAGGTGCTCCTCGCGAGATTTCTGACAGAGGAGTGAAAAGAATAATCAGAAGAGTTGTCCAAGAGCCAAGGACCACTTGTGGAGAGCTTCAAAAAGACCTGCAATTAGCAGGTACTGTTGTCTCAAAGAAAACAGTAAGTAATGCACTCCACCGCCATGGCCTGTATGCACGCTCACCACTCAAGACTCCATTGCTGAAATAAAAGCATGTTGAAGCTCGTTTAAAGTTTGCTGCACAACATTTGGAAAAGCCAGTGAAATACTGGGAGAATATAGTGTGGTCAGATGAGAGCAAAATTGAACTGTTTGGATGTCATAATACACACCATGTTTGGAGGAGAAATGGCACTGCACATCACCCTAAAAACACCATACCAACAGTGAAGTTTGGATGTGGGAACATCATGGTGTGGGGCTGCTTTTCAGCAAATGGTACTGGCAAACTTCACATAATTGAAGGAAGAATGAATGAATTAACAAGACATTCTTGACAAAAATCTGCTGCCATCTACCAGGATGATGAAGATGAAACGAGGGTGGACATTTCAGCAAGACAATGATCCCAAACACACAGCCAAGGAAACTCTCAATTGGTTTCAAAGAAAGAAAATAAAGCTGCTAGAATGGCCCAGCCAATCATCTGACTTAAATCCCATTGAAAATCTATGGAAAGAACTGAAGATCAAGATTCATAGAAGAGGCCCACGGAACCTTCAAGATTTGAAGACTGTTTGTGTGGAAGAATGGGCCAAAATCACACCAGAGCAATGCATGAGACTAGTTTCTCCATACAGGAGGCGTCTTGAAGCTGTCATTACAAACAAAGGCTTTTGTACAAAGTATTAAATAAATATCAGTAAGTGTGTTCAATACTTTTTCCCTGTGTCATTTCACATTATTACACATAACTTAATTTCTGAACTTATTTGTTTTGGTTTCTTTGTATGTATGGATTACTTGGGTTGTTACCAACATCTGGTGAAAATTTCAAGTCAATAGCACGTGTTCAATACTAATTTCCCCCGCTGTATGTCCTCCAAATTCTGTCAAATATATTATTGTTTTTGTTTAACTTTATAATATACCAAATCTAAAGAGATGTAACTAGATAGTTCGTTATTGAGGGTTAAGATGAGGCTTTCCAATTGATGGCTATACATTTTTTTGCAGCAATTAGACAGACATAATCGTGCAGATGATAGCACAGACATTATCCCCAAAAAGTGTCAGTTTGTCACAGGACCACAGCATATGTAACAAGGTTCCTTTTGCATCTCCAACAGAGATGTGACATTTCTGGGTGCATTACATTACATTACATTACATGTCCTATTGAATTATGTTAAATTGTAGTAGTTTATGTCTTAGGTTGTAAGAGCAGGTATGAACAACTTGGTTCAGTATGTTTCTATGCTAGACGGCGTAGCAGCTTGGTTCAGTATGTTTCTATGCTAGACGGCGTAGCAGCTTGGTTCAGTATGTTTCTATGCTAGACGGCGTAGCAGCTTGGTTCAGTATGTTTCTATGCTAGACGGCGTAGCAGCTTGGTTCAGTATGTTTCTATGCTAGACGGCGTAGCAGCTTGGTTCAGTATGTTTCTATGCTAGACGGCGTAGCAGCTTGGTTCAGTATGTTTCTATGCTAGACGGCGTAGCAGCTTGGTTCAGTATGTTTCTATGCCAGACGGCGTAGCAGCTTGGTTCAGTATGTTTCTATGCTAGACGGCGTAGCAGCTTGGTTCAGTATGTTTCTATGCTAGACGGCGTAGCAGCTTGGTTCAGTATGTTTCTATGCCAGACGGCGTAGCAGCTTGGTTCAGTATGTTTCTATGCTAGACGGCGTCGGTTCATCCAGATTCTGTAGAAGCGATTTAATAAGACTTCGGACCTGGAAGAACTTAAAGAAATCGGCCTTTTAATCCAAATCTTTCTTGTAATTGATTGAATGACAGTAGAGTTCCATCATAGTATGCATGTTCAAAATGTATGACGCCACTTTAGAACCAGGACTTAAAGGTGTTTTCATTAAACAATGGGAGGTAAGGTAGGGTTATTCCAAATAGGGGTGCCTGGCAATACTGGTTCTTTCCACCTCGTGAATTTATGTATATTTTCCCAAATCCAAAATTGAATTGAGAATCATTGGATTGTCCGTTTTTTTCTTCAACGCCTTGGACTGAACGCAGTTGTCCAGCCCACTAATACATCTCCAGCCCAAGACCTCCAGCCCACTAATACATCTCCAGCCCAAGACCTCCAGCCCACTAATACATCTCCAGCCCAAGACCTCCAGCCCACTAATACATCTCCAGCCCAAGACCTCCAGCCCACTAATACATCTCCAGCCCAAGACCTCCAGCCCACTAATACATCTCCAGCCCAAGACCTCCAGCCCACTAATACATCTCCAGCCCAAGACCTCCAGCCCACTAATACATCTCCAGCCCAAGACCTCCAGCCCACTAATACATCTCCAGCCCAAGACCTCCAGCTTTATAGGGAAGTGGAAAACAGTCAGTCGTTCTTCAATCTATTATATTAAAACATGTTGATGGAATAGTGTCCCTTTCTGTTCTGAGGTGTAATAGTCCATCAGTAGCCTCAACATGGAAATAGTTCACTGTTCCATCTGCCCTCCCTCTCAGGCCGCCTGTTCCATCTGCCCTCCCTCTCAGGCCGCCTGTTCCATCTGCCCTCCCTCTCAGGCCGCCTGGTCCCTCTGCCCTCCCTCCCAGGCCGCCTGTTCCATCTGCCCTCCCTCTCAGGCCGCCTGTTCCATCTGCCCTCCCTCTCAGGCCGCCTGTTCCATCTGCCCTCCCTCTCAGGCCGCCTGTTCCATCTGCCCTCCCTCTCAGGCCGCCTGTTCCATCTGCCCTCCCTCTCAGGCCGCCTGTTCCATCTGCCCTCCCTCTCAGGCCGCCTGTTCCATCTGCCCTCCCTCTCAGGCCGCCTGTTCCATGTGCCCTCCCTCTCAGGCCGCCTGTTCCATGTGCTCGTTCGTGTGACGTTCTCCTGGCCCAGTAGTTGCGGTATTACCTTTTCTAGGAATTCTTCCATTTCGGTTGTTCCACAGCTTTCGGGAACATTTACGAAACCAAGAATTGAACAGCAACTGAAGTCCGCCATCACACTATGTGTTTTTGTTCATCCACAGTTTTCTGGAGCTTTTCTCCTGCGATGTCCTCCAGGGTTAAGCCAGTTTCGGCCTTCTTCACACGTTTGCCCAGTTCAGTCATATAAGTTTAGATTGTTTTGACATCATCTGATATGTTCTTCATCTTCTTGGACAGTTTCTCATGGTCAGTGAGAGTTTGTTAATAGTCTTTAGTCCAGTCGTCAGCTACTTGGTCCATGGTCCTCTTGTTTCAGTCTCTATTGCTAGATCTTGTATTTGCCATAACAGTTAGTTGCCAACATGTAGTTTCAGTTATTTCTTGACTTTAGGGTCGAGGTATTTTCTATTTAAGAGGAATATTTGAGTAAAGAAAGGAAATGCCAGACGGATCACTGTCACCTGACTGCCTCCCGGTCGCCACACCGGAAATCACTGAGAATAATGTTCCTTACCTTATCTTACCTGTAAGACTCGGTATGACTATCTTACCTGTAAGACTCGGTATGACTATCTTACCTGTAAGACTCGGTATGACTATCTTACCTGTAAGACTCGGTATGACTATCTTACCTGTAAGACTCGGTATGACTATCTTACCTGTAAGACTCGGTATGACTATCTTACCTGTAAGACTCGGTATGACTATCTTACCTGTAAGACTCGGTATGACTATCTTACCTGTAAGACTCGGTATGACTATCTTACCTGTAAGACTCGGTATGACTATCTTACCTGTAAGACTCGGTATGACTATCTTACCTGTAAGACTCGGTATGCCTATCTTACCTGTAAGACTCGGTATGACTATCTTACCTGTAAGACTCGGTATGCCTATCTTACCTGTAAGACTCGGTATGCCTATCTTACCTGTAAGACTCGGTATGCCTATCTTACCTGTAAGACTCGGTATGACTATCTTACCTGTAAGACTCGGTATGACTATCTTACCTGTAAGACTCGGTATGACTATCTTACCTGTAAGACTCGGTATGACTATCTTACCTGTATGACTCGGTATGACTATCTTACCTGTATGACTCGGTATGACTATCTTACCTGTATGACTCGGTATGACTATCTTACCTGTAAGACTCGGTATGACTATCTTACCTGTATGACTCGGTATGCCTATCTTACCTGTAAGACTCGGTATTACTATCTTACCTGTAAGACTCGGTATGACTATCTTACCTGTAAGACTCGGTATGACTATCTTACCTGTAAGACTCGGTATGACTATCTTACCTGTAAGACTCGGTATGACTATCTTACCTGTAAGACTCGGTATGACTATCTTACCTGTAAGACTCGGTATGACTATCTTACCTGTATGACTCGGTATGCGATACCAAACCCCTCTTCAATGTTCTTTCCTCCCAACATCACCTGCAATACATGTCAAATGTCATGTAAATGCAATAACACAATGTCAGATGTAGCCTGATATTATTCAGTGAGTCATCTGTTAACCACATCAATATGAATCAGTGAGTCATCTGTTAACCACATCAATATGAATCAGTGAGTCATCTGTTAACCACATCAATATGAATCAGTGAGTCATCTGTTAACCACATCAATATGAATCAGTGAGTCATCTGTTAACCACATCAATATGAATCAGTGAGTCATCTGTTAACCACATCAATATGAATCAGTGTGTCATCTGTTAACCACATCAATATGAATCAGTGAGTCATCTGTTAACCACATCAATATGAATCAGTGAGTCATCTGTTAACCACATCAATATGAATCAGTGAGTCATCTGTTAACCACATCAATATGAATCAGTGAGTCATCTGTTAACCACATCAATATGAATCAGTGAGTCATCTGTTAACCACATCAATATGATCATTAATAGCACAAGCACTTAATTCACTACCATTCTGTTTTTATGGCTCCCTACCCCCTATATAGTGCACTACTTCATATCTTTAAGAAGCTGTGCAGGGCGGGCTCACCTTGCAGGCTACATCGATCTTCATAGCGCTGGGGCCAAACAGGGTGGGAGGAGGGTTGGAGGAGGAGGTGAGGGTAGGCGTGGAGCTGGATGTTTCACAGTGATGGAGGAACCGAGTCACCTCCAGCTGGAGCTCTATAGTGTTCATGTGTCTGGGTCAGAACACAGGGCAATGTTACATGGAGCTCTATAGTGTTCATGTGTCTGGGTCAGAACACGGGACAATGTTACATCGGCCTCTATAGTGTTCAAGGAGCTCTATAGTGTTCATGTGTCTGGGTCAGAACACGGAACAATGTTACATGGAGCTCTATAGTGTTCAAGGAGCTGGATATATACATGAGTACAACAGGTACAGGTTACTGAAGAACTTGTGTGTGCTTGCTACAGCTGTCTAAAAGGCTAATGCAGAGTTCAAGAACCAAACCGATATCTGACTAAATATATTACAAGTTGATGTCCAGTCTCCCTCCAGTCCCTCAGTCTCCCTCCAGTCCCTCAGTCTCCCTCCAGTCCCTCAGTCTCCCTCTAGTGCCCTCAGTCTCCCTCCAGGCCCTCAGTCTCCCTCCAGGCTCTCAGTCTCCCTCTAGTGCCTCAGTCTCCCTCTAGTGCCTCAGTCTCCCTCTAGTGCCTCAGTCTCCCTCTAGTGCCTCAGTCTCCCTCTAGTGCCTCAGTCTCCCTCTAGTGCCTCAGTCTCCCTCTAGTGCCTCAGTCTCCCTCTAGTGCCTCAGTCTCCCTCTAGTGCCTCAGTCTCCCTCTAGTGCCTCAGTCTCCCTCAGTCTCCCTCCAGTCCCTCAGTCTCCCTCTAGTGCCTCAGTCTCCCTCTAGTGCCTCAGTCTCCCTCTAGTGCCTCAGTCTCCCTCTAGTCCCTCCAGTCCCTCAGTCTCCCTCCAGTCCCTCAGTCTCCCTCCAGTCCCTCAGTCTCCCTCCAGTCCCTCAGTCTCCCTCCAGTCCCTCAGTCTCCCTCCAGTCCCTCAGTCTCCCTCCAGTCCCTCAGTCTCCCTCCAGTCCCTCAGTCTCCCTCTAGTTCCCAGTCCCTCAGTCTCCCTCTAGTTCCCAGTCCCTCAGTCTCCCTCTAGTTCCCAGTCCCTCAGTCTCCCTCTAGTTCCCAGTCCCTCAGTCTCCCTCTAGTTCCCAGTCCCTCAGTCTCCCTCTAGTCCCCAGTCCCTCAGTCTCCCTCTAGTCCCCAGTCCCTCAGTCTCCCTCTAGTTCCCAGTCCCTCAGTCTCCCTCTAGTTCCCAGTCCCTCAGTCTCCCTCTAGTTCCCAGTCCCTCAGTCTCCCTCTAGTTCCCAGTCCCTCAGTCTCCCTCTAGTTCCCAGTCCCTCAGTCTCCCTCTAGTTCCCAGTCCCTCAGTCTCCCTCTAGTTCCCAGTCCCTCAGTCTCCCTCTAGTTCCCAGTCCCTCAGTCTCCCTCTAGTTCCCAGTCCCTCAGTCTCCCTCTAGTTCCCAGTCCCTCTGTCTCCCTCTAGTTCCCAGTCCCTCAGTCTCCCTCTAGTTCCCAGTCCCTCAGTCTCCCTCTAGTTCCCAGTCCCTCAGTCTCCCTCTAGTTCCCAGTCCCTCAGTCTCCCTCTAGTTCCCAGTCCCTCAGTCTCCCTCTAGTTTCCAGTCTCCCTCTAGTCTCACCTTGACACATCACTAGAAGCCATCTTCTTTCTGAAGGAGTTATTTGTACTCTTCCTCCTGGCAGTGCTGCTGCGTCCTCCCTGTTGCTCCTGAAGGTAGGTTCTGAGGTGCTCCTTGGCCCGAACCAGCCATCTCCGCTGGTCTCCCAGCTGTACGTAGGACACGACCCCGTTACTGAAGAAACGGATACACGTCATGGCCGCTCGCACGTGGTCCTGACAGGAGGGAAGAGCAGGTCATATCTTTCTAATCATATTCATGTTCTTATTATCTTATAGAGGGTGGTGGTGGGGGAGGGGAACTGTTGTAGCTGGTATAGTGTGTGGAAGGACTACAGACTAACCATCATGAACTGTTGTAGCTGGTATAGTGTGTGGAAGGACTACAGACTAACCATCATGAACTGTTGTAGCTGGTATAGTGTGTGGAAGGACTACAGACTAACCATCATGAACTGTTGTAGCTGGTATAGTGTGTGGAAGGACTACAGACTAACCATCATGAACTGTTGTAGCTGGTATAGTGTGTGGAAGGACTACAGACTAACCATCATGAACTGTTGTAGCTGGTATAGTGTGTGGAAGGACTACAGACTAACCATCATGAACTGTTGTAGCTGGTATAGTGTGTGGAAGGACTACAGACTAACCATCATGAACTGTTGTAGCTGGTATAGTGTGTGGAAGGACTACAGACTAACCATCATGAACTGTTGTAGCTGGTATAGTGTGTGGAAGGACTACAGACTAACCATCATGAACTGTTGTAGCTGGTATAGTGTGTGGAAATGTCCTCTTCGCTGCAGCAGTTGACAGGAGGAGAGGAGGTATCGGCTGCAGACCTCCAGGCCAGGGTCTAAGGTCTCTAGTAACCCCTGCAGCATCCCCAGATGACCCCTCTCCAGACTGGGCTGCAGCACACCCTCCAGGAACACCTCCTCTGGACACTCCTGGAGGGCCATAGAGGGAGGGACACTGTTAGAAATGTATCATCTAATTTCCTCTTGGTGATTAATTAATGGTATCTAATATTATCTATAGATTGTTTGAGTATACAGTTCCAGGAAAAGTGATGCTATCTGTCTCAAAGGAACATAATACCTATCACTTTTAATTCTTACTAACGACGGCTACCTGGCACCACCTTAATACAAGCCCTCAACAGAAACAGTATAATTGACCTTGGAGATAGGTCTCCACAACCATTAACTCCTGACCTTGCTGAGGAGGTGCTGCAGGGCATCCTTCATATTGTCGTGTCTCATCAGGAAGGAGACCAGGGCCAGGTGAGTCCCGTAGCTGGACAGGTAGTACAAGCACTCTTGATACAGGCTGCTGCCCTGACCATGACCGCCCTCAGGCCAGTCCACTGATCCTCCAGGCTCACACAGAGCTTCCTCAAGCTCCCTCAGAGACCACAGGATGTCTTCACCTAAAGACTGATACAGAGAGGGAGAGAGAGAGAGGTCTGAGGTCATCTGCCTTTGGCCTAAAGAGCAGGAACCCAGAGTTAAAAGAAATTGGAAATACAGACATTGTCATCGTACAAGAAACATGGGCGGCAGGTAGCCTAGTGGTTAGAGTGTTGGGCCCGTAAATCTGTCGTTCTGCCCCTGAACAAGGCACTGTTCCTAGGCCGTCGTGGTAAATAAGAATTTGTTCTTAACTAAAGTAAAATAGAGGTTAAATATAACCTATATGCCTATATCCCCCCAATAGAATCTCCATACTTTAACAATGACATCCTGGAGGGGGAGATCAACCATTTCCAGGCCCAGGGACATGTACTATGGCAACCTAAATGCCAGAACTGGACAAGAACCTGAGACAAACACCTCCCTGGAGGTGACAGCATTCCCTCCCCCATATGCCCCCCTAGACAAAACAACCAAGAGAAACAGGTCACAACTCCTGCAGCTGTCGCACGCTGGGTCTGTACATAGTCAATGGTAGGCTTCAAGGGGACTTCTATGGTAGGTACACATATAGCTCATATAGCTGTAGACTACTTTATCACTGACCTCAACCCAGAGTCCCTTAGAGCGTTCACAGTCAGCCCACTGACACCCCTATCAGATCACAGCAGAATCACACTCTACTGGAACAGAGCAATACTCAATCATGAGGCATCAAAGCCAAAGGAACTGAGTAATATTAAGAAATGCTGTAGATGGAAGGAAAGTATTGTTGAAATCTACCAAAAACAATTAGGCAACAACCAATTAAATCCCTTCTAGTCAACTTCCTGGACAAAACGTTCCACTGTAATAGTGAAGGTGTAAACTAGTCAGTAGAAAACCTCAACAGTATATATGACCTCTCAGCTTCTCTATCATATCTAAACATTACAATCAGAAAACTGAAGAAAATTAACAACAATGAAAAATGGTTTGATGAAGAATGCAGAAACCTAAGAAAGAACTTGAGAAACCTGTCCAACCAAAAACATAGAGACCCAGAAAACCTGAGCCTACACCTTCACTATGGTGAATCACTAAAACAATACAGAAATACACCTTCACTATGGTGAATCACTAAAACAATACAGAAATACACCTTCACTATGGTGAATCACTAAAACAATACAGAAATACACCTTCACTATGGTGAATCACTAAAACAATACAGAAATACACCTTCACTATGGTGAATCACTAAAACAATACAGAAATACACCTTCACTATGGTGAATCACTAAAACAATACAGAAATACACCTTCACTATGGTGAATCACTAAAACAATACAGAAATAAACCTTCACTATGGTGAATCACTAAAACAATACAGAAATACACCTTCACTATGGTGAATCACTAAAACAAACATTTTATAGTGGCCTTTTATTGTCCCCAGCACAAGGTGCACCTGTGTAATGATCATGCTGTTTAGATCGATAGATCGATAGATCGATAGATAGATATCAGCTTCTTGATAAGCCACACCTGTCAGGTGGATGGATTATCTTGGCAAAGGAGAAATGCTCACTAACAGGGATGAAAACACATTTGTGCACAAAATTTGAGAGAAATAAGCTTTTTGTGCACATGGAACATTTCTGGGATCTTTTATTTCAGCTCATGAAACATGGGACCAACACTTTATATGTTGCGTTTATATTTTTGTTCAGTGTATTTGTTGCGAATATAAAGCTTCACTGTAGCCAAGCTGATAACTCAACATCTGTTCAGTCTGAAACACTAATCAAATAAAGGACAAATGCAGGACTATAGTGACTGGACAACCAACTAGACAGCTTCAGTACTGTAACTCTGGTACTGTTTAAAAGGCCCAGTATGGGTCCCAATCCACTGCCACTCATGGTCTCCGTTTTCAGATGGCTGAGCAGAGTAGGATAACCTTTTGGCAGAGAATGAACCCTATCTCCTACATAGTGCACTGCTTTTGACCAGGGTCCATAGCGCACTACCTAGGGAAGCCATTTGGGACACAGCCACATAGTTAAACCACTGGCAACAGTGAAGACTGGAGCTCTTTGTTCTGAGGTCTGATTCAAAGGCAAATCCCTCTTCAGCATTTGGCTCAACAGTAAACAATACCACTGTTTGCCATGACATGACTGGTTCATAATATAACTCAGTCCAGTAAGTACTAGGAACAGGGAAGACCAATGAAGAAAATACCTTGATAAAGATCCATTTCATCTGTGGAGCATCAACATCAGCAGTGTGCTGGAGTATATGACTTATTTGACAGTTTTATGTGTTTTAGGTATTATGTAAATGTACTGTGTCCATTTAAGCACATGACCAAATGAATGTCCCCCTGGTGGGATACTACAGTTGATCTAAGACGAGGTCGAATGTTGGACTTTTTACACAGGGAAAACCGTAAACACCACTGAAACTGGGTACGTACTGGGTACAGGGAGGACATATCAGTGAATGTAAACAACTAAGGATGGCTCTGCTCTGTGGTTCAGTGTGGCTCAGATGGAATGAACGTGGCATGGCCTCAACGTACTAGCAAAGACAAAGCATCTAGACTTAAAAACTCTGTAGTGACTCTTTAGAGAAGTGTGATATTTCTCTCTCACCTTGGCCACTGTGGGTCTGACGGTGCTCTCCAAATGAGAGACTATCTCTTGCAGTAGTCGAGGGCCCAGGTTGAGCTGGTTTCTGTCTACCGGAGCCTTTAGACAGCGAGATAACTTCTCCCTAGCAGCAGTCAAGTTACCTGCCTTGAGGGAGGCCATACCCCACGCCTGCCACACACCACCTGGGTCCACACCTGTCTTAGTGGACACCTACAGACAGACAGACAGACAGACAGACAGACAGACAGACAGACAGACAGACAGACACAGACAGAGACATGCCCGGGTTAGGACTAGAACACACCTGTCTTAGTGGACACCTAGTCAAGGACAGACTTAAACACACATTTTCTGTCTTCAAATGTGTCATATATACACTACTGTGAATACCCCCTATACATTTCTCAACTGGGACAATAAAGAGATTGAATGATTGACTAGGTCTGCCTCACCTCCACAGCTAGCTGGTTGATTGACTGACTCTCTAGGTCTGCCTCACCTCCACAGCTAGCAGGTTGATTGACTGACTCTCTAGGTCTGCCTCACCTCCACAGCTAGCTGGTTGATTGACTGACTCTCTAGGTCTGCCTCACCTCCACAGCTAGCAGGTTGATTGACTGACTCTCTAGGTCTGCCTCACCTCCACAGCTAGCTGGTTGATTGACTGACTCTCTAGGTCTGCCTCACCTCCACAGCTAGCAGGTTGATTGACTGACTCTCTAGGTCTGCCTCACCTCCACAGCTAGCTGGTTGACTGACTGACTCTCTAGGTCTGCCTCACCTCCACAGCTAGCTGGTTGACTGACTGACTCTCTAAGTCTGCCTCACCTCCACAGCTAGCTGGTTGACTGACTGACTCTCTAGGTCTGCCTCACCTCCACGGCTAGCTGGTTGACTGACTGACTCTCTAGGTCTGACTCACCTCCACAGCTAGCTGGTAGTACTCTGAATCCAGTAGCTGGTTGCGTAGCCGTGTGATAGCAGCCGTCTCCTGGATGTCGTCCAGAGAAGGGATGTACTTGTAGTTGGCCGTTACCAGGATCTTCAGAACGTCTACTTTACTGATGTAGCTAGAGAGAGAGTGCGAAACAGACAGAGAGCCAGGGAGAGAGAGAGAGTTAAAATATACAGACCACACATTCCAAATGGCTTTACTTAAACTCTTTAACATCATCCAAAGCTCTGGCATCTTCCCCAATATTCTGAACCAAGGACTGATCACCCCAATCCACAAAGGTGGAGACAAATTTGACCCCAATAACTACCGTGGGATATGAGTCAACAGCAACCTTGGGAAAATCCTCTGCATTATCATTAACAGCAGACTAGTTCATTTCCTCAGTGAAAACAATGTACTGAGAAAATGTCAAATTGTCTTTTTACCAGAATTATCGTACGACAGACCACGTATTCACCCTGCACACCCTAATTGACAAAGAAACAAAAACAAAGGCAAAGTCTTCTCATGATTTGTTGATTTCAAAAAGGCATTTTGCCGATACCCGCTAATTATCAAAATCCAGAAAAGAGACGTTAAATTCTACAACCACCTTCCATAACAAAGCCATCACCCACAGAGAGATGAACCTGGAGAAGAGTTCCCTAAGCAAGCTGGTCCTGGGGCTTTGTTCACAAACACAAACAGATCCCACAGAGCCCCAGGACAGCAACACAATTAGACCCAACCAAATCATGAGAAAACAAAAAGGCTGCGGCCCACCTTGACAAACATCAGTTTGGCGCTGAACAGCAGCTGAGAGAGGGTGAGAGCGAGAGACAGACAGACAGACAGACAGAGCGCGAGAGAGAGAAACGGACACAGAAAGAGAGACAGAGAGAGCACGAGACAGAGAAAGAGACGGACACAGAGAGAGAGACAGAGAGCGCGAGAGAGCGAGAGGGGAACGAGAGAGAAGGGGAGGAGGAGAGGGGGGAGGGGAGCGAGAGACACAGAGAGAGGGAGACAAAGAGAGAGAGCGAGAGAGAGACACCTATCACACAGGGCATTGTGGGTACCGTATAACTCTCACCTGTCACACAGGGCCAGGTCCTGGCTGCGGCCCACCTTGACAAACATCAGTTTGGCGCTGAACAGCAGCTGGCGCATGACGTCGGTGAGGAGGCGGGCATCCACCTCGGGATTGGTTAGTTTACGGGACAGTGAGCGGCAGTGTCCAATTAGCTGGTGTCCACAGGCTGTCTGGTCACTATGGAGGGACAGGATGGCCACACACAGAGACGCACTGGGAGCCTGGAGACAGGGACAGAGTTCAAACTGACAGGTCAAACTGGGAGCCTGGAGACAGGGACAGAGTTCAAACTGACAGGTCAAACTGGGAGCCTGGAGACAGGGACACAGGTCAAACTGGGAGCCTGGAGACAGGGACAGAGTTCAAACTGACAGGTCAAACTGGGAGCCTGGAGACAGGGACAGAGTTCAAACTGACAGGTCAAACTGGGAGCCTGGAGACAGGGACACAGGTCAAACTGGGAGCCTGGAGACAGGGACAGAGTTCAAACTGACAGGTCAAACTGGGAGCCTGGAGACAGGGACACAGGTCAAACAGAGCCTGGAGACAGGGACACAGGTCAAACTGAGAGCCTGGAGACAGGGACACAGGTCAAACTGAGAGCCTGGAGACAGGGACAGAGGTCAAACAGAGCCTAGAGACAGGGACAGAGGTCAAACAGAGCCTAGAGACAGGGACAGAGGTCAAACAGAGCCTAGAGACAGGGACAGAGGTCAAACAGAGCCTAGAGACAGGGACAGAGGTCAAACAGAGCCTAGAGACAGGGACAGAGGTCAAACAGAGCCTAGAGACAGGGACAGAGGTCAAACAGAGCCTAGAGACAGGGACAGAGGTCAAACTGGTCCAAGGTCAGGAAGTTCACTTGAGGCACCATTCCATTTTTAGGAGGAATACAATTCATGAATGTAATGGAGAGAAACAAAGGTAATATACTGTGTCTGTAGGCTAACTGACATGTTCACAGTAGAACTCACATGACCGAATCCAACAACCGTAGACTAGTAACAATAATGAGGCTATATACAAGGAGTACCGATACCGAGTCAGTGTACTGGGGTACAAGGTAGTTGGGGTAATATGTACATGTAGGTTTAGTTAGGTGATTGATTGAGGTAATATGTACATGTAGGTTTAGTTAGGTGATTGATTGAGGTAATATGTACATGTAGGTTTAGTTAGGTGATTGATTGAGGTAATATGTACATGTAGGTTTAGTTAGGTGATTGATTGAAGTACTATGTACATGTAGGTTTAGTTAGGTGATTGATTGAAGTACTATGTACATGTAGGTTTAGTTAGGTGATTGATTGAGGTAATATGTACATGTAGGTTTAGTTAGGTGATTGATTGAGGTAATATGTACATGTAGGTTTAGTTAGGTGATTGATTGAGGTAATATGTACATGTAGGTTTAGTTAGGTGATTGATTGAAGTACTATGTACATGTAGGTTTAGTTAGGTGATTGATTGAAGTACTATGTACATGTAGGTTTAGTTAGGTGATTGATTGAAGTACTATGTACATGTAGGTTTAGTTAGGTGATTGATTGAAGTACTATGTACATGTAGGTTTAGTTAGGTGATTGATTGAAGTACTATGTACATGTAGGTTTAGTTAGGTGATTGATTGAAGTACTATGTACATGTAGGTTTAGTTAGGTGATTGATTGAAGTACTATGTACATGTAGGTTTAGTTAGGTGATTGATTGAAGTACTATGTACATGTAGGTTTAGTTAGGTGATTGATTGAAGTACTATGTACATGTAGGTTTAGTTAGGTGATTGATTGAAGTACTATGTACATGTAGGTTTAGTTAGGTGATTGATTGAGGTAATATGTACATGTAGGTTTAGTTAGGTGATTGATTGAGGTAATATGTACATGTAGGTTTAGTTAGGTGATTGATTGAAGTACTATGTACATGTAGGTGGGGTGAAAATCAGAAAGTCAGTGTAACCGTCTAACTGTTCAGCAGTCTTATGGCTTTGGGGTAGACGCTGTTCAGGAGCCTTTTGGTCCCCGACTGGGCACTCCGGTACCGCTTGCCATGCGGAAGCAGAGAGAACAGACTGACTTGGGTGGCATAAGTCTGACAATTGTTTGGGCCTTCCTCTGACACCGCCTAGTATATAGGTCATGGATAGTAGGAAGCTTGGCCCCAGTGATGTACTGGGCCGTATGCACTACCCTCTGTAGAACCTTGGTGATGGTGTTGAATAGCATTCTCACATAGGTGTTCCTCTTGTCCAGGAAGGAAAGGGCAGAGTGGAGTGCAATAGAGATTGCATCATCTGTGGATCTGTTGGGGCGGAATGTGAATTGGAGTGGGCCTAGGGTTTCTATGGTGTTGATGTGAACCATGACCAGCCTTCAAATTTCATGGCTACAAATGTCAGTGCTGCGGGGCGGTAGTCATTTAGACAGGCTACCTTAGTGTTCTTGTTGTCTGCAGTTATAACTGACCTGTTCATAGTAGAACTCTGTCTGTAGTTGCAGGTTGTCTGTAGGATTGGTGCTGAGGTGAAACTGACGGTGAGTGACCTCTGGCAGGTGTAGCGTTCCATCTAACACTCCATCTGCAGACACAGGACTACCTGCAACTGGGGAGAGAGAGGGAGAGAAGCAGAGGGGGGAGAGAGAACAAAAGGGAGGGAGAGAGAGGAAGAGGGGGGAAGAGGGGGGAGCGAGGCGGGAGAGGGTGAGAGAGTGAGAAGGGGGGGCGAGAGAGGGAGCGAGAGAGAGGGTAGAGAGGGGAGAGAAAGAGGGGGGAGGAGAGAGAGAGAGAGAAGAGAAAGAGAGAGAGAGAAGAGAAAGAGGCTAGAGAGAGAGAGAGGGGGAGAGAGAGAGGAGGGAGAGAGAGAGGGGGAGAGAGAGAGAGGGGGAGAGAGAGAGGGGGAGAGAGAGAGGGAAAGAGGGGGGAGGGAGAGAGAGGGAGAGAGAGAGAGGGGGAGGGGAGAGAGGAGCTAACTGGCTAGTTACATCTGGGACATTTATAGAATGTTGATGAACGTGCATTGTCCCCATGTCAAATAAACCTTAACACTAAAGTACCTGAAGAGTCAGGACCATTAGGAAGACATTTCATACGAATGTCTGTTAAGAATATGATAGAACCTTTACCTTCAGCTTGTTCCAGCTCCTCATCAGAACTGGGATAATACAAACAAAATAGAAATCAATGATATGTTACCTTGGATCAATATACAGATCTAGTGACACCACAGTGAATAAAGTGGTGTGTAGTTTGTTAATGTCAGTAGGGTCTTACTCTGGATGGAAGTAGGAGTAGCACTGGTCACACACACGCACTTCCATCTGCTCCTCAGTGCAGCCATCTACCGCCATCTTGTGGCCGGAACAGGCATGGCACACCAGACGACCACACCTCCTGCAGTGGTGACGCCTGTTGAACTGAGGAGGACAATAGGATGGAACACAGATGAAGTCTATTCCTGTACTAAGAACCAATGAGGAGCCGTTTAGTGTCTGCTATTCACTCATTCATCAAGTGGCTTATTTGAACTTTGAGAGATTTACCCATTACTCTATAATATAATAATATATATGCCATTTAGCAGACACTTTTATCCAAAGCGACTTACAGTCATGCATGCATACATTTTATGTATGGGTGGTCCCAGCAATCGAACACACGACCTTGCAGTTGCAAGAGCCATGCTCTACCAACTGAGCTACAGACTGCGGCTCACTGACCAGGCTCTAGCCTATCATGGGGGTCTTATTCTCACCATGGTGAAGCGTTCTCGCTGGCAGACCATGCAGACATGCTGCTGGTTGTCTGGGACCCAGTCCTTACGAACCGGGGTTCTGTCTGGGGGCTGGAACTGGGCCGGGGAGCGCTGGATTCTCCTGCCGGTCGACCCTCTGTCCAGGGAACTGCTGGAGGATGAGGTGTGCATGGGGGTACTACCTACAGTTAGGAGACGGCACAACGTTATGTTAGCTTCACAATGTATTCTGTAAAATCGGATGTGCTGTACAGAGCATTCTGGGTACATAAGTGACCACGTGCAAAAAATAAGAGTAGAATAGACTAGAATAGACTAGAATAAAGCCTAGAACCAAGAGGCATGGAGAGGCAACCTTTAGTTGAGGCATGGAGAGGCAGCCTTTAGTTGAGGCATGGAGGCAGCCTTTAGTTAAGCCCTCAGCCTCTTGAATAGTATGCCAGAGAACTTAAGGGGGGGGGGGGGGGGTTTACATACACTTAGGTTAAAGTCATTAAAACTCCTTTTTCAAACACTCCACAGATTTCATGTTAACAAACTATAGTTTTGGAAAGTCTGTTAGAACATCTACTTTGTGCATGACAAGTAATTCTTCCAACAATTGTTTACAGACAGATTATTTCACTTATAATTCACTATATCACAATTCCAGTGGGTCAGAAGTTTACATACACAAAGTTGACTGTGCCTTTAAACAGCTTGGAAAATTCCAGAAAATTATGTCATGGCTTTAGAAGCTTCTGATAGGTTAACTGACATAATTTGAGTCAATTGGAGGTGTACTTGTGGATGTATTTCAAAGCCTACCTTCAAACTCAGTGCCTCTTTGCTCGACATCATGGGAAAACCTAAATAAATCAGCAAAGACCTCAGAAAATAAATTTCCTCCACAAAGACCTCCACAAGTCTGGTTCATCCTTGGGAGCAATTTCCAAACGCCTGAAGGTACCACGTTCATCTGTACCAACAATAGTAAGTATAAACACCATGGGACCACGCAGCCGTCATACCGCTCAGGAAGGAGACTCGTTCTGTCTCCTAGAACAACAGCAAAGAATAACAGAAAAGGACCTTCAGAAGATTCTGGAGGAAACAGGTACAAAAGTATCTATATCCACAGTAAAACAAGTCCTATATTGACATAACCTGAAAGGCCGCTCAGCAAGGAAGAAGCCACTGCTCCAAAACCACCATAAAAAAAGCCAGACTACGGTTTGCAACTGAACATGGAGACAAAGATCATACTTTTTGGAGAAATGTCCTCTGGTCTGATGAAACAAAAATAGTACTGTTTGGCCATAATGACCATCGTTGTGTTTGGAGGAAAAAGGGGGAGGCTTGCAAGCCGAAGAACACCCTCCCAACCATGAAGCACGGGGGTGGCAGCATCATGTTGTGGGGGTGCTTTGCTGCAGGACTGGTGCACTTCACAAAATAGATGGCATCATGAGGAAGGAAAATTACGTGGATATATTGAAGCAACATCTCAAGACATCAGTCAGGAAGTTAAAGCTTGGTCGCAAATGGGTCTTCCAAATGAACAATGACCCCAAGCATACTTCCAAAGTTGTGGCAAAATGGCTTAAGGACAACAAAGTCAAGGTATTGGAGTGGCCATCACAAAGCCCTGACCTCAATCCTACAGAAAATGTGTGGGCAGAACTGAAAAAGCGTGTGCGAGCAAGGAGGCCTACAAACCTGACTCAGTTAGACTAGCTCTGTCAGGATGAATGGGCCAAAATTCACCCAACTTATTGTGGGAAGCTTGTGGAAGGCTACCCGAAACGTTTGACCCAAGTTAAACAATTTAAGGCAATGCTACCAAATACTAATTGAGTGTATGTAAACTTCTGACCCAATGGGAATGTGATGAAAGAAATACAAGCTGAAATAAATCATTCTCTCTGCTATTATTCTGACATTTCACATTCTTAAAATAAAGTGGTGATCCTAACTGACCTAAGACAGGGAATTTTTACTAGGATTAAAAGTCAGGAATTGTGAAAGAACTGAGTTTAAATGTATTTGGCTAAGGTTTATGTAAACTTCCGACTGTATATAAAAGATATCTAAAACAGGTCTTTATAGATCTTAGGTTGCTGTTTTGTCATTCAGTTTTTGTTTTTATCTTATGTTTGTTGTTCGGAAAATGTTGAGCTTTTATTTTCATATTTTTTTCCTGTGATGCACATTGTGTTGCATTCCATGTATAAAAAGAGCTTGAATACAGTATAACAGAGTATAATATATTAGAATAGAGTATAACAGAGTATAATATATTAGAATAGAGTATAACAGAGTATAATATAATACAATGCAGTATAACAGAGTATAATATATTACAATACAGTATGACAGAGTATAATATATTACAATAGACTAGAACATAGTATAATAGACTAGAACATAGTATAATAGACTAGAACATAGTATAATAGACTAGAACATAGTATAACAGAGTAGAGTATAACAGACTAGAACATAGTAGAACAGAGTAGAACATAGTATAACAGACTAGAACATAGTATAATAGACTACAACATAGTAGAACAGAGTAGAGTATAATAGACTAGAACATAGTATAATAGACTACAACATAGTATAATAGACAACAACATAGTATAATAGACTACAACATAGTAGAACAGACTAGAACATAGTATAATAGACTAGAACAGAGTATAACAGAGTAGAGTATAACAGACTAGAACATAGTATAATAGACTAGAACATAGTAGAACAGAGTAGAGTAGAACAGAATGATCTCTGACCTGCAGTAGGCGGAGGTGTCCCCATCCTAGCAGGGGTAGAGGGACAGCTGTCCTGGGCTGGACACTGGTCATCCTGGAGACTGATCACAGAATCTGGGGACAGAAAGAGAGAAGTTTAAGTTAACGGTGTAGATTTTTGCTGTTGTTGCAAAAAATGTCTTCAGACTCAGAACAAAAATGACGTTACAACATTACTATGGAAAGTAACATGTTACATTACTTACACATCAACAAAAACAGAAAACCCTCTGAAGATGCCTTGCGCGCGATGGTCATTAGAATGGCTTGCATAGCCTAATCGATATCTCAAACAGCTACAGTTAATGTCGGAAGTTTACATACACCTTAGCTAAATAAATGTAAATACGTTTTTCACAATTCCTGACATTTAATACAAGTAAATGTGCAGTTGCAAACTGTATTCTGGCTTTTTTATGGTGGTTTTGGAGCAGTGGCTTCTTCCTTGCTGAGTGGCCTTTCAGGTTATGTCGATATAGGACTCGTTTTACTGTGGATATAGATACTTTTGTACCCACTTCCTCCAGCATCTTCACAAGGTCCTTTGTTGTTCTGGGATTGATTTGCACTTTTCACACCAAAGTACATTCATCTCTAGGAGACAGAACGAGTCTCCTTCCTGAGCGGTATGACGGCTGCGTGGTCCCATGGTGTTTATACTTGCGTACTATTGTTTGTACAGATGAACGTGGTACCTTCAGGCGTTTGGAAATTGCTCCCAAAGATGAACCAGACTTGTGGATGTCTACAATTTTTTTTCTGAGGTCTTTGCTGATTTCTTTTGATTATCCCATGATGTCGAGCAAAGAGGCACTGAGTTTGAAGGTAGGCCTTGAAATATATCCACAGGTACACCTCCAATTGACTCAAATGATGTCAATTAGCCTATCAGAAGCTTCTAAAGCCATGACATAATTTTCTGGACTTTTCCAAGCTGTTTAAAGGCAAAGTCAACTTAGTGTATGTAAACTTCTGACCCACTGGAATTGTGATATAGTGAATTATAAGTGAAATAATCTGTCTGTAAACAATTGTTGGAAGAATTACTTGTCATGCACAAAGTAGATGTCCTAACAGACTTGCCAAAACTATAGTTTGTTAACATGAAATCTGTGGAGTGGTTGAAAAATGAGTTTTAATGACTTCAACCTAAGTGTATGTAAACTTCCCACTTCAACTGTATGTTTTGCACAAGAATTATACATTTGTGGAATTTCAATACACTGCTTTCTCTTCATTCAACCCACCCGCCCTTCATCCACACAATATTCCATGACCCTAAACCCGACCCACGTAGATAACCGCGGGGACATGAGTCAACCAACGCATCACAAGTGTGTATGTGCATGCGTTTGGTACTGACCTGAGCGAGACCTCTCGCTGGGTGCATAGGGAAAGTCCAGGGCCTTGCAGGCGTAGTTGGAGAGCAGTCTGTCTATGTCCTGGGTGGTGAAGCCATCCTCCTGGGCTAACAGTAGGTTCTGTAAGGTCCTCACCGCCACATCAGCCCAGTCCACCTTCAAAGGTCAAAGGTTTCATTGATCAAATTGCAGAAAGCAAACACTAAAATACTTGATAACAGATTAAAAGCTGCAGATTATATTAACGACGCAATGTGCCACGAATAATCACTGCCACGTCAGCCCAGTCCACCGAAGAACACCATCCCAACCATGAAGCACAGGGGGTGGCAGCATCATGTTGTGGGGGTGCTTTGCTGCAGGAGGGATTGGTGCACTTCACAAAATGGATGGCATCATCAGGAAGGAAAATTATGTGGATATATTGAAGCAACATCTCAAGACATCAGTCAGGAAGTTAAATCTTGGTCGCAAATGGGTCTTCCAAATGGACAATGACCCCAAGCATACTTCCAAAGTTGTGGCAAAATGGCTTAAGGACAACAAAGTCAAGGTATTTGAGTGGCCATCACAAAGTCCTGACCTCAATCCTATAGAAAATGTGTGGGCAGAACTGAAAAAGTGTGTGCGAGCAAGGAGGCCTACAAACCTGACTCAGTTACACGAGTCAGGAGGAATGGGCCAAAATTCACCCAACCTATTGTGGGAAGCTTGTGGAAGGCTACCCGAAACGTTTGACCCAAGTTAAACAATTTAAAGGCAATGCTACCAAATACTAATTGAGTGTATGTAAACTTCTGACCCACTGGGAATGTGATGAAAGAAATAAAAGCTGAAATAAATAATTCTCTCTACTATTATTCTGACATTTCACATTCTTACAATAAAGTGGTGATCCTAACTGACCTAAAACAGGGAATTTTTACTAGGATTAAATGTCAGGAATTATGAAAAACTGAGTTTAAATGTATTTGGCATATGTAAACTTCCGATTTCAACTGTATATACACCGAACAAAAATAAAAACGCAACATGCAACAATTTAAAAGATTTTACTGAGTTCCAGTTCATATAAGGAAATCAGTCAATTTAAATAAATAAATTAGGCCCTAATCTATGGATTTCACATCACTGGGAATACAGATGTGCATCTGTTGGTCACAGATATCTTTAAAAAAAGGTAGTGGAGTGGATCAGAAAACCAGTCAGTATCTGGTGTGACCACCATTTGCCTCATGCAGCGCGACATCTCCTTCACATAGGAACATGCTGTCGTACACACCGATCCAGTGCATCCCAAACATGCTGAATGGGTGACATGTCTGGTGAGTATGCAGGCCAGGGAAGGACTGGGACATTTTCAGCTTCCAGGAATTGTGTACAGATCCTTGCGTCATGGGGCCGTGAATTATCATGCTGAAACGTGAGGTGATGGCGGCGGATGAATTTTACGACAATGGGCCTTAGGATCTCGTCACGGTGTCTCTGTGCTCAAATTGTCATAGATAAAATACAAATGTGTTCAGCGTCCGTAGCTTATGCCTGTCCATTCCATAAATCCACCATGGGGCATTCTGTTCACAACGTTGACGTCAGCAAACCGCTCTCCCACACAAAGGAGGTCTGCGGTTGAGAGGCCGGTTGGACGTACTGCCAAATTCTTTAAAACAACATTGGAGGCGGCTTATCGTAGAAAAATGCAGTCAGCGTGCCAATTGTATGCTCCCTCAAAACCTGGCGTTGTGTTGTGAGACAAAACTGCACATTTTAGAGTTGCCTTTTATTGTCCCCAGCACAAGGTGCACCTGTGTAATGATCATGCTGTTTAATCAGCTTCTTGATATTCCACACCTGTCAGGTGGATGGATTATCTTGGTAAAGGAGAAATGCTCACTAACAGGGATGGAAATTAATTTCTGCACAATATTTTAGAGAAATTAGTGCACATAGAAAATTCATGGGATGTTTTATTTAAGCTCATGAAACATGGGACCAACACTTGACATGTTGCGTTTATATTTTTGTTCACATAATACAATAATACTTTAACAACAATAATTGGGGTGGCACCTTCAGGTTCATCAGGAGCTGTTCCAGCATTAATAGTGGCTCAGAGAGGAGAGGGAAGTAGTCCTGTCTGGCGCTAGGAGGGAGGGTGAGGAGGACCTAGAGACAGAGACAGAGTAGAGGGGGAAGAGTTTAATTTAAAACCCTATCTGGTGGTATGTGTGTTCGTCACCTACATCAAACATACCTACCAGTATTGGACTATGTTCAAATCCAACCCACTGCCTTGGTGACACTCCCATCTTCCCTGCTCTCCCATCTTCCCTGCTCTCCCATCGTCCCTGCTCTCCCATCGTCCCTGCTCTCCCATCTTCCCTGCTCTCCCATCTTCCCTGCTCTCCCATCTTCCCTGCTCTCCCATCTTCCCTGCTCTCCCATCGTTCCTGCTCTCCCATCTTTCCTCGCTCTCCCATCTTCCCTGCTCTCCCATCGTTCCTGCTCTCCCATCGTTCCTGCTCTCCCATCGTTCCTGCTCTCCCATCGTTCCTGCTCTCCCATCGTTCCTGCTCTCCCATCGTTCCTGCTCTCCCATCGTTCCTGCTCTCCCATGTCCAATAAAAACACTTACATGTTAGTCATTTAGCCGACTCTTATCTAGAACGACAGAGGAGCAATTAGGGTTAAGTGCCCTGCTAAAGGCCTTTCACCTAATCAGCTTGGGGATTTGAACCAGCAACCTTTCAGTTACTGGCCCAACGCTCTTAACCACTAGGCAAACTATCAACACTAGAGCTCACTGATATAAAGGTCATTGAATCTGCTGACCTTGGATCCCAGGTGAAGGTCGTGGATGTGGCGTCGGCGGGCGGGGGACACTTGGCTCTGGAAGTGCAGAGTGAGGTAGTTAGCCAGGAAGTGGCAGGCAGCCAATCCGGGACGGCGGTCCAGAGCGCGCTCACACACCTCCAGACCCAAGGTTAAGTCTGATAGGCCCTCCAGCAGCTGTACCATTCACAGTGAAGAGAGTCAATGAGACAAATTCTATGTCATAGTGCACAGAGGAGAAACAACCAGACAGATGGGTCACATCTCAATAGCATAAACTGGAGGAGAGGAAGGAGAACAACATGGAGGAGAGGAAGGAGAACGAAATGGAGGAGAGGAAGGAGAACAACATGGAGGAGAGGAAGGAGAACGAAATGGAGGAGAGGAAGGAGTACAACATGGAGGAGAGGAAGGAGAACGAAATGGAGGAGAGGAAGGAGAACAACATGGAGGAGAGGAAGGAGAACGAAATGGAGGAGAGGAAGGAGAACGAAATGGAGGAGAGGAAGGAGAACAACATGGAGGAGAGGAAGGAGAATGAAATGGTGGAGAGGAAGGAGAACAACATGGAGGAGAGGAAGGAGAATGAAATGGAGGAGAGGAAGGAGAACAACATGGAGGAGAGGAAGGAGAACGAAATGGAGGAGAGGAAGGAGAACGAAATGGAGGAGAGGAAGGAGAACAACATGGAGGAGAGGAAGGAGAACAACATGGAGGAGAGGAAGGAGAACAACATGGAGGAGAGGAAGGAGAACGAAATGGAGGAGAGGAAGGAGAACGAAATGGAGGAGAGGAAGGAGAACGAAATGGAGGAGAGGAAGGAGAATGAAATGGAGGAGAGGAAGGAGAACAACATGGAGGAGAGGAAGGAGAACAACATGGAGGAGAGGAAGGAGAACGAAATGGAGGAGAGGAAGGAGAACAACATGGAGGAGAGGAAGGAGAACAACATGGAGGAGAGGAAGGAGAACAACATGGAGGAGAGGAAGGAGAACGAAATGGAGGAGAGGAAGGAGAACAACATGGAGGAGAGGAAGGAGAACAACATGGAGGAGAGGAAGGAGAACAACATGGAGGAGAGGAAGGAGAACGAAATGGAGGAGAGGAAGGAGAACGAAATGGAGGAGAGGAAGGAGAACAACATGGAGGAGAGGAAGGAGAACAACATGGAGGAGAGGAAGGAGAACAACATGGAGGAGAGGAAGGAGAACAACATGGAGGAGAGGAAGGAGAACGAAATGGAGGAGAGGAAGGAGAACGAAATGGAGGAGAGGAAGGAGAACGAAATGGAGGAGAGGAAGGAGAACGAAATGGAGGAGAGGAAGGAGAACGAAATGGAGGAGAGGAAGGAGAACAACATGGAGGAGAGGAAGGAGAACAACATGGAGGAGAGGAAGGAGAACAACATGGAGGAGAGGAAGGAGAACGAAATGGAGGAGAGGAAGGAGAACGAAATGGAGGAGAGGAAGGAGAACGAAATGGAGGAGAGGAAGGAGAATGAAATGGAGGAGAGGAAGGAGAACAACATGGAGGAGAGGAAGGAGAACAACATGGAGGAGAGGAAGGAGAACGAAATGGAGGAGAGGAAGGAGAACAACATGGAGGAGAGGAAGGAGAACAACATGGAGGAGAGGAAGGAGAACAACATGGAGGAGAGGAAGGAGAACGAAATGGAGGAGAGGAAGGAGAACAACATGGAGGAGAGGAAGGAGAACAACATGGAGGAGAGGAAGGAGAACGAAATGGAGGAGAGGAAGGAGAACGAAATGGAGGAGAGGAAGGAGAACGAAATGGAGGAGAGGAAGGAGAACGAAATGGAGGAGAGGAAGGAGAACAACATGGAGGAGAGGAAGGAGAACAACATGGAGGAGAGGAAGGAGAACAACATGGAGGAGAGGAAGGAGAACAACATGGAGGAGAGGAAGGAGAACGAAATGGAGGAGAGGAAGGAGAACGAAATGGAGGAGAGGAAGGAGAACGAAATGGAGGAGAGGAAGGAGAACGAAATGGAGGAGAGGAAGGAGAACGAAATGGAGGAGAGGAAGGAGAACAACATGGAGGAGAGGAAGGAGAACAACATGGAGGAGAGGAAGGAGAACAACATGGAGGAGAGGAAGGAGAACAACATGGAGGAGAGGAAGGAGAACAACATGGAGGAGAGGAAGGAGAACAACATGGAGGAGAGGAAGGAGAACAACATGGAGGAGAGGAAGGAGAACAACATGGAGGAGAGGAAGGAGAACAACATGGAGGAGAGGAAGGAGAACAACATGGAGGAGAGGAAGGAGAACGAAATGGAGGAAGCCAGTTTAGACTGAGATTGCGATGCAGATGAAAGCTCACCTGGAAAGCGTTGTCAGTCTGTCCCTTCTCCAGCAGGTGCAGCAGGTGTTCAGTCTGCAGCTGTAATATGAGGTGAGCTGAGACAGAGTACAGCGCCACCCACTGGGCACATAGAGAAAACTCCTGACAGAGAGATAAGGGACACATCAATGACAGCAGGGGAAGCATCTCTCCATCCGTTGAATCCTTATTCTATTAATGCATACTTTTTTCCATTCTTTCTAGCACTCAGAACTCTATACCTGATGCTCTGTTTGTAAATACTGAACTAGCATTAAAGGTAGTGTATTAAAGGGTAGCGTATTAAAGGGTAGCGTATTAAAGGGTAGCGTATTAAAGGGTAGCGTATTAAAGGGTAGCGTATTAAAGGGTAGTGTATTAAAGGGTAGCGTATTAAAGGCAGTGTATTAAAGGCAGTGTATTAAAGGTAGCGTATTAAAGGTAGCGTATTAAAGGTAGCGTATTAAAGGTAGTGTATTAAAGGTAGCGTATTAAAGGTAGCGTATTAAAGGTAGCGTATTAAAGGGTAGTGTATTAAAGGGTAGTGTATTAAAGGTAGCGTATTAAAGGTAGTGTATTAAAGGTAGCGTATTAAAGGGTAGTGTATTAAAGGGTAGTGTATTAAAGGGTAGTGTATTAAAGGTAGCGTATTAAAGGGTAGCGTATTAAAGGGTAGCGTATTAAAGGTAGTGTATTAAAGGCAGTGTATTAAAGGCAGTGTATTAAAGGTAGTGTATTAAAGGTAGCGTATTAAAGGCAGTGTATTAAAGGGTAGTGTATTAAAGGGTAGTGTATTAAAGGTAGTGCATTAAAGGGTAGTGTATTAAAGGGTAGTGTATTAAAGGGTAGCGTATTAAAGGGTAGCGTATTAAGGGTAGTGTATTAAGGGTAGTGTATTAAAGGTAGTGTATTAAAGGTAGTGTATTAAAGGTAGTGTATTAAAGGGTAGTGTATTAAAGGGTAGTGTATTAAAGGGAGTGTATTAAAGGGAGTGTATTAAAGGTAGTGTATTAAAGGTAGTGTATTAAAGGTAGTGCATTAAAGGTAGTGTATTAAAGGGTAGTGTATTAAAGGTAGTGTATTAAAGGTAGTGTATTAAAGGTAGTGTATTAAAGGGTAGTGTATTAAAGGGTAGTGTATTAAAGGGTAGCGTATTAAAAGGTAGTGTATTAAAGGGTAGCGTATTAAAGGTAGTGTATTAAAGGGTAGTGTATTAAAGGGTAGTGTATTAAAGGTAGTGTATTAAGGGTAGTGTATTAAAGGGTAGTGTATTAAAGGTAGCGTATTAAAGGTAGCGTATTAAAGGTAGCGTATTAAAGGGTAGTGTATTAAAGGGTAGTGTATTAAAGGTAGCGTATTAAAGGTAGCGTATTAAAGGTAGTGTATTAAAGGTAGTGTATTAAAGGGTAAAGATGTAATAGATTACTGAGACTCTGGCCCTCAGCATCCTAGACAGCATAGACTCAGAGTCTATAAAGTCAGGGTTATAAAGGTGTAATAAAGGTGTCATAAAAGCATATTATATAAAAGTCCTCTAAAACAAAATAGATGGTATTTCCCAATACTAAACACCCTGAAAACCATGTCATTAGTACCTTGGAAGGACATTCCATAGAGCAAGACAAGACAGACAAATATCTGGGAGTTTGGGTGGAGGACAAACTGGTAAAGAAGATAAGGCTTGTTTTTATTTGTAGGCAGAAAAGAGCTGGTATGGAGTAAATTCCTGTCCGTCTTGGACTACAGTGATGGAGCTTACATGCTACTACCCTGAAGGCACTTCACTCTGTGTATCATGCAGCTCTTAGATGTATTACCAACCAAAAGCATCTGACACATCACTGTGATCTCTATAGTGCTGTTGGCTGGTCTCTACATCACTGTGATCTCTATAGTGCCGTTGGCTGGTCTCCACATCACTGTGATGTCTATAGTGCTGTTGGCTGGTCTCCACATCACTGTGATCTCTATAGTGCTGTTGGCTGGTCTCCACATCACTGTGATCTCTATAGTGCTGTTGGCTGGTCTCCACATCACTGTGATGTCTATAGTGCTGTTAGCTGGTCTCCACATCACTGTGATCTCTATAGTGCTGTTGGCTGGTCTTCGTTGACTCTGTAGGCTTAAACATTGGTATACTAGGATCTAAGAGCCAATTTTGGGAAAACTGCCACTTTACCTCCGTTTTATTTGATAAGGTGAGAAAATAAGAGTTACTGTCCCACTCCTACTTACTTTTAACGGTTCCGAAAATAAGAACTGACCACGGAAAAAAGTGTTTTAGCTACTCAGCACCATGGTCTTGGAATTCGCTCCAGACCAGCTTTAAACCCAGCATCTAGTTTCCTTAGGGGAGTTTAACATTTTGGTTGACTCGCATGTGATTGATTGTTTTTATCTATGGCGCTTGTATGTGTCTACGTCAAAACAGAAAATGTTTTAAGGTATGTCTAAGTTGTTACAGTATGTCTGATATTTGTCTCAAACATTGGTCCCCCCTGCTGCTGTCTTCCTTGGACCAAGTCTCTCGAAAAATAGATTTATCTCAATGAGACTAACCTGGATAAATAAAAAATAGACTATTTATAACATAGTGCTGAAACTTACCTTGGCACTCAGCATCCTAGACAGCATAGACTCAAGGTCTATACCATCAGTGGTATAAAGGTGTCAGACTATTTATAACACAGTGCCGAGACTCACCCTGGCTTCCAACATCCTAGAAAACATAGACTCAGGGTCTCTCCTGGACTCTGTCCTCAGCTCCTGCCAGGTGACCCACGGCAACGCAGGCTGCAGGTACAACATCTAGGATAGAAGTTATGTTCATGTTTTCAACAGTTCATGATTTTTAAGGAGTGGGGCAGTCATATTTTGTTCTTTACTGTGGATAGACACTGTGAGAGAAAGACAAGAAAGATGGCTGAGAAGTTTGTGCATCAAACTCCTGCCGGCACAGTATATGTGAGCGCTGATGACAGTCTGCACTTTAACCTCGTTGTCATTGTAAAACTACAAATCCAAAGTGCTGGAATACAGAGACAAAACAACAAAACACGTGTCACTGTACCAATACTTTTGGATACTCACTGTAGATGAAGTAAACCTGTGTGCCTTGCTTCAGCTCTTTAAAAGTATTTTTGGGGAAGTGGAAGAAGTGTTCTGATTTCAGATATAAATAGCAGAAAGATTTCATACGTTTCTGTCTAACTTCTTGGGAAAGTGTCCAAAAGGGAGTTTGAATGTTTTCCTGATGAAAAGTAGTTGATGCAGTAAATAAAACAGGGATACCTCTTGACTGGTAAAAGTTATTTCTGTTCAGATTCCAGATTTTAATAGCAGAGAAGTAGACCAACAGTTCATATACTAACTATTGAAGTTTTGGGGGAAAAAAATGTAAGTTGCACTGTTGCATGTCAATAATATTGACGTTACTATCGCAAGTCCCATTAATAATATTGACGTTACTATCGCAAGTCCCATTAATAATATTGACGTTACTATCGCAAGTCCCATTAATAATATTGACGTTACTATCGCAAGTCCCATTAATAATATTGACGTTACTATCGCAAGTCCCATTAATAATATTGACGTTACTATCGCAAGTCTCATTAATAATATTGACGTTACTATCGCAAGTCCCATTAATAATATTGACGTTACTATCGCAAGTCTCATTAATAATATTGACGTTACTATCGCAAGTCCCATTAATAATATTGACGTTACTATCGCAAGTCCCATTAATAATATTGACGTTACTATCGCAAGTCCCATTAATAATATTGACGTTACTATCGCAAGTCTCATTAATAATATTGACGTTACTATCGCAAGTCCCATTAATAATATTGACGTTACTATCGCAAGTCTCATTAATAATATTGACGTTACTATCGCAAGTCCCATTAATAATATTGACGTTACTATCGCAAGTCTCATTAATAATATTGACGTTACTATCGCAAGTCCCATTAATAATATTGACGTTACTATCGCAAGTCCCATTAATAATATTGACATTACTATCGCAAGTCCCATTAATAATATTGACTTTGCTGTCGCAAGTCTAATTAATAATATTGACGTTACTATCGCAAGTCCCATTAATAATATTGACGTTACTATCGCAAGTCCCATTAATAATATTGACTTTGCTGTCGCAAATCACACTAATAAAGTCAGAAATAAGTGCTACATTATTTGTGTGGTTGCTTTAACGAGCATCGATTGGCTTCAAATTAGATCGATAGATCGATAGGTACTTTATTGATCCCCCGGGGGGGAAGTTTCATAATGATCATATCTATAAAGTCCCTAGTAACTAATAGATGAGTCTGTTTCCCTATTGATATGTATGTGATCCCTGTGGGAATTAAACCCACAACCTTGGCACTTTTATCAACGGAGCTGCATCATGTTTACAGAGCCTGTAATAACTACATGAGGATGACCCATTGATAATATAGTGTCTCTAATATTTACCTAATCGATAGATGTCCAGTTCCAGTTTAAATTGTGAAATAACATTTATCTATTGGCTTCAAATAACATGATCATAAAGTATGTAATAACTCTGATTAATGGCTCCGGTTACCCGTTGATAGATGTCCAGCTCCCTCTTCCTGAGCTCCAGCTCCCCCTTGAGAGAGGCCTCCATGTGGGGGTTGTTGAGGCAGAACTCCAGCAGCTCAAGAGAGGCCCCCAGGGGCCAGCGCTCCAGGGCCTGTAGGGCCACATGGGCCCTCAGACACGGGTCCTGTACTCTGAACAACTGGCCTATGCCGTCTTCACCATCTGGAAGGAGAGAGGGAGGTGGGAGAGAGGGAAGGAAGTAAAAATACTTACTAGATTGGCACCAGGAAGTAAAAAATATCAACAATATCATATCTCCAAAATGTCAACACAGCAGATATAAAAATCCCCAAACAGACACAACATAAACAAACAGAGTGCCTTCGTTCAAGCAGAGCCATGGCACTCTCTTATAGTTCACTACCTTGGACCAGAATCCTATGGCAGCTGGTCAAAAGGAGTGTACTATATAGGGAATATGGTGCAATTTGGGACACAGCCTATGTTTCTACCCCACCTGCCCACCCTCCCTCACCTTCCCCACTAATGTTTAAGGTTAGGAATGGGAGAAGGGAAGCTGATCCTAGATCTGGACCCAGGGGAAACTTCACCGCAGAGCAATGAACCCAGTACTCACCCTCCAGAGCAGCCCAGGCCAGAAGCCTGTCTCGGAGCATCCCCTCCTGGCTGCAGCCCTGTCCATACAGCTCCAGCAGGCTCAGAGCCCTGCCCAGGTCCCGAGAGGCCAGGGCCTGCTGGAAGGCTTCCATAGCCACAGCCTGGGCAGGTGTCCCCTGAGGGCCAGACAGGAGCAGAGCCACCAGGGGTTTACCACAGAGGGCTGCCCCAAGACCTCCAGCACCTACACACACAGAGAGAAAGACAACATGTATTGTTATTCTCATTTATATTGTAGTTGCTGTGAATGATAATCCCATTCCACTACTACTAATATTATTATTGATGCCTTATTGCTGTTAAAAACATGTCTCATCCAGGACCACAGTCTACGCAGACCGGTGCACCATAACCAAATCAGTGCTACAGTAGGCCTATATGCCAACAAGCTATTTGCCACATAAGCCTGTCATCTTTCACTTTGAACTGGACTGTATGTTTGCAACAGTGCGACTTTAGATCATTAGAAAGCATTTGCCAAAATCCACCTGAATGGATTTCTGCAAATAATGTATATAAATACCACGAGAGTGCTCTTACATTCGGGAACTTTACAGTCCTGTTGATCAATCCATGAAAAGGTCATCTCTCTCTCCCTCAATTCTGCACATCAACAAGATTAACAACTAATGCTATCCAGAGCAAGATGAGCTCAAATCTAACGAAGGAACATTAGATAAACCCTCACACTTTTTCAGCTAGTTTAATATATATATATATATTTATATTTTGTGGTATCCAATTGGTAGTTACAGTCTTGTCCCATCGCTGCAACTCTCGTACGGACTCGGGAGAGGCGAAGGTTGAGAGCCATGCATCCTCCGAAACACGACCCGCCAAGCCGCACTGCTTCTTGACACAATATTTGCTTAACCCGGGAGCCAGCCGCACCAATGTGTTGGAGGAAACACTGTACACCTGGCGACCGTGCCAGCGTGCATGCACCCGGCCGCCACAGGAGTCGCTAGAGCACGATTTGACAAGGACATCACGGCAGGCCAAACCCTCCCCTAACCCGGATGACGCTGGGCCAATTGTACGCCACCTTATGGATCTCCTGGTCGCTTTTTCAGCTAGTTGGCAGTCAAAATTGCACTGATATACAATGGGGAATTGTAGCCTACTCGTCCTTCTGCAGCTTGCCTGCCAATGTTGCATGCTTGTCCCAAACAAGCACCCAGCTAGCTAGCTACTTCCAGACACAAATGAGAGAACACCTCACTGACCATTTTACTCGCCCTAGCAGAGCTGTTTATATGTTATCTACAGCGTTCGTGACTAACTATTTTTTTTTTTTTACCAACGTTTACTGACACCGGCCATATTTAACGGGTGTTGAGTCAATTCTTAAATTATTCTGCGCTCTGGCACACTCAGATGAGAAATCGGAGTAGCTAGATAGCCAGAGAGAATTTGCGAACGCAAGAGATAAGCTAGCTAACTGGATAACAGTTGTTCAAGTTCTTGCTAGTCGACCAAATGGCACTCTAGCTGTGAAAAGCTACCAAGATAACTGAGGGAAAAAGCCCACCCACTCCTCCAATGACATCTTTTCAGCAACTAGCTCTTTAGCTAACGTTAGACTCCATATGTTTTGCTTGCTACATGAATAGATATGCTAGCCTATTAGCCACGTTATGACTGACTTGTGATCATTGGCCTTGCTATGATTGTATTGACATTCCCAGCCTTAGTTACATTTTTGCCCAAAATATTGAGTAATTGAAAATGAAACAGTACATCCCACATGGAAGTGCAGCAAACACTGCACTGTTACCATGGAGGCAGCAAACACTGCACTGTTACCATGGAGGCAGCAAACACTGCACTGTTACCATGGAGGCAGCAAACACTGCACTGTTACCATGGAGGCAGCAAACACTGCACTGTTACCACGGAGGCAGCAAACACTGCACTGTTACCACGGAGGCAGCAAACACTGCACTGTTACCATGGAGGCAGCAAACACTGCACTGTTACCATGGAGGCAGCAAACACTGCACTGTTACCATGGAGGCAGCAAACACTGCACTGTTACCATGGAGGCAGCAAACACTGCACTGTTACCATGGAGGCAGCAAACACTGCACTGTTACCATGGAGGCAGCAAACACTGCACTGTACCAGACCAGCGGTGATTTATAACCTGGTAGCAATATTGTTTTGACTAACAATGTATTGGTGAATTATATGAATCATTGAACTGAATGCCTTACTGAACATAACTGAATGCCTTACTGAACATAACTGAATGCCTTACTGAACATAACTGAATGTTGAGTCAAATATAACCTATTTTTTAACTTGGAATTTGATATTTCTGACTGATATTATGTTTGTCATATCAAAGTAGTTTGAACGCTGTCAGTTCACTTGATCAGGGAGTCATGCTGAGACCACAGTCTCTTTCACAGACTATTACAGTACACATCAATTACACAAAACACAATCTTACCTCCACCACAGGCTCCCTCCTCCCCAGCCCCCAGCGAAGTACCCAGGACAGGCTGAACCATGGCCCCCAGATAGGCCCTCAGGATGGGGAAGTCTCTGAGCAGCCTTTCCCCCTCCCTAGAGATCTGCTCCCCGTCCAGCACGCACTCTTTACGCCCCCCGCCTCGGAACACCAGCCAACCGGACGGCTGTACCCGGGCAGCGCCTCTTGGACTGGCACTCAGACAGGCAAGGGTGGCCAGGAGCGGGGATCGGGATTTGAGGAAGGACAGGGCTGATGGTGTGAGGAGATAAGAGGAGGAAGAGGAGGAGGAAGCTTGTCGTGAAGGTGAAGAGGTGGACAAGATGAGGATGGGGGGTGTAGTCGCTCGGAGGTCCTCCAGAGAGGCTTCAGATTCAGAGCTGGCGGGGTCGGACTGAGGCTCGGTGATGCCCAGCGTTGGCATGTGTTCTTGGGCATGTAGTTGTAGCAGGGCTGCCAGGCTGGCAGTCCTAAAAACCCCTTCCCCTGGTCGGGTCTGCCCAGCCTCTCCCCCTGGCCCAGCCTCTCTCTCTGGGCTAGCTTCCCTCTCTGGTTCGGGGCACCAGTCCCACACAGGCAGAGCCTCACAGCAGCGCTGTACGATCACCTGCTCGACACTCAGACGCAGCCCCTCCTGCTGCAACAGAGACAGAACTCTAGAGAGAGAGATAGGGTAACAGGGGGAGGACATGATGTTAGTGGAATGGCACACGCAAGATATAACAGTAGGATGTAGAATGTACTCATTCATATTACAAAAAAATAACAAGCTCGTAGTGCTGAAATGGTTTGAATTCAGTAAATGAAAGAGAAATATACTGGTGATACTGCCTCTACGCCAGGGCTCCCTTGGCTAAATAAAGGAGGACGGAGTGGTGTACCTACCTGTCAGGAGCCACCTGTCTGTCAAACAGCAGGTGAGAGAGCAGCTGAGATGGGGTCTGGAGGAGCACTAGGAGAGGGTTCCCCAACTTCACCTCACTGCATTGGTCTGACAAGAGACACAGATGTAATATACACTGAGTGTACAAAGCCTTAAGATTATCTCTTATTGATGCCCACGTCAATCAGTGTAGATGAAGGGGAGGAGACAGGTTCAAGAAGGATTCTTAAGCCTTGAGACATGGATTGTGTATGTGTGCCATTCAGAGGGTGAAAGAGATTTAAGGGCATTTGAACAGGTTATGGTAGTAGGTGCCAGGCGCACCGGTTTGTGTCAAGAACTGCAACGCTGCTGGGTTTTTCACACAACAGTTTCTCATGTGTATCAAGAATGGTCCACCACCCAAAGGACATCCAGCCAACATGACAACTGTGGGAAGCAATGGCGCCAACATGGGCCAGCATCCCTGTGAAACACTTTCAACACCTTGTAGAATCCATGCCCTGACGAATTGAGGCTGTTCTGAGAGCAAAAGGGCTGCAACTCAATATTAGGAAGCTGTTCCAAATGTTTTGTACATTCAATGTATCTTGTATTGAAAGAGGAGAGGAGAAACAGAGGAGGAGAGGAGAGAAACAGAGGAGGAGAGGAGAGAAACAGAGGAGGAGAGGAGAGAAACAGAGGAGGAGAGGAGAGAAACAGAGGAGGAGAGGAGAAACAGAGGAGGAGAGGAGAAACAGAGGAGGAGAGGAGAAACAGAGGAGAAGAAACAGAGGAGAAGAAACAGAGGAGAGGAGAAACAGAGGAGAAGAAACAGAGGAGAGAAGAAACAGAGGAGAGGAGAAACAGAGGAGAAGAAACAGAGGAGAGAAGAAACAGAGGAGAGAAGAAACAGAGGAGAGAAGAAACAGAGGAGAGAAGAAACAGAGGAGAGGAGAAACAGAGGAGAAGAAACAGAGGAGAGGAGAAACAGAGGAGAGGAGAAACAGAGGAGAAGAAACAGAGGAGAGGAGAAACAGAGGAGAAGAAACAGAGGAGAAGAAACAGAGGAGAAGAAACAGAGGAGAAGAAACAGAGGAGAGGAGAAGAAACAGAGGAGAGGAGAAGAAACAGAGGAGAAGAAACAGAGGAGAGGAGAAGAAACAGAGGAGAGGAGAAGAAACAGAGGAGAAGAAACAGAGGAGAAGAAACAGAGGAGAGGAGAAACAGAGGAGAAGAAACAGAGGAGAAGAAACAGAGGAGAAGAAACAGAGGAGAAGAAACAGAGGAGAGGAGAAACAGAGGAGAGGAGAAACAGAGGAGAGGAGAAACAGAGGAGAAGAAACAGAGGAGAATAGTTTCATCTGTAAATATCTCTCTTCTATCACAACGATATCCAAAGAAATAAACAGTGTTGGTTGTTTGCAGTAAGTTCTTTGTTGTTGTAATATCTCAAACAGACAAGGCAGTTTCACCAATTAACGATTCAAGCTTTGGAGTTGATTTTCATAGCACACATTTACAGCTTAACGTTGTATCAGTACCCAAGTATCAACCAGGGTCAAGTTCAGTACAACACACTGTAGCTAACATTTAGCTAAATAAAATACTATCTATGTTCTACTGGACAAGTTCAGGTAGTACCTCAGTTTTAGAAGTGTTCCTACTGAGCGTGACGCAGGTGTGCGGTGTTTTCCAGGGAGAGAACCAGTATTAATATAATAAGCCATTTAGCAGAACCTTGCATGCATTTCACTGCACCTTTTAACTTTGTATGAGATGATTTGTTGTTTTTATCCATCAAACATCTTTTAGCATTTTAGTGACTTACCAAGATTTAATCTTTTAAATGGTATTTTTTTATTTATTTTTTAACTAGGCAAGTCAGCTAAGAACACATTTTTATTAACAATGACGGCCTACCTACAGGGTCAGCCCCTGGAGCAAATTAGGGTTAAGTGCCTTGCTCAAGGACACAGACAGGTTTTTTCACTTTGTCGGCTCGGGTATTCGAACCAGTGACCTTTCAGTTACTGTCCCAACGCTCTTAACTGCTAGGCTACCTGCCGCTGCTTGCTTAACCAGTACAACTTCCTCCAGATTCGGTACATACCTGGCTCGAACCGGGGACTTCTGCTTCACAAACACACGTGGCCGCCCTACCCATCAAGCCACTCAACAGCTAGCGCTTGAGTGGAGCAAGGATAGACACTTATGGCTGAGGAGGAAGTTTCACAGGTGGCCCCAGTGGGAATCAAACCCATGATGTTACAAGCGCATGCTCTACCAACTGACCCACACAGGAAAATATACTCACCTTCAGATCCCAGGCTGCGTACTAACACCGAAGCCAGCGTGTTGACGTAGTCCACAAAGCTCCTCACGTAATCTGGCCTGCAGGGGGCGCCCTGGGACTCAAAGTAGTCTGGCCTGCAGGGGTCGCCCTGGGGCTCGAAGGGACACAGTTGATCTAGGGAACGCAGCAGCTGCTTCATGGAGGAACGGACTGGGTGGGATTCCAACTCCGACTGTTTCAGACTGGCCTGCTCTACCAGGGCTGCTAGGAGAGTACCACCAGCACAACCCTCCACTATAGGGACAACACATTATATATTTAGTGGACAGGGTCTGCAGGGTGATATATACCTGTGGTTTCTGTAGCGGTGGACAGGGTCTGCAGGGTGATATATACCTGTGGTTTCTGTAGCGGTGGACAGGGTCTGCAGGGTGATATATACCTGTGGTTTCTGTAGCGGTGGACAGGGTCTGCAGGGTGATATATACCTGTGGTTTCTGTAGCGGTGGACAGGGTCTGCAGGGTGATATATACCTGTGGTTTCTGTAGCGGTGGACAGGGTCTGCAGGGTGATATATACCTGTGGTTTCTGTAGCGGTGGACAGGGTCTGCAGGGTGATATATACCTGTGGTTTCTGTAGCGGTGGACAGGGTCTGCAGGGTGATATATACCTGTGGTTTCTGTAGCGGTGGACAGGGTCTGCAGGGTGATATATATACCTGTGGTTTCTGTAGCGGTGGACAGGGTCTGCAGGGTGATATATATACCTGTGGTTTCTGTAGCGGTGGACAGGGTCTGCAGGGTGATATATACCTGTGGTTTCTGTAGCGGTGGACAGGGTCTGCAGGGTGATATATACCTGTGGTTTCTGTAGCGGTGGACAGGGTCTGCAGGGTGATATATACCTGTGGTTTCTGTAGCGGTGGACAGGGTCTGCAAGGTGATCTCCAGGTGCTGTGCCAGGCTCAGCCGGGTAGCGATGGCCTCCTCACTCAGCACAGGGTGGCAGCACAGCAACACCTCCTGTATGCAGCAGCCTAATGGACTAGACACGGCGTGGTCCTCCACATTGGCTTCTAGAATAAACACAGCAGTGAGCAGACAGGGAGAGAGAGAGAGAAACACTGAACATTAACTTTCAACTCTACTGTCTGAAAATCCAGACTCGTTTTGTGTTAACCCCTTACACTCTTGGGAATTGGCTGATATGGAAATGTTTCTTACAGAAGAAATATGAAAGCATGTGTATAACCATGCTAGGAAATGAAAAGGGAACAGTTTGGAGATTAAATGTGAGAACAACAGTTCACCTGACAATACTGAATCTAAATATTACACTTGATTTTATGTACATTTTATACTGAACAACAATAGAAACACAACATATAAAGTGTTGGTCCCATGTTTCATGAGCTGAAATAAAAGATCCCAGAAATGTTCCATAGACACAAAAAGCTTATTTCTGAAATGAGTTTACATCCCTGTGGTGATTGTTTCTCCTTTGTCAAGATAATCCATCGGTGGAAACAAACACTAACAGGGATGTAAACTAATTGTGGAATATCAAGAAGCTGATTAAACAGCATGATCATTACACAGATGCACCTTGTGCTGGGGACAATAAAAGGCCACTAGAATGTGCCGTTTTTTCACACAAGACAATGCCACAATCCTGACTGCATTAATGTCCACCAGAGCTGTTGCCAGATAATTGAATGTTCCTTTCTCTACCATAAGCCACATTCAACGTTGTTTATTAAAGTTGGCAGTACGTCCGACCTGCCTCACAACCGCAGACCACATCTAACCACGCCAGCCCAGGACCTCCACATCCAGCTTCTTCACCTGCGAGACCAGTCACCCGCACAGCTGATGAAACTTTGGGTGTGCACAGAAATAGTCTCAGGGAAGCTCATCTGCGTGCTTGTCATCCTCACCAGGGTCATGACCTGACTGCAGTTCGTAACCGCCTATTTTAGCTTGCCATAACAAAAGGGGTTGAATACTTGACTTGAGACATATTAGCTTTTCATGTTTTATTAATTTCCACTTTGACATTATGGGGTATGGTGTGTAGATCAGTGATACAACATCTACATTTAATACATTTTAAATTCAGGCTGTAACAACATTTTGAAAAAGTCAAGGGGTGTGAATACATTCTGAAGGCACTGTACCTCTCCACAGTTCAGAAGTCATTTAAATCTTCTATTTTGACTCAAAGAAGAGTCTTCAACTATGAGGTGCTTGTTTATCTCTCCTAGCTGTGAGGAACTAGAACAATCACACTGGTAGTTGTTTAGTTTGGAACACAGCCCTGCATCCCCGTCATCACACCATTACCGTTACTGTTTACACAATCCTTGTACTCCATACCATGTAGAAGGCTAACATTCCACACCTTGTTCTCCATACCATGTAGAAGGCTAACATTCCACACCTTGTTCTCCATACCATGTAGAAGGCTAACATTCCACACCTTGTTCTCCATACCATGTAGAAGGCTAACATTCCACACCTTGTTCTCCATACCATGTAGAAGGCTAACATTCCACACCTTGTTCTCCATACCATGTAGAAGGCTAACATTCCACACCTTGTACTCCATACCATGTAGAAGGCTAACATTCCACACCTTGTTCTCCATACCATGTAGAAGGCTAACATTCCACACCTTGTTCTCCATACCATGTAGAAGGCTAACATTCCACACCTTGTACTCCATACCATGTAGAAGGCTAACATTCCACACCTTGTACTCCATACCATGTAGAAGGCTAACATTCCACACCTTGTTCTCCATACCATGTAGAAGGCTAACATTCCACACCTTGTTCTCCATTCCATGTAGAAGGCTAACATTCCACACCTTGTTCTCCATACCATGTAGAAGGCTAACATTCCACACCTTGTTCTCCATACCATGTAGAAGGCTAACATTCCACACCTTGTACTCCATACCATGTAGAAGGCTAACATTCCACACCTTGTACTCCATACCATGTAGAAGGCTAACATTCCACACCTTGTACTCCATACCATGTAGAAGGCTAACATTCCACACCTTGTACTCCATACCATGTAGAAGGCTAACATTCCACACCTTGTTCTCCATACCATGTAGAAGGCTAACATTCCACACCTTGTTCTCCATACCACGTAGAAGGCTAACATTCCACACCTTGTACTCCATACCATGTAGAAGGCTAACATTCCACACCTTGTACTCCATACCATGTAGAAGGCTAACATTCCACACCTTGTTCTCCATACCATGTAGAAGGCTAACATTCCACACCTTGTACTCCATACCATGTAGAAGGCTAACATTCCACACCTTGTTCTCCATACCATGTAGAAGGCTAACATTCCACACCTTGTACTCCATACCATGTAGAAGGCTAACATTCCACACCTTGTTCTCCATACCATGTAGAAGGCTAACATTCCACACCTTGTTCTCCATACCACGTAGAAGGCTAACATTCCACACCTTGTACTCCATACCATGTAGAAGGCTAACATTCCACACCTTGTACTCCATACCATGTAGAAGGCTAACATTCCACACCTTGTTCTCTGTGCCATGTAGGAGATTACATGGAGAGGAATGACAGCACTAACAGACTGGTACACAGGCTATGTGCATATTCAGCCCATGGTCACCTATGTTTTTACATTGTGAGAGCTTGGGTACATAAGATTTCCAATGTATTCATTACAAGGCAATAAAACGTAAAAAACATGTTTAACACAGTTGCACTCACCTGTCTTGGCGGGGCCCTTGTTGCCACTATGACTGGCTGTGTGGCAGAGGATCTTGCCTATCTGTTGGAGCACCGCAGGAAACCCTCGGATACCCTCAGAGTGTTTCACCTTGGGTTCCATCCTCAGTCCTGAGGAAAGGTATGGAGAGATACGAGGTTAGAAAAGGATCCACAATGTCTCCTGAGGAAAGGGGATGCAGGGGACTTGAGGGACAGAGGGGACGTCAGGTTAGGGAGAAGGACGTTAGGAAAGGGGACAGAGGGGACGTCAGGTTAGGGAGAAGGACGTTAGGAAAGGGGTATCCTACTGTATTGTACCCTCCCCTCCCTACTGTACCCTAATGTATCCTACTGTATTGTACCCTCCCCTCCCTACTGTACACTAATGTATCCTACTGTATTGTACCCTCCCCTCCCTACTGTACCCTAATGTATCCTACTGTATTGTACCCTCCCCTCCCTACTGTACACTAATGTATCCTACTGTATTGTACCCTCCCCTCCCTACTGTACCCTAATGTATCCTACTGTATTGTACCCTCCCCTCCCTACTGTACACTAATGTATCCTACTGTATTGTACCCTCCCCTCCCTACTGTACACTAATGTATCCTACTGTATTGTACCCTCCCCTCCCTACTGTACCCTAATGTATCCTACTGTATTGTACCCTCCCCTCCCTACTGTACACTAATGTATCCTACTGTATTGTACCCTCCCCTCCCTACTGTACCCTAATGTATCCTACTGTATTGTACCCTCCCCTCCCTACTGTACCCTAATGTATCCTACTGTATTGTACCCTCCCCTCCCTACTGTACACTAATGTATCCTACTGTATTGTACCCTCCCCTCCCTACTGTACACTAATGTATCCTACTGTATTGTACCCTCCCCTCCCTACTGTACCCTAATGTATCCTACTGTATTGTACCCTCCCCTCCCTACTGTACACTAATGTATCCTACTGTATTGTACCCTCCCCTCCCTACTGTACACTAATGTATCCTACTGTATTGTACCCTCCCCTCCCTACTGTACACTAATGTATCCTACTGTATTGTACCCTCCCCTCCCTACTGTACCCTAATGTATCCTACTGTATTGTACCCTCCCCTCCCTACTGTACCCTAATGTATCCTACTGTATTGTACCCTCCCCTCCCTACTGTACCCTAATGTATCCTACTGTATTGTACCCTCCCCTCCCTACTGTACCCTAATGTATCCTACTGTATTGTACCCTCCCCTCCCTACTGTACCCTAATGTACCCTACTGTATTGTACCCTCCCCTCCCTACTGTACCCTAATGTATTCTACTGACAGCTACATTTCCTAATGTTTATATAGAGAGAATGTAGCCAGCTACATTTCCTAATGTTTATATACAGAGAATGTAGCCAGCTACATTTCCTAATGTTTATATACAGAGAATGTAGCCAGCTACATTTCCTAATGTTTATATACAGAGAATGTAGCCAGCTACATTTCCTAATGTTTATATAGAGAGAATGTAGCCAGCTACATTTCCTAATGTTTATATACAGAGAATGTAGCCAGCTACATTTCCTAATGTTTATATAGAGAGAATGTAGCCAGCTACATTTCCTAATGTTTATATAGAGAGAATGTAGCCAGCTACATTTCCTAATGTTTATATAGAGAGAATGTAGCCAGCTACATTTCCTAATGTTTATATACAGAGAATGCAGCCAGCTACATTTCCTAATGTTTATATAGAGAGAATGTAGCCAGCTACATTTCCTAATGTTTATATAGAGAGAATGTAGCCAGCTACATTTCCTAATGTTTATATAGAGAGAATGTAGCCAGCTACATTTCCTAATGTTTATATAGAGAGAATGCAGCCAGCTACATTTCCTAATGTTTTGCTTAAAGTTCATCTTGAATTTTACCGTAGAAAAGTAGGCTGGCTACACCAATAATTGTTTCCAGTGTGAAAAATAAGACTTCTGCGTTATCGTGACACCTAAGTTTGTATTTTTTCTGGCTTCATGGGGGATTAACTTTCAATCAGATGAATCTTAAATTGGTCAGCAATATTAAATAACCAAGCATACTTCGGAACAATGCCCCATTGGTCATCTAGTAAATACATACAGTATATCATTGAGTCTACCCCATTCTATCCTACCCCACCCCACCCCATACTATCCTTCCCGACCCCATACTATCCTACCCCACCCCATACTACCCCACCCCACACTATCCTACCCCACCCCACCCCATTCTATCCTACCCCACCCCATACTATCCTACCCCACCCCATACTATCCTAACCCACCCCACTCTATCCTTCCCCACCCCATACTATCCTTCCCCACCCCACACTATCCTACCCCACCCCACCCCACACTATCCTACCCCACCCCACCCCACACTATCCTACCCCACCCCATACTATCCTACCCCACCCTATCCTTCCCCACCCCATACTACCCCAGCCCATACTACCCCACCCTATCCTTCCCCACCCCATACTATCCTACCCCACCCCATACTACCCCACCCTATCCTTCCCCACCCCACCCCATACTATCCTTCCCGACCCCATACTATCCTTCCCGACCCCATACTATCCTACCCCATACTATCCTACCCCACACTATCCTACCCCACCCCACCCCATTCTATCCTAGCCCACCCCATACTATCCTACCCCACCCCATACTATCCTACCCCACCCCATACTATCCTTCCCCACCCCATACTATCCTTCCCCACCCCATACTATCCTTCCCCACCCCATACTATCCTACCCCACCCTATCCTTCCCCACCCCATACTACCCCACCCTATCCTTCCCCACCCCATACTATCCTACCCCACCCCACCCCATACTATCCTACCCCACCCCACCCCATACTATCCTACCCCACCCCATACTATCCTACCCCCACCCCATACTACCCCACCCTATCCTTCCCCACCCCATACTACCCCACCCTATCCTTCCCCACCCCATACTATCCTTCCCCACCCCATACTACCCCACCCTATCCTTCCCGACCCCATACTATCCTTCCCGACCCCATACTATCCTACCCCATACTATCCTTCCCCACCCCACCCCACACTATCCTACCCCACCCCACACTACCCCACCCCACCCCACCCCACACTACCCCACCCCATACTATCCTACCCCACCCCATACTATCCTACCCCACCCCATACTATCCTTCCCCATACTATCCTACCCCACCCCATACTATCCTTCCCCATATTATCCTACCCCACCCTATCCTTCCCCACCCTATCCTTCCCCACCCCATACTACCCCACCATATCCTTCCCCACCCCATCTTATCCTACCCCACCCCATCTTATCCTACCCCACCCCATTCTATCCTACACCACCCTATCCTACACCACCCTATCCTACACCACCCTATCCTACACCACCCTACCCCATATTATCCTACCCCATATTATCCTACCCCACCCCACCCTATCCCATTCTATCCTACCCCACCCCATACTATCCTACCCCACCCCACCCTATACTATCCTACCCCACCCCACCCTATACTATCCTACCCCACCCTACCCCATACTATCCTACCCCACCCTACCCCATATTATCCTACCCCATACTATCCTACCCCACCCTATCCCACCCCACCCTACCCCACCCTTCACCACCCTACCCCACCCTATCCTATCCCACCCTATCCTACACCACCCTACCTCATACTATCCTACCCCAACCTATCCTATCCTATCCTACACCATACTATTCTACCCCACCCCACACTACCCCACCCTATCCTACACCACCCTACCCCATCCTACACCACCCTACCTCATTCTATGCTACCCTATCTTACCCCACCCTACCCAAACCCCCTCTATCCTACCGCACACTACCTTGCCCTATCCTACACTACCCCACCATTGTATCATACCCCACCCCATCCACATACCTCTTCCCTCCAGGCTGCTGTGTAGCCGTCTCTCTGCCGTGTCCAGTAGCTGTCTGGAGGTCTTCCAGAGCTGGCAGTGACAGCAGGCCAGGTCGAAGGCAGCCATGGCAGGGGGGCTGAGCTCCTCCAGGAGGGTGTGCAGGAGGCCCGTCCCTGGGGGGTCCAGGACACAGCGGCCCAGCCAGTAGTCCTCCTCCAAAGATGGAACAGGGCGACCAGGGGTAGAAAGGAGACGGTCTGCCACGTCAGAGATGGAATAGAATGCCATGCCTAACAGAGAAAGACAGGGATAAGTCAGCCTCTAAACCTACAGACAGACAGGGAGTCAGCCTCTAACCCCAACCCTACAGACAGACAGGGAGTCAGCCTCTAACCCCAACTCTACAGACAGACAGGGAGTCAGCCTCTAACCCCAACTCTACAGACAGACAGGGAGTCAGCCTCTAACCCCAACTCTACAGACAGACAGGGAGTCAGCCTCTAACCCCAACTCTACAGACAGACAGGGAGTCAGCCTCTAACCCCAACTCTACAGACAGACAGGGAGTCAGCCTCTAACCCCAACTCTACAGACAGACAGGGAGTCAGCCTCTAACCCCAACTCTACAGACAGACAGGGAGTCAGCCTCTAACCCCAACTCTACAGACAGACAGGGAGTCAGCCTCTAACCCCAACTCTACAGACAGACAGGGAGTCAGCCTCTAACCCCAACTCTACAGACAGACAGGGAGTCAGCCTCTAACCCCAACTCTACAGACAGACAGGGAGTCAGCCTCTAACCCCAACTCTACAGACAGACAGGGAGTCAGCCTCTAACCCCAACTCTACAGACAGACAGGGAGTCAGCCTCTAACCCCAACTCTACAGACAGACAGGGAGTCAGCCTCTAACCCCAACTCTACAGACAGACAGGGAGTCAGCCTCTAACCCCAACTCTACAGACAGACAGGGAGTCAGCCTCTAACCCCAACTCTACAGACAGACAGGGAGTCAGCCTCTAACCCCAACTCTCCCAAAGTAAAGCAACTAATAACAGTCTTATCAATGTTAACCAAGCTGTCTTGTGTTGGACAGGTGAAATGTTATGTGGAAGATAAGTACACAGATACACAGGAACGTCTGGTTCTGGGAACATTTTATTGTGATCATTGACTAAGTCTCTCTGGATAAGACTGCCCTGACTAAGTCTCTCTGGATAAGACTGCCCTGACTAAGTCTCTCTGGATAAGACTGCCCTGACTAAGTCTCTCTGGATAAGACTGCCCTGACTGTAAGTCTCTCTGGATAAGACTGCCCTGACTAAGTCTCTCTGGATAAGACTGCCCTGACTAAGTCTCTCTGGATAAGACTGCCCTGACTGTAAGTCTCTCTGGATAAGAGCTCAAATGTACCAGCAGCAGCAGCACTCCCGATGGCCTGCAGGGTGGAACGCCCACTACTTCCCAGCCGACTCCGCCCCGAGCTGGGCGCCACGGCCGCTCCCAGGCCCTCTGAGGAGGAGGAGGAAGATAAGGAGTAGGTCTCGATCTTCTGCTCCACGCGACCCAGCTCCTCCAGGACCTCCCGGTAACGCTCCATGAAGACAAGTTCCCCACAGCACAATGACCCCTCCAGGCCAAACATCATAGACACCTACACAGAGGTCAAAGGTCAGATAAACCTACAGACAGACAGGAGGACCAGGATGGGACCAACCAGAGACGTAACCATGTCACACAATATCACAACACTAAATGCTACCCACCCCCCCCCCAGCCAGTCCTCTCACTCCCTAGTCCCTCCCCTTGGCTCTAACCATTCAATGTTTTCCGATCTGAAGGGTCTAAACAGGTATAAGCAGTGTATTTGTAAAGCTTTCACCATACTGCATACACCTTAAAGATCTGCAAATATTGAAGGGATAGGGGCCAGATGAATTGGGACCAGCTGTAACCCTGGGTCCTGACCTGGTGTGCCTCCATGTAGTTTCCCCGGCGGATGCAAGCCATGAGCAGGGACTCAGGAGGAGACAGCATGGCCGGAACTACCCAGCTATGAAGACTTCCACAGGGGTACACCTCCCACTCTGACCGCCCTGTTCCTCCACCTCCATCTGGTACAGGGGACGACAACAGTTCTATAAGGAACTACACTGAGTGTACCAAACATTAAGAACACCTTCCTAATATTGAGTTGCACCCCCCTTTGCCCTCAGAACAGCCTCAATTTGTCAGGGCATGGAGTCTACAAGGTGTCAAGTGTTCCAAGGCTTAAAAATTCTTATTGAATCCGTCTCCTCCCCTTCATCTACACTGATTGAAGTGGACTTAACAGGTGACATCAATAAGATATCATAGCTTTCACCTGGTCAGTCTGTCATGAAGGGGAGTATTGGTATTTGGCACATAATTGCTACTGAATCAAAAGGCTATTTTGAAATGTTAATTAGGAAATACCATAACTAACAACTTAACAGAAAATAGGCTTTATATGTTGCTTCCAGTGTTACCTGAGGGGCAGCTTACCTGAGGGGCAGCTTACCTGAGGGGCAGCTTACCTGAGGGGCTGCTTACCTGAGGGGCTGCTTACCTGAGGGGCTGCTTACCTGAGGGGCAGCTTACCTGAGGGGCAGCTTACCTGAGGGGCAGCTTACCTGAGGGGCAGCTTACCTGAGGGGCAGCTTACCTGAGGGGCAGCTTACCTGAGGGGCAGCTTACCTGAGGGGCAGCTTACCTGAGGGGCAGCTTACCTGAGGGGCAGCTTACCTGAGGGGCAGCTTACCTGAGGGGCAGCTTACCTGAGGGGCTGGCGCTGACCTCTCCGTTGTGTATCTCTGTGGAGGGATGTCTGTCAGAGTGGTGTCGTCTAGGCCTATTCTTCCTCCTGACCCCAGCACTGCTGCTTCTTCGTTTTAGACAGGAGGCTGGACTGGCTGCTGGAGACACCTGTAGCTGGTGGGGGTGGTCTGAGACTGGGGAGATAACAGAGGAAACAGTTAAACCTGGAGCTGGTGGGGGGGGTCTGAGACTGGGGAGATAACAGAGGAAACAGTTAAACCTGGAGCTGGTGGGGGGGGTCTGAGACTGGGGAGATAACAGAGGAAACAGTTAAACCTGGAGCTGGTGGGGGGGGTTAGACTGGGGAGATAACAGAGGAAACAGTTAAACCTGGAGCTGGTGGGGGGGGGGGGGGGGGGTTAGACTGGGGAGATAACAGAGGAAACAGTTAGACCTGGAGCTGGTGGGGGGGGGGGGTTAGACTGGGGAGATAACAGAGGAAACAGTTAGACCTGGAGCTGGTGGGGGGGGGGGGGGGGGGTTAGACTGGGGAGATAACAGAGGAAACAGTTAGACCTGGAGCTGGTGGGGGGGGGGGGGGTTAGACTGGGGAGATAACAGAGGAAACAGTTAGACCTGGAGCTGGTGGGGGGGGGGGGGGGGGTTAGACTGGGGAGATAACAGAGGAAACAGTTAGACCTGGAGCTGGGGGGGGGGGGGGGTTAGACTGGGGAGATAACAGAGGAAACAGTTAGACCTGGAGCTGGTGGGGGGGGGTTAGACTGGGGAGATAGCAGAGGAAACAGTTAAACCTGGAGCTGGTGGGGGGGGGTTAGACTGGGGAGATAACAGAGGAAACAGTTAGACCTGGAGCTGGTGGGGGGGGGTTAGACTGGGGAGATAACAGAGGAAACAGTTAGACCTGGAGCTGGTGGGGGGGGGGGTTAGACTGGGGAGATAACAGAGGAAGCAGTTAGACCTGGAGCTGGTGGGGGGGGGGGGGGTTAGACTGGGGAAATAGCAGAGGAAACAGTTAGACCTGGAGCTGGTGGGGGGGGTAGACTGGGGAGATAGCAGAGGAAACAGTTAGACCTGGAGCTTGGTTGGAGGTGATGATCTGTAGTCTCCACTGGGCCTCTGCTGTCCTCTTGGAAAGTCTCTGGAGCCGAACCCCGAATGTCTCTGCAGTCACAGAGCAGCCCAGACTCTCTGCCAGCTCCGCCTCCCCTGCCAGTGCCCTGCCCTCTTCCTGCCCCGCCCGCTGGCCCACTACGACCACCCCCTCCAGACTCTCCCTTAGCAGCCGCAGGAACCCCTCCATGGCCCCAAGGTCCACCAGGAACCCCCTGCAGCCTGCTGTCAAGTGGCCCAGATCAAGTTGACTCCGTTGGGCCGCTGATAAGTGGAGGGTGGGGTGTTGGTTCTCTTTTGTCCTTTTGCTTTGATCCTCTTCTCCTCTTCCACCTACTTTGGCTTTGGTTGAGCTTTCCTCCTCCTGTCCGTCTCCTCTATTCTTCCCTTTCTCCTTCTCCTGAGAGTGTTCTGTCTGGTCAGTCTGGCCTTTGCTCGTCATCGCCCCCTGATGGTTGTGGGAAGTAAAGTCAGCGTTGGAGAGGAAGAGCAGGGAGAAGATATTCTCTAGTAGTTCCAGTCGGAACATAGCAGGTACTGCCTCCAGGTAGATCTGACACTCAGACAGGTAGAGCTGGAACAGGGGAGGGCAGCCTAGAGACAGAGAGAGACAGAGAGAGAAACAGAGAGAGAGAGAGAGAGAGCGAGCGGATCCAATCAGAATAAACCAAATTACAACAGTCAAAACAATACTACATGACCTATTGGGAAACACAAAGTAACATACAGTACTATCTGACCCTAAATGGACAGCACAAACTATTTGACTATGGTTACTGATAAAAACCTTGACAAAGTACAGACTCAGTGAGCACAGCCTTGCTATTGAGAAGGGTAGACACAGGAAAACCTGGCTCCCTGTAGAGGAAAGGCTGTGCAACCACTGCACCACAGTAGAACCAGAGACAGAGATGCACTTCCTGACTACATGTCAAGAACATACAACTATTAGTGTAATTTCCCTAAATCTTAAACCCTTATTCAAGGTTTCAAAGACCTCTCTGATGAGAACAGGTTATTATGATTATTTTAATTATGTTAAAATTAATATTGTAAATTAATAACTTTCCAAAGTAGGCTTTGGCAATATGTACATTGTTACATCACGCCAATAAAGCAATTTGAATTGAAAGAGAGAAAAGGGTTTTATTAATAATTAAAAGTTAATACATTGAAAGACATTGAAAGAAAGACAGATGAAAAGGATTCACTTTAATAGACCAGTGCAGGAGCATTTTAGCTACCATTCATAGGAGACAAATAGATCAGTGTAAGAACATTTTAACTACCGTTCCTCAAGACATTCTGGCTAGCGTTCCTCAAGACATTCTGGCTAGCGTTCCTCAAGACATTCTGGCTAGCGTTCCTCAAGACATTCTGGCTAGCGTTCCTCAAGACATTCTGGCTAGCGTTCCTCAAGACATTCTGGCTAGCGTTCCTCAAGACATTCTGGCTAGCGTTCCTCAAGACATTCTGGCTAGCGTTCCCCAAGACATTCTGGCTAGCGTTCCCCAAGACATTCTGGCTAGCGTTCCCCAAGACATTCTGGCTAGCGTTCCTCAAGACATTCTGGCTAGCGTTCCTCAAGACATTCTGGCTAGCGTTCCTCAAGACATTCTGGCTAGCGTTCCTCAAGACATTCTGGCTAGCGTTCTTCAAGACATTCTGGCTAGCGTTCTTCAAGACATTCTGGCTAGTGTTCTTCAAGACATTCTGGCTAGCGTTCCTCAAGACATTCTGGCTAGCGTTCCTCAAGACATTCTGGCTAGCGTTCCTCAAGACATTCTGGCTATCGTTCCTCAAGACATTCTGGCTAGCGTTCTTCAAGACATTCTGGCTAGCGTTCCTCAAGACATTCTGGCTAGCGTTCCTCAAGACATTCTGGCTAGCGTTCTTCAAGACATTCTGGCTAGCGTTCTTCAAGACATTCTGGCTAGCGTTCTTCAAGACATTCCGGCTAGCGTTCTTCAAGACATTCTGGCTAGCGTTCCTCAAGACATTCTGGCTAGCGTTCTTCAAGACATTCTGGCCAGCGTTCCTCAAGACATTCTGGCTAGCGTTCTTCAAGACATTTTGTCTAGCGTTCTTCAAGACATTTTGTTTGTAATAACCAAGTAATCTAACACCAGCTTTGTTTCCCAAACACAGATCTGTAGAATGCAAAACGGAAACTGCAGTAAAGTACCTTGGGTTAAGGCCGGGCTCTGGTCATTCTCAGCCTCAGGTGTGGACTGGTGCTGGTGTGTGGACTGGTGCTGGTGTGTGGACTGCGTGGTGCCACAGTTGGAACAGCCACTGTACTTGTGAGCCGTGACACACATGGCGTACAGGGCGTACTTCATAGCACAGAACCCCCTGTACAGAACCAGATTCCTCTGGACCGTAGGACTGAGGCTGTCCACCACCCCACTGAACTCCTCTACATTGGGGGGAAAAGAGAGAGAGACTGAGTGAGCGAGAGACTGAGTGAGCGAGAGACTGAGTGAGCGAGAGACTGAGTGAGCGAGAGACTGAGTGAGCTAGAGACTGAGTGAGCTAGAGACTGAGTGAGCTAGAGACTGAGTGAGCGTGTGTGGAGAAGTGTGTGTAGCACTGACCTGCTCCGGTGGGTTTGGGCTGTGTATTCAGTAGGTCCAGTATCATGCGTTCCTCATACTGGGCCAGAGGGGTGAGGGAGTGAAGAACGTACAGGGCTGAGTGACTGTCCAGTGTGTGCAGCTGGCCAAGCAACGCCTCCCTGGGGATCCCTCTACTCACACAGACAGACACAAACGAAGAGAAGATGGCACATTTAAATGGACATGAATCCTAAGTTAAAAACATCCACCTCAAGTATAAGCAGATGAAGTGTGTTTAATATGAACTAACTAGAGAAAACTGCTATACTTACGGGTTGTTCTCAGCACACCACTCCAGTACTCCCAACTGAGAAGACAGACCGTTGGCAAACTCTCTCAGAACAGAGTCGTTGGCCAGCGCCTGAGGAAAGGACAGGCAGGAGGTTATAGACATTTGGGAAGTGTGGGTTGTGTTCATTGGGCACCAAACGGAAGAAAATGGACTGAAATAGGGACAGATTGTTCCCCATTGCATGAAGACGGCTGTAATAGAGGGCCCATCAAATCAGGTGTAGACCTTACAGTGAAATGCTTACTTTCAAGCCCTTAACCAACAATGCAACAGGTGTAGACCTTACAGTGAAATGCTTACTAACAAGCCCTTAACCAACAATGCAACAGGTGTAGACCTTACAGTGAAATGCTTACTAACAAGCCCTTAACCAACAATACAACAGGTGTAGACCTTACAGTGAAATGCTTACTAACAAGCCCTTAACCAACAATACAACAGGTGTAGACCTTACAGTGAAATGCTTACTAACAAGCCCTTAACCAACAATACAACAGGTGTAGACCTTACAGTGAAATGCTTACTAACAAGTCCTTAACCAACAATACAACAGGTGTAGACCTTACAGTGAAATGCTTACGAGCCCCTAACCAACAATACAACAATGCAGTTTATAGAAATAAAATATTTACTAAATAAACTAAAGTAAAAAATAAAACATAAAGTAACACAATAAAATAACAATAGCGAGTCTAGACGGGGGGTAAAGGTTTTTGTATAGGTATACTCCTCAATGCCATTGGATGAATCCCGGAACAGTTTCCAGTCTGTGCAGCGAAACAGTCCTGTAGCGTAGCATCCGCGTCATCTGACCACTTCCATATTGAGCGAGTCACTGGTACTCCCTGCTTTGGTTTTTGCTTATGAGCAGAAATCAAGAGGATAGATTTGCCAAATGGAGGGCGAGGGAGAGCTTTGTATGCGTCTCTGTGTGTGGAGTGAAGGTGGTCTAGAATTTCTTTCCCCTTTGGTAGCACATGTGACAAGCTGATAGAAATTAGGTAAAACAGATTTAAGTTTGCCTGCATTAAAGACCCAGGCCACTAGGAGCGCCGCTTCTGGATGAGCATTGTCTTGGTTGCTTATGGCCAGCATTGGTTTGTGGTGGTAAATAGACGGCTATGAATAATATAGATGAGAACTCTCTTGGTAGATAGTGTTGTCTACAGCTTATCATGAGATACTCTACCTCAGGTGAGCAATACCTTGAGACTTCTTTAATATTAGACATCGCGCAGCAGTCGTTATTGACAAACAGACACAGACCACCACCCCTCTTCTTACCAGACGTAGCCGTTCTGTCCTGCCGATGCACGGAAAACCCAGCTAACTGTATATTATCTGTGCCGTCGTTCAGCCACGACTCAGTGAAACATAAGATATTACATTTTTTTAAATGTCCCGTTGGTAGGGAGATCATCCCGTTTATTTTCAAGTGATTGCACGTTGGCCAATAGAACTAATGGTAGAGGCGGGTTACCCACTTGCCGACGAATTCTAACAATGCACCCCGATCTCCGACCTCTGTACCTTCTTCAAGTGAATAACCTGGATTTGGGCGTGGTCTCAGAGAAGCAATATATCTCCGCCCCCTGTACCTCTGTCTGACCTGGATTTGGGAGTGGTCTCAGAGAAGCAATATATCTCCGCCCCCTGTACCTCTGTCTGACCTGGATTTGGGAGTGGTCTCTTTCACGTCGGACTCATTAAAGAAAACATCTTCATCCAGTTCGAGGTCAGTAATCGCCGTTCTGACATCCAGAAGCTCTTTCAGTCATAAGAGACATTATGTACTAAATAAGTTACAAACAATGCGAAAAGACACACAAAATAGTACAGTTGGTTAAGAGTCCAGCCCATCCGGCGCGATCAAACCTATCAGACAGTGGATTGTCTGAAGGCCTGACCTGGTCATGGTGTAGGAGGCCTAACCTGGTCATGGTGTAGGAGGCCTAACCTGGTCATGGTGTAGGAGGCCTAACCTGGTCATGGTGTAGGAGGCCTAACCTGGTCATGGTGTAGGAGGCCTAACCTGGTCATGGTGTAGGAGGCCTAACCTGGTCATGGTGTAGGAGGCCTAACCTGGTCATGGTGTAGGAGGCCTAACCTGGTCATGGTGTAGGAGGCCTAACCTGGTCATGGTGTAGGAGGCGTAGCAGGGTCTGAGCTGACAGCAGGGTTTGGCACTGGGTCCACCCCAGGAGGAGCAGTAGGCGAGACAGAGGCTGGAACTCCCCCTTCAGCAGGTCCTCCAGCCTAGAGAACTCCTCCCTCTTCACCAGGTCAAGAGCAGTCACCTGAGGAGGAAAGGTGGGGTTATGACGAAGGCTGCGTCTTAAACTCAATAGTTATAATACCCGTGATGATATCAGGATATCAATAGTTATAGTACCTGTGATGATATCAGGAAGTCAATAGTTATAGTTCCCGTGTTGATATCAGGAAGTCAATAGTTATAGTACCCGTGTTGATATCAGGATATCAATAGTTATGGTACCCGTGATGATCTCAAGATATCAAAATGTATAATACCCGTGATGATATCAGGATATCAATAGTTATAGTACCTGTGTTGATATCAGGAAGTCAATAGTTATAGTACCCGTGTTGATATCAGGAAGTCAATAGTTATAGTACCCGTGTTGATATAAGGATATCAATAGTTATAGTACCCGTGTTGATATCAGGAAGTCAATATTTATTGCACATGTGCTGATATTTTTATACTGGTCCAACCTAACCACATCTTCATACAGTAACATTGTTGTGGTACGTTACATACATAACTATACACTCACTAGGACCCGTTCAAGGAAGTGCTTGCCGCTGCTAAGGCACTCAAAGTAGATGGTTTTCCAGACGGAGGGCCGGTCCCCATGACAACACAAGCCCAGTAGTAACTTCTCCGCTTCAGGAAGATCCACTGGTATGAAGGGAGAAAGACGGGTAGAGAAAGCAGGTTAGAGGCAAAGCCTCCACGTTGTTGATACATTTACATTTTTGTCATTTAGCAGACAATCTTTACCAGAGAGACTTACAGTTAGATATACTGGTCCCCCGTGGGAATCGAATCCACAACACTGGCGTTGCAAGCACCTGCTCTACCATCTGAGCTACACAGGACTATAATAACTGATACCCTACCAAATGTAGAACAATACACAACCATGTTTTTCTCACATCTCAAATGTCCCCCATCTACAAAATGTATAAAAATATTTTACTGCAAAAGTGATATTGTGACACTTGCAATATTGGGTTACATGAGCTTCAATCAATATTAGATACTTTCGGATTATTTAGACATGATGCACGAAAAATGCTAATATCAATCCCATGACTTGAATGAGATTTGCGCCACAAATGCTAAAATGTTAGCATGTGGAAAAAGTCCATAGACTGCTTACACGGTAAGGAAACCAATGTCATTTCGTAATTTGGGTGAACTATCCATTTAAGCTGTGATTGCTACAACCATTTTTTTATTAATTATATATAGCCATGATTCTTGAAGAATAGAACTTAAAAATACCCCATGAGCTTAGTTTAAAGGCCGTCAGAACTCAAAAGTAAATATATCCTCCTTGGCCAATTGAGATGGTGTGTAACTAACACATTACAGTTACCGTGACCACAGAGTATCCATTATATTGATCACATGCTCAAGTGGCCGCTATGAAAATAAATGTCTTCAAAAATGGAAGGCAGTCAACCTGGGTACCAGCCTCTTTCGCTAATCCACATCCTGTTCGCCATGTTCCAAAGACTCTTTGGCAAGGAATGGAATGCTAGCTAAAGAGACTGGTACTCAGACTAGCTCAATGACTTTGTGGTGTGAGCAGAACTACCTTCAGCTCACACCTTGGGCCAACCAGTTCATTACTATAGCTGCTCCTTGGGGCCAATCAGTTCATTACTATAGCTCACACCTTGGGCCAATCAGTTCATTACTATAGCTCACACCTTGGGCCAATCAGTTCATTACTATAGCTCACACCATGGGCCAATCAGTTCATTACTATAGCTCACACCATGGGCCAATCAGTTCATTACTATAGCTCACACCTTGGGCCAATCAGTTCATTACTATAGCTCACACCTTGGGCCAATCAGTTCATTACTATAGCTCACACCTTGGGCCAATCAGTTCATTACTATAGCTCACACCTTGGGCCAATCAGTTCATTACTATAGCTCACACCTTGGGCCAATCAGTTCATTACTATAGCTCACACCTTGGGCCAATCAGTTCATTACTATAGCTCACACCTTGGGCCAATCAGTTCATTACTATAGCTCACACCTTGGGCCAATCAGTTCATTACTATAGCTCACACCTTGGGGCTAGTGCCGTTTGAGATATCGTGTGCGTCTGACGTAGGAAGACCGATCAACAGTACCCTCCCTGATTTCATCGTGGGTGTCAATAAGCTTGTTTCAATCCACGGTTTGTAAACAATACCATTGTAAACAAACACTTTGCTTCAAAACATAGTTACAACTATAATGTTGATCTCATGTATGGTCAGTCCGTGTGTCTATAGCTTGGTCTATGAATTTGAAAGTGGTTACTCCAGCCACATGGTGGGGTGACCACTTGTTGTTTCAACTGCAGATTGCCCCTTTAGGTTCAGGTAAAGTCAAGTGGAGGGAAAGTTATTCTTACCCTGCGTGCTGGGTGTGTCTCTCAGTAGCTGGTCTCGGTGCAGCCGGAGGGCTGTGGAACAGTAGTGGGAGAGCAGGGCGTGGCAGTGGGGCCGTAGCAGGGAGCTCAGGACCCTCTCCTCTCTCAGGGGCCCCTCTCTGGCCCTCCACAGGGCCTCAAACAGGGCTTCCAGCTGGCCTCCGCCCCCTCCACCATGCTCCGACCTCCAGGGCATCAGGGCCAGGACCACACACATCTCCTCCGCCCAGCCCTCCATCTTCTCTGTACCTGGATGCTCCACTCTCTCCATCAGGTATCTGATGAACGTGTCCTTTAATAGAAATAATAATACATTTGATTTAAAGCACCTTTTCAAAACCTAGGGGGGGGGGGGGATTTTAACAATGAGAGTTAATAGCTACCTGTAGGGTGTGGTCCCCTGTTTCAACCCCCCTGGGGCGGTCCTCCAGGAAGCTGACCAGAGCCTGGGACACTCTGGGTCTCTTCTTGTCCAACAAGGCCTGGAGACAGGACTCAATCCCTGGACTCAGAGCATTGCCTGTCCCTGGTGATACCCCTGGAACCACTGATCCCTTTCTCTCCTCCAACTGGGTGGTTAGGAAGGCCTGGTGGAGCTCCTTGGAACGAGAACAATTCTCATCTCATGGCTTTTTTCCCAATTACTCGAAAATATTAACTTAAGACTAAACTTGCGTTCTGTATCAATAGCTGTAATTGTTGAACTTAACATTATGGTCTCTATAAACATTGACCGTGTCTATTTTTAGAAAATAAAAGTATAGACCTTGAGCGTTGTCTCTGGCACCTCCTCTCCCAGCTCCTCTAAAAGCAGTAGGAACTCCAGTTCTCTTCTCACTGAAACAGAAACCTCTTCCTTGGTCCATTTCTCCAGGACTTGAAGCCAAAGCCAGGCCAGTCTGTGTGGGCTGCCCACACTCTCCCATCTACAATACACACCAAAGAAAATTACATAACCAATTGATATTGGCTAATCAATTACAACAGGAAGGTGAATATAATGTGCCATCATTTCTCTCCACCAAACACACAACCTCCTCCAGGAAAGCAGCCTAACTCACGCTAGTAGGTAAGGGTAGGTGACGATGGCCTTGATGATGTCCCGTAGCTGTTGTGAAAGCTCTCCTCCAGCATCACCCAGCTGAGGCACACAGGCTCCAGCCAGCGCCCACTCCCCATTCTGCAGACAACGGGTGAAGAAATCAAACAGCACCTGAAGGGAAGTCTCCGCCTCACAGCCGTACGGGTGCATGTCTGTCTTCTCCTCCTCTGGTGGTTTAATCAGTCTGGTCACCTCAGGGTCAAGGGTTGACCCCTGTCATTCACCACATGGTAGTTGAGTAGTAAAAACCAGGAGTTTGAGATTTCCTCAGCTGGAGCAGCAGGGAAAAAATACAAGATTATATCATTTGACATCTAGCTAATGCTTTAATCCAAGAAGATTTACAGTCAGGCGTGCATACATATGGCTGGCCCCAGCAGGAATCGAACCCACAATACGTGGTGTTGCAGATGCTAGGCACAGAGTACCACTAGCTGAGGAACGCTCAACTCTGTTCTCGTATATGAGCGTTCTGCTAGAGAAACACAGGATTATTCTGCTTTTAAAAAAGGCCATCGAACTGTAGCATGAATGATCAGTGCTGCATCCATAATGGTAATCTGCTCCCTATCTAGTACTTATGCACTACATCTGACTGGTACCCTATATAGTGTGCACTACATCTGACTGGTACCCTATATAGTGTGCACTACATCTGACTGGTACCCTATATAGTGTGCACTACATCTGACTGGTACCCTATATAGTGTGCACTACATCTGACTGGTACCCTATATAGTGTGCACTACATCTGACTGGTACCCTATATAGTGTGCACTACATCTGACTGGTACCCTATATAGTGTGCACTACATCTGACTGGTACCCTATATAGTGTGCACTACATCTGACTGGTTTCCACCCATGCTCTACCAAGGTTTCCCAGCACTACATAGCAGTGTCGGTCTATTGTTCTTCCAACAATGTGTATGCAGGTTGCTTAGGATTCAAACAATATCATTCATACTCATAGGAATTGTTCCCACAATAATGTGACTTGCATACAAGGTAAAGTGTTGGATTACACACCAAGGCATCCCATCCCATTACCTTTTCAAGCTTGATTTTTATTACATGAAAGCAAGCTTTGCTTTTATACATACAAGAACATCAGCCATCAGCTGTTTTGTCTTGTAATGTGGTGCCTGCCTGTAATTTCCTTAAACCTTTATTTTAGCAGTACATGTCATTGAGACAAATTTATATTTCATAACATCCTTTTCTTGGTCAGTACTGTGTTGGACAGTTACTCATACATATCTGGCTTCTTCACCTGCGGGATCCTCCGAGACCAGCCACCCGGACAGTGGGTTTGCACAACTGAATCATTTCTGGACAAACTGTCAGAAACCTTCTCAGGGAAGCTCATCTGCGTGCTTGTCATCCTCACCAGGTTGTTGACCAGACTGCAGTTCGGCATCGTAACCGACTTCAGTGGGCAAATCCTCACCTTCAATGGCCACTAGCACCCTGGAGAAGTGTGCTCTTCACAGATGAATCGGGTTCCAACTGTACCTGGCAGATGGCAGACAGCATGTATGGCGTTGTGTGTGGCGTCGAGTGAGCAAGCCGTTTGCTGATGTCAATGTTGTGAACAGAGTGCCCCATGGTGGCGGTGGGGTTATGGTATGGGCAGGCATAAACTACATACAACGAACACAATTGCATTTTATCGATGGCAATTTGAATGCAGAGATACCATGACGAGATCCTGAGGCCCACTTTTGTGCCATTCACCCATCACCAGACATGTCACCCATTGAGCATGTTTGGGATGCTCTGGATCAACGTGTACGACAGCGTGTTCCAATTCCCGCCAATATCCAGCAACTTCACACAGCCATTGAAGAGGAGTGGGACAACATTCCACAATCAACAGCCTGATCAACTCTATACTAAGGAGATCAAAATCAAATCAATTTATTGGTCACATACACGTGGTTAGCAGATGTTATTGTGTGTGTAGTGAAATGCTTGTGCTTCTAGCTCTGACAGTGCAGTAATATTTAACAAGTTATACATAACAGTTTCACAACATATACCCCAATACACATAAATCTAAGTAAGGAATGGATTGAGAATATATACATAAATGTCAGGGCGGCATTGGACTAAGATACAGTGGCATAGTACGCTTTATAGTATACAGTAAACACATAAGAGATTGGTGATGCAGTATGTAAACATGATTAAGTGACTAAGATACTGAAGAATAGTATAGCGTACAAACATATGAGATGAGTAGTGCAAGATACGGAAACATTATTAAAGTAACTAGTGTTTCATTTCCTTCAAGTGGCTGGTGATTTCTAGTCTATGTCTATAGGCAGCCGCCTCTGATGTGCTAGAGATGGTTGTTTAGCAGTCAGTGGTGAAGTATAGAGTACAATACAGTATATACATATGAGATGGGTGATGCAATATGTACACAATTAGAGTGACTAAGATACTGTAGAATAGTGTAGAGTGCAGTTTATACAGAGATGAGTGAAGCAGATACGGATACATTATTAAAGTGACTAGTGTTCCATTTCTTAAAGTGGCCAGTGATTTCTAATCAGTGTCTATAGGCAGCTGCCTCTGGTGTGCTAGTGATGGCTGTTTAACAGTCTGATGGCCTTGAGATAGAAGCTGTTTTTCAGTCTCTCTGTCCCAGCTTTGATGCACCTGTACTGACCTCGCCTTCTGGATGATAGCAGGGTGAACAGGCAGTGGCTCGTGTGGTTGATGTCTTTTATTATCTTTTTGGCCTTCCTATGGCATCGGGTGCTGTAGGTGTCCAGGAGGGAGGGAAGTTTGCCCCCAGTAATGCGGTGGGCAGACCGCACCACCCTCTGGAGAGATTTGCGGTTATGGGCAGTGCAGTTGCCGTACCAGGCGGTGAAGCAGCCCGACAGGACGCTTTCAATTGTGCATCTGTAGAAGTTTGAAGGGTGATAAGGTTCATTTCTTCAGCCTCCTGAAGTTGAAGAGGAGCTGTTGCGCCTTCTTCACCACACTGTCTGTGTGGGTGGACCGTTTCAGTTTGTCAGTGATGTGTACGCCGAGGAACTTGAAGCTTTCCACCTTCTGCACTGTGGTCCCATCGATGTGGATAGGGAAGTGCTCCCTCTGCTGTTTCCTGAAGTCCACGATCATCTCCTTAGTTTTGCTTGAGTGAGAGGTTATTTTCCTGGCACCACACTCCCAGAGCCCTCACCTCCTCCCTGTAGGCTGTCTCGTCATTGTTGGTAATTAAGCCTACTACTGTTGTGTCGCCTGCAAACTTGATGACTGAGTTAGAGGCGTGCTTGTCCACGCAGTCATGGGTGAACAGGGAGTACAGGAGGGGTCTGAGCACACACCCTTGTGGGGCCCCAGTGTTGAGGATCTGCAAGGGGTTGTTGAATCCTACCTTCACCACCTGGGGGCGACCCGTCAGGAAGTCCAGGATCCAGTTGCACAGGGCGCTGTTCAGACCCAGGGCCTCGAGTTTGATGATGAGCTTGGAGGGTACTATGGTGTTGAATGCTGAGCTAGCTATCTATCTATCTATCTATCTATAGTCAATGAACAGTATTCTTACATAGGTAGGCCTCTTAGCCAGATGGGATAGGGCAGTGTGTAACGTGGTGGCGATTGAATCATCATGAGGAGGAGGAGAACGGAAACTAGCTGTCCTCCGGCTACACCATAGTGCTACCTTACAGAGTGCTGCTGAGACTACTGTAGACCTTTATTACAAAAAGATTAAATATATCTGAAAACACAACAGCCAGATGATCTGCGCATGCTCTGAGGATGCGGCTCGGGATACCATCTGGGCCAGCAGCCTTGCGAGAGTTAAATGCTTAAATGTCTTACTCATGTCAGCCACTGAGAAGGAGAGTCCACAGTCCTTGGTAGCGGGCTGCGTCGGTGGCACTGTATCATCCTCAAAGCGAGTGAAGAAGTTGTTCAGCCTGTCTGGAAGCGAGACGTCAGTGTCCGCGACGTGGCTGGTTTTCCTTTTATAATCGCGACTCGCGCTGCATGAGACAAATGGTGATCAAACCCGATTAGTGGCGGTCGGTGCCGTTTAAGATGGAGGACACTTTTTTTTTTTATGAGGTTGGCCTTATTTCTATTAAAGCATATTAGATGACTGTCATTCACATTCCATTCACCCAGTTCAATATAACATGGATAGGTCTAGGCTACTTACTATATGAAACTCACATGTTCCCAATACCCACAATGAGGTTGCACACAGGTTGAGAAAAAAATTTGAGGTGACAGACAGTGACACATTCAATACCGCCTTGCACACTCTTGCCTGCATCTAGCTTATTTAGGGTGTAATTATTAGTCCAACAGTTGCAAACAAGAGTTTCTATTGGACAAACGCAGGTATACAGTGGGGAGAACAAGTATTTGATACACTGCCGATTTTGCAGGTTCCCACTTACAAAGCATGTAGAAGTCTGTAATTTTGATCATAGGTACTCTTCAACTGTGAGTGACGGAATCTAAAACAAAAATCCAGAAAATCACATTGTATGATTTTTAAGTAATTAATTTGCATTTTATTGCATGACATAAGTATTTGATACATCAGAAAAGGAGAACTTAATATTTGGTACAGAAACCTTTGTTTGCAATTACAGAGATCATACGTTTCCTGTAGTTCTTGACCAGGTTTGCACACACTGCAGCAGGGATTTTGGCCCACTCCTCCATACAGATCCTTCAGGTTTCGGGGCTGTCGCTGGGCAATACGGACTTTCAGCTCCCTCCAAAGATTTTCTATTGGGTTCAGGTCTGGAGACTGGCTAGGCCACTCCAGGACCTTGAGATGCTTCTTGCGGAGCCACTCCTTAGTTGCCCTGGCTGTGTGTTTCGGGTCGTTGTCATGCTGGAAGACCCAGCCACGACCCATCTTCAATGCTCTTACTGAGGGAAGGAGGTTGTTGGCCAAGATCTCGCGATACATGGCCCCATCTATCCTCCCCTCAATACGGTGCAGTCGTCCTGTCCCCTTTGCAGAAAAGCATCCCCAAAGAATGATGTTTCCACCTCCATGCTTCACGGTTGGGATGGTGTTCTTGGGGATGTACTCATCCTTCTTCTTCCTCCAAACACGGCGAGTGGAGTTTAGACCAAAAAGCTCTATTTTTGTCTCATCAGACCACATGACCTTCTCCCATTCCTCCTCTGGATCATCCAGATGGTCATTGGCAAACTTCAGACGGGCCTGGACATGCGCTGGCTTGAGCAGGGGGACCTTGCGTGCACTGCAGATTTTAATCCATGACGGCGTAGTGTGTTACTAATGGTTTTCTTTGAGACTGTGGTCCCAGCTCTCTTCAGGTCATTGACCAGGTCCTGCCGTGTAGTTCTGGGCTGATCCCTCACCTTCCTCATGATCATTGATGCCCCATGAGTTGAGATCTTGCATGGTGCCCCAGACCGAGGGAGATTGACCGTCATCTTGAACTATTTCCATTTTCTAATAATTGCGCCAACAGTTGTTGCCTTCTCACCAAGCTGCTTGCCTATTGTCCTGTAGCCCATCCCAGCCTTGTGCTGGTCTACAATTTAATCCCTGATGTCCTTACACAGCTCTCTGGTCTTGGCCATTGTGGAGAGGTTGGAGTCTGTTTGATTGAGTGTGTGGACAGGTGTCTTTTATACAGGTAACGAGTTCAAACAGGTCCAGTTAATACAGGTAATGAGTGGAGAACAGGAGGGCTTCTTAAAGAAAAACTAACAGGTCTGTGAGAGCCGGAATTCTTACTGGTTGGTAGGTTATCAAATACTTATGTCATGCAATAAAATACAAATTAATTACTTAAAAATCATACAATGTGATTTTCTGGATTGTAGTTTTAGATTCCGTCTCTCACAGTTGAAGAGTACCTATGATAAATATTACAGACTTCTACATGCTTTGTAAGTGGGAAAACCTGCAAAATTGGCAGTGTATCAAATACTTGTTCTCCCCACTGTATTTATTTCCGTTTCGCTCTGTTTAAGAAACATTTGTCAACAGAATCTGTGGAATGAATACAGCCCTGACCACGTGTAAACACAGTTCACTTTCATAGCAGCCACGTTGTATTCCTTCTCAAATCTATGTGCTCTCCTCCTCTCACCTTTTCCCTTCGTTTGTGGACTTCAATGAACAATACATCAGCTGTACGTTACCAGGCGAAAAAACCTTTCCAAGTCAAACCATGTCATAACCGCTACACACAGCCTACATTAATGTCACCATATTAGCTAAAGTAACATTGTAGTCAACATAGCTAAAAGAACTAACGCATTAGTAACCCCACTACAATCATGCAGTAACGTTACAGTTGGGCTCCCAAGTGGCCCAGTGGTCTAAGACACTGCATCTCAGTGCTAGAGGCATCACTACAGACAACCTGGTTTAAATCCAGACTTTATCACAACCGGCCGTGATTGGGAGTCCTATAGGGCGGCGCACAATTGGCCCAGCATCGTCCGAGTTTGGCCGGTGTAGGTCGTCATTGTAAATAAGAATTTATTCTTAACTGACTTGCCTAGTTAAATAAAGGTTAAATAAATAAAAAAAAATCAGTAACCAGTTTAGCACTTACACCAGTGTTGTGTTGGATAGTCATAGCAAGCTAGCTAACATTGCATCCCTCTGTTTGAGCAGGGTGTTTCAGTAGGTTAAACTAGCTAGCTAACACAGCATCCCTCTGTTTGAGCAGGGTGTTTCAGTAGGTTAAACTAGCTAGCTAACACAGCATCCCTCTGTTTGAGCAGGGTGTTTCAGTAGGTTAACTATTTACATTTGCTAGCTAAGTAAGTGAAACTGAAAGAAAAATGACTATCCCTCTCTTGCTTCTCCTTCATTTTGAGAAAAAAAATTATTTGTTCAAAACTTTTCCCCTATTGTCTTTCTCTCTCTCTGAGTCAACTACTCGCCACATTTTAACCAATGCATTGCTAGCTAGCTGTAGCTTATGCTTTCAGTACTAATTTTCTGATCCTTTGATTGGGTGGACAACAATGTATTCAGAGGAGAACGGAAACTAGCTGTCCTCTGGCTACACCATAGTTTACCTTACAGAGGGCTGCTGAGACTACTGTAGACCTTTATTACAAAAAAGGTGTCTTAATCTGTTATTTGGTGACATGTGAATATATTTAGTGTAGTTTTGTCTAAAAATGATAACTTTTGAAATGTTTTATAAAAATAAAAAAAAGTGTGTCATTCACTGAGGATGGTCCTCCCCTTCCTCCTCTGAGGAGCCTCCACTGCACCAGATACTGATTGGTTTTCTGATCCACAGCTACCGGATCCCAGTCATGTGAAATCCATAGATCAGGGAGTAATTACTTTATTTAAATCGACTGATTTCCTTATATGAACAGTCAAATTGTTGCGTTTATATTTTTGTTCAGTGTAGATGCTTTTACAATAACATTCGTGCTTAGTTGAGTATCGTTAAAAGAAACGCAACCGATATCATCATGAGACAACATTGCTGACATCGCTAAACACCGTCCAGATAATAGACAACTAGTTAACGTTCGATGTCAAACGAAATGGCATTGATTTTTTTTTATTATTTTTTTATTTGGCCTTTACTTAACCAGGTAGGCCAGCTGAAAACAAGTTCACATTTACAACTGCGACCTGTTATGAAAGACAACGTTAATTGACTAAATAAACACATCATGCTGATTAGATCAAGAACAACCAATGGATAACATAATAAATCACTAACTTACTTTTTATCGAGGTGAATGTATTCCTTTTTAGAAGATTTCACTCTTATTTCTTCCCTCTTCCGAATTGTTATGCCAGGAGCAGGGTGGCCATGCTAGAGAGGTATGTCATGTGACGAAATCAGCTGATTGGCGTTTGCAGTTCAAAGGTTGAAGGAGAGCTTCACGCAAGGTAGGCTATACCAGGGGTGTATTCATTACGTCAATTCTGTTGCAAAACGTTCTGAATTGTTCCGAATTGTCAACAGAAACCGTTTACTCCAAATGGAAACGAGAGTTTCTACTGTACAAATCCACTTAGGTCCCTCCACATTTCATTGCGTTTGCTCTGTTTGCTTCCGTTTGCTTCTTAAAACGTTAAACGGTTTTCGTTGCAAGACGTAATGAATACATCCCAGATATGTACATATCTACATCCCAGACCTTACTGCATTTTGCACCACATTTGCAGTCTGTATATAGATTTTCTATTGTGTTATTGACTGTACGTTTGTTTATTTCCCATGTGTAACTCAGTGTTGTTTTTTGTCTCACTGCCTTGCTTTGTCTTGGCCAGGTCACAGTTGTAAATGAGAACTTGTTCTCAACTGACCTACCTGGTTAAATAAAGGTGAAATAAAAAAATACTGCCTATAATGACGAGATGCCTATTATGCCTATTCCTCTCTTTCGATTTTTTATTTTATTTTTTTATTTCACCTTTATTTAACCAGGTCGCAGTTGCATGCGACAAAAACAACACAGAGTTACACAGTAAACAAACATAGTCAAAAACACAATAGAAAATCTATATACAGAGTGCAAAATGTAGTGCAATTGGTGGATACAGCTCGGTATTTGGGAGAAGATATAACAAGATGGACTTTGGCCGACATTCCGCACATTTTCTCATCGATTAAACATTTGCTCTCAATACAGTTTTCTGTTCCCAAAACTAGAATCTGCTATGAGCAGAGTCGACACATTTTTTATTTTTTAATCGCGCTGTGTAGAAGGAATGAGTTATTGAGTTATTGCACACGCACTTCACAGAGTAGGCGTTCCCTAAACTAACGGAAATATGCAGATGTATGCTAGAACGCGCCAATAGGATCTCGCTAGCGCGTGCTTGGCCCTGCCCACTATGACTCATTTGTTACCGTTGGAAACGACAGGCAGTGCTGTATCTTGGTTTAGTTGGACATCTTTGGGGTCATTGCATTGTGGTACACCAGAACTTTCCCAGGCTGCGACTGCTCTTGCTCAACAAAAAGTGTCCTCTGTGTCATCTCACAAAGTTTGGAGATATTTAAACGAAAAAAAAATTGAATTTTTAAAAAAGTTTTATAAATAAAATAAAATGTTATTGGTCACATACACGTGTTTAGCAGACGTATAGCTGGTGTAGCGAAATGCTTGTAAAATATAGATCTATAATTGTTTTTTAAATATACAAGTAGGAAAGCCTTAAGATAAACAATCCACTTGTTTAGAGAGAAAAATGTAGATACTTTTTTAGTAAAGTAGTAATATGTTAGATGAGTGTGTCGCCCCCTCATTTAGACAATCACTAGCCTAGTTAGCGATACTTTATGCTAACTTGCTAGCTAGCAACTTCACTAGCAGTAAATGCTAGCCAGCTAGCTAGTTAGCAAACTCACTACCAGATTGCCTGAGGTAAAGTACATTAAAAAGATGACGTAACTTAATTGCAGTTGTAAATGTTTCCACTAGGGACTGGTAGCTTTACATTTAATGATACTTTATAACCTTTTATCTATTTTACACAGCATTTTATGTCATTTTCAAGAGAGAGCTTTTCAATTGGCATCTCCCCCTATTTTCAGTCACAGGTACAGGAGGTGGGCTCATGAGTTGTGCTCCAATTTGACAGGGGATAGCTTTATTTGTGACCTACTTAATGTACAAATAAAAATTGTGCAAAAATCCTTGATCACACCAATAGCTTTATTGCGCAAAATAGTATGCAGCATCATCTGGATATGTGTGCAACAACAGATGACGCAATCTCAATTATACTCCACTCTGCCCTTTCCCACCTGTACAAAAGGAACACCTACGTGAGAATGATATTCATTGACTACAGCTCAGCCTTCAACACCATAGTACTGTTAGGTTGCGTCAACTCAAATCTGGTATTGGAACAAAATGATTACAAAGTTTAATCATTTTTGTATTTTATTCTAGCAAACACTTAAATGGTAAGTATGAAGTTCGTATATACAGGCTCACTGTGACACCACGCAGGGCAGACAGAGAACTAACGGTCTTATCCTTTGTTCTTCCTTAAATACTCTGACAGAAATAGTTCCCGCTCATTGCTGGCCTGTCAGAGTAGAGGCTGAGTGTGGTTTAAACTTACTCAGCCTATCATTGGCGTGCAGGCTGGTCCCAGCCTCGTGACGCACTCCAGTTGCCAAACGTAGTTGTTACTCTCAGCAGATGTTCTTATCGTGTTACCACAAGACACAGTTCCTCTGTGAAACCCTTAAGCTAGCACATTCTTTCCACATGGCTCCCCCACACACAAGCCTACAGCAGTTCTACAAGTTTTATGATCACACAATACATTCAGTTAGTAGATAGATAGATAGATAGATAGGTACTTTATTGATCCCCCGGGGGGGAAATTTCATTAATAACTCTTGTTGTTGATTAACATATTAATTAGCTAAGCATGTTCAGCCCTTACAGTACCCTGAAAACCTCATCACTAAGCTAAGGACCCTGGGACTAAACACCGCCCTCTGCAACTGGATCCTGGACTTCCTGACGGGCCGCCCGCAGGTGGTAAGGGTAGGTAACAACACATCTGTACTCCCTGTTCACCCAAGACTGCATGGCCAAACACGACTCCAACACCATCATTAAGTTTGCTGACGACACAACAGTGGTAGGCCTGATCACCAACAATGATGATACAGCCTATAGAGAGGAGGTCACTGCCAGGACAACAACCTCTCCCTCAATGTGAGCAAGACAAAGGAGCTGATCGTGGACTACAGGAAAAGGCGGGCCGAACAGGCCCCCATTAACATCGACAGGGCTGTAATGGAGTGGGTCGAGAGTTTCAAGTTCCTTGGTGTCCACATCAACAACAAACTATCATGGTTCAAACACACCAAGACAGTCGTGAAAAGGACACATCACCTTTTCCCCCACAGGAGATTGAAAAGATTTGGCATGGTTCCCCAGATCCTCAAAATGTTCTACAGCTGCAACATCGAGAGCATCCTGACCGGTTGCATCACCGCCTGATATGGCAACTACTTGGCATCTGACCATAAGGCACTACAGAGGGTAGTGCGTACGGCCTAGTACATCACTGGGATAAGATTCCTTCCATTCAGGATATTCTAGGCGGTGTCAGAGGAAATGCCAAAAAATTGTCAAAGACTCCAGTCACCCAAGTCATAGACTGTTCTCTCTGCTACCGCATGGCAAGCGGTACCGGAGCGCCAAGTCTAGGTCCAAAAGGCTTCTTAACAGCTTCTACCACTGGACTCTACCCACACACTCACTGGACTCTACCCACACACTCACTGGACTCTACCCACACACTCACTGGACTCTACCCACACACTCACTGGACTCTACCCACACACTCACTGGACTCTACCCACACACTCACTGGACTCTACCCACACACTCACTGGACTCTACCCACACACTCACTGGACTCTACCCACACACTCACTGGACTCTACCCACACATTCACTGGACTCTACCCACACACTCACTGGACTCTACCCACACACTCACTGGACTCTACCCACACACTCACTGGACTCTACCCACACACTCACTGGACTCTACCCACACATTCACTGGACTCTACCCACACACTCACTGGACTCTACCCACACACTCACTGGACTCTACCCACACACTCACTGGACTCTACCCACACACTCACTGGACTCTACCAACACACTCACTGGACTCTACCCACACCCTCACTGGACTCTACCCACACACTCACTGGACTCTACCAACACACTCACTGGACTCTACCCACACACTCACTGGACTCTACCCACACACTCACTGGACTCTACCCACACACTCACTGGACTCTACCCACACACTCACTGGACTCTACCCACACACTGACACTCCAACACACACTCACTGGACTCTACTCACACATACTACACTGACACTCCAACACACATATACACACACACACACAAGCATATTGACGCCACACATAGACACTCTCTCCCTCTCTTCACATACGCTGCTGCTACTCTGTTTATTATCTATCCTGATTGCCTAGTCACGTTTACCCCTAAGTATGTACATATTACCTCAACTACCTTGTACCCCTGCACAGTGACTCAGTACCCTGTATATGGCCTCGTTATTGTTATTTTATTGTGTTACTTTTTATAAAAACGTTTTTTTTTACTCTTTCTTGAACTGCATTGTTGGTTAAGGGCTTGTAAGTAAGCATTTCACTGTAAGGTCTACACCTGTTGTATTTGGCACATGTGACAAATAAAGTTTGATTTGATTTGATTGGATTTCTGTCAAGCCATCTACGCATAGTAATGCTGCAAGGCAAACGCAGTGTTCAATTGGAAATGAATGTACTTCTGGTGTACCAAAAGGCAATGACTCTGTCAGTGTGATCGAGGCGTCAAACTGTATGTTGAACTGTTGTTGCACACATATTCATTCAGATGACGCTGCGTACCATTTTGCGCAGTAACTATCAGTGTGATCGAGGCGAAACCCTTTTCCTAACCTTAAGCTCACTATCCTAACCTGCTACGTTAATTCACCTAACCTGCTGCATTAGTTCTCCTAACCTGCCACATTAGTTCACCTAACCTGCCATGTGAATTACCCTAACTTGCCACGTTAATCATCCTAACCTGTTAAATAAACAAACCATCTATGGCAACCAATCATTAGTATCACCACACCTGTATTCAATAGAGAGTGAGATGCTAGCCCGTCTCGAATTTCAACAGGGACAACTCCAACATAGTGTTGTTTCTCAGTAGCCACGATGTCACGTGCATCACACTTACTGTATATCAGCCTTACCAACCTAAGCGTTACGGAACTTATATTAGATCAAATAAGCCTCATGTATCAAAATAGCAATTCATTTTATCTTGATACTCTCATTGCCCACCATACAAAAACTACACATGCTTAAGGCTACAAAATCCTCAAAGGTTGCACTTGGAGTATTGTTATATTCTCCTAAAAGAAGAATAGCACCTTTAGGGACGGCTCTAACAACTATTTGAAACTCCTCAGGAGTGAATGTAACATTGTGTGTTCTCATGAATTCTGGATAATCATATAGTTGTCCTTCATTATTCAATAATTGTTTAACCCAGATAATGCTGTTGTCAAACCAGTTCTGGAAAAACAAATACTTGTTTTTGTATTTAATGTCTTTATTATTCCAGATTGGGGCTGTATCTCAGTGCTAGAGGCGTCACTACAGACACCCTGGTTCGATTCCAGGCTGTATCACAACCTGTCGTAATTGGGAGTCCTATAGGGCGGCGCACAATTGGCCCAGCGTTGTCAGAGTTTGGCCGAGGTAGGCTGTCATTGTAAATAAGAATGTGTTCTTAACTGACTTGCCTGGTTAAATAAAGGTTACATGTGGGGAAACGTTATGTTTGTATATGAGGTTCCAAGTTTAAACCTCCATATGAAGTTAAATCGTTTCGTATCAACCGTTTTAGTTACTAACAGAGGAACATCCAAGGCAAGGGAGGTATAAACTAAACCAAAGACAAGATAGTACGGTATGAAGGTAATTCCCGATCACACTTGTAGGCGTTGTCATGGCAACCTTGGCACTTGTATGCGTTTTTGAGGATCTGGGGAACAATGCCAAATCTTTTCAATCTCCTGAGGGGGAAAAGGTGATGTGTCCTTTTCACGACTGTCTTGGTGTGTTTGAACATGATAGTTTGGCAACCAGTACTTATTTCATGCTTAGAAATAAGTAATGGTCTAACGGCCGTCTGGCGCTGAACTGCGCATGTGCATGCTGTCAAATCAAAGGCGCCCCTTCGATTATAAAGTTGTTTTTTGACGAAAATGAAAACATGTCAGTTTGTTACTCTCACGAGGTTGGAGCAACAACACATTCAACTACTTAAGAAATTGCCTCGAATCTAGGTTGTGCCTTTAGATTTTGAGAAAATTCAACAACTATAAAATATTTCTTGACTTCTCAAACGCCGATCTGGTCTGTGTTCCCGGATGTCGCACCTTTGGGTTTAGAAACTCTGTGCCGCTCCGAAGCATGCTGCTGTTTTCATGCTAACAGACAAAGTTTTCAGAAATATTTCTCAAAAGATCTGGGAAGTATTTTTTGTTAAACATGATGGAGGCCAAGGGATTTGCAGTAGTCCACCACCAGTAAAGGTAAAGCGTTAGCTAGCCTATCAGGTTAGGGACAACTAGCTAGCTAACTCCGCTGCAAACCGCATTAGCTAGCTAGCCTAACCTAGCTTGCTAACTAGCGAAAAAACACAAGAAAAGGTCATTAAGTTAGTTAGATAGCAAACGTTAGCTGCATCTCCAAATACGATTCAGGCGTTTGCTGTCACTTAGCTAGCTAACTTATATATGGCAAATGATAATATCTAGTTATTTAGCGGTTATCAAGTGTAAGGGCTGAACATGCTTAGCTAATTAATATGTTAATCTACATCAAGAGTTATTAACTGAATGTATTGTGTGATCATAAAACTTGTAGAACTGCTGTAGGCTTGTGTGTGGGGGAGCCATGTGGAGGGAATGTGCTGGCTAAGGGTTTCACGATAGAACTGTGTTTTGTGGTAACATGAGACAAGAACATCTGCTGAGAGTAACAACTGCGTCTGGCAACTGGAGTGCGTCACGAGGCTGGGACCAGCCTGCACGCCAATGATAGGCTGAGTAAGTTTAAACCACACTCAGCCTCTACTCTGATAGGCCAGCAATGAGCGGGAACTGTTTCTGTCGGAGTATTTAAGGAAGAACAAAGGATAAGACCGTTAGTTCTCTGTTTGCCCTGCGTGGTGTCACAGTGAGCCTGTATATACGAACTTCATACTTACCATTTAAGGGTTTGCTAGAATAAAATACATAGATGATTTAAACTGTGTAGTAATCCTTTTGTTCCAATACCAGATTTGAATTGACGCGACCTTAACACAAGTTAGCTTGCTCACAACAGTTTTATGGTCCTTGTATTCATTGGTGCAAAATGGATGTTGACGTTAAGCTAGAGGAAGATGAGAATGAGCTATCCCAAACAATAATTTGGCCTGATTCGATTAATGCCTGGCTAGATTACCCAAATTCTCCATCGTCAACAAACACAGAAACAGGTTCCCATGTGGGTTTACTGTACCTACCATAAGTCCCCAAACAACAAGTCAAAGACCGGAGCACGTGATGGGGAGAACAAGGCTGTCAAAATGGTTTACTTCTGTAAAGACCAAGATACCATCAGCACATCTGAAAGGCATTTGATCAAAGAGGAGTCATGGCATGCAGCACCAGTGATATTCTGATGGCAAATGTATCCAGCTATTATTTTGAAGCTCAAATCAACCCAAATTCACAGGAGTTTAGCCTAAGTCAAACACAGACCTGGACCAATAATGAATTGCCAGCTGACAGTGTTACTATCCCAAGCTATAGTACTGCCATTCCTTCGGTGCGAACCTCACCTGCATTAGCATAATTATTTCAATATAGCCTAGTTTTGAACTTCTAACAGGAGTGGGGCAGGTGTGACTTTGTGGCAATTATGCAAAAGCAGCTGCTCACCGATTTAAAGGCTCCAATGTAGTCCCACCTCCAAACACCGCCAAAACATCTGCTATCGCTGGGTAACACTAGATCTGATTGAATCTAGACATAAAAGGTTGTATTCTATACCCACTTAAAGAAAAACAAGTTGTTCAGTTGTTTGATAAAGATGAGTTTTTCCCAAGGACTGCCCTTAGTTGTACCCAATCTAGCCACAACCAAATTGAAAGGTGAGAGAATTACGTTTCTGGGTCACTTTCTTCCGTAGCTGTACAACCAGAACACACAGAGTTAACCTAGATCCTGGTAACTCAGGATGGCTCTGGTCACCATAGAAACATTCAGAGGCCCTTCACTCATTTTATCCATAGTGACGGAATTCACTTGTGTAACACTTTTTTTGGATAGTCCTGAAGAGATGCTTTGTATGTTCAATAAATGTCAACAACATTTCAGCTAACTATTTACTAACCCTTATCCTAACCTTAACCTAGACCTAACCATAACCATAGCAAGCAGTTGCTTATCAACATACTGTATAGTTTGTTGATGGTATGACCATCTGTAGAGCATCAGCATCACTTCAGGCATTCTAAAGCAAAGTAGTATTTGAACCCAGGTGTTACACACAACTTCCTAGAAACCAAACTAGACAGTATCTCTATAAATTAGGAGCAGTATTTCATGTTCTCTCAGTTAGAAATACCATTTGCTCTTTGTTGAGTGCTAAGGTGTGTCTGGAATACCTGTAGGCTGGCTAAACATTAACTTAGATCAAACATTAATTAGGTAAATGATGACTGGCGATTAAACACCCAGGATGCAGTGGAGGTATTTGGCGCTTGACACACGTCACAAGGAATGCCTTGTTGTTCTGGGGACACACACGCATGAAAGCAAGCAAGTATGCACATACACACCATGCATTGTTGTCTTAGTCCACAAGGTAATTGTCCCTTGAGTGTGTTTGTAGAGCTGTGCGACCACAGCTGCTCACACACACCTTCCACTGATCAGCCTGACCAATATACCACACTCCTAATAGACACTGATCAGCCTGAGACCAATATACCACACTCCTAATAAACACTGATCAGCCTGACACCAATATGCCACACTCCTAATACACTGATCAGCCTGAGACCAATATACCACACTCCTAATAAACACTGATCAGCCTGACACCAATATGCCACACTCCTAATACACTGATCAGTCTGAGACCAATATACCACACTCCTAATAGACACTGATCAGCCTGACACCAATATACCACACACTGATCAGCCTGACACCAATATACCACACTCCTAATAGACACTGATCAGCCTGACACCAATATACCACACACTGATCAGCCTGACACCAATATACCACACTCCTTATAGACACTGATCAGCCTGACACCAATATACACCACACTTCTAATAGACACTGATCAGCCTGACACCAATATACCCCACTCCTAATAATCACTGATCAGCCTGAGACCAATATACCACACTCCTAATAGACACTGATCAGCCTGACACCAATATGCCACACTCCTAATAGACACTGATCAGCCTGACACCAATATACCACACTCCTAATAGACACTGATCAGCCTGACACCAATATACCACATTCCTAATAAGACACTGATCAGCCTGACACCAATATACCACACTCCTAATAGACACTGATCAGCCTGACACCAATATACCACATTCCTAATAAGACACTGATCCTCCTGACACCAATATACCACACCTAATAGACACTGATCAGCCTGTCCAATATACCACACTCCTAATAGACACTGATCAGCCTGACACCAATATACCACATTCCTAATAAGACACTGATCAGCCTGACACCAATATACCACATTCCTAATAAGACACTGATCAGCCTGACACCAATATACCACATTCCTAATAAGACACTGATCAGCCTGACACCAATATACCACATTCCTAATAAGACACTGATCAGCCTGACACCAATATACCACATTCCTAATAAGACACTGATCAGCCTGACACCAATATACCACATTCCTAATAAGACACTGATCAGCCTGACACCAATATACCACATTCCTAATAAGACACTGATCAGCCTGACACCAATATACCACACTCCTAATAAGACACTGATCAGCCTGACACCAATATACCACACCTAATAAGACACTGATCAGCCTGACACCAATATACCACACTCCTAATAAGACACTGATCAGCCTGACACCAATATACCACACTCCTAATAGACTAGAACAATGTTGGTAACAATACAGCTGCCTTTATAATGGGTTTACAAAGGGCTTCTAAGGATTTATATATAGACCTTGTTGTAATGTGGCAGTATATGTTCATGTAAAGGCAATATTCATGTCCCTTTCCGGTAGATAAAGTGCTCTCGAAACGTGATCTTGTTCTCAAAAGACAGTTTTTTAAATCCCAGTGGCCAAAACCATTTCCCTTTTCCTGGGCAAGAAAATCCTTGATTGAGTGAGTTTTTGTAGAATACAGGTCAGTGGACACATGATTACAGATGATTGCATCTGAACCAGCAGGAAAATGACGGTTGGAGAATTGGAAGGTGAGTGACGCAGTGGAAATGTGTATTGAGGCCAGTGTGAATTCTTCACTGTTTGTTCTGAACATGTGTCACTCACGCAATTCTATAATAAAAGGCTACAAATTGTTTATGGTTGTTGGCCCATTTCAGAGAAGATACACACTGGCCTTTAGAATAATAAGGGATATGTTACCATCGTATGCTGAACCAAAAGACTGGCCTGCTTCCTTGCTTTTACATTTTACAACATGTTTGATCAGAACAAACCAGGTTTGACATCTGTACAGATTTGGGTTTAAGATAGACCTTTGTTTTAATCATGCTAATCTTTACAATCTTTACATGCCATTACATAAAAGACAGGAGATGAAAGACTCTCAAACTAGAGTTTATACGCTAATATGCTAATGTGGGTTTAGTCATTTATTATACTAGTTAAGATCAGAAGATTAAACAAGGAAGAAGATGATACATTATAACAGACCAGGTATTTATCAGTGTACACAGATGATACATTATAACAGACCAGGTATTTATCAGTGTACACAGATGATACATTATAACAGACCAGGTATTTATCAGTCTACACAGATGATACACTATAACAGACCAGGTATTTATCAGTGTACACAGATGATACATTATAACAGACCAGGTATTTATCAGTGTACACAGATGATACATTATAACAGACCAGGTATTTATCAGTGTACACAGATGATACATTATAACAGACCAGGTATTTATCAGTGTACACAGATGATACACTATAACAGACCAGGTATTTATCAGTGTACACAGATGATACATTATAACAGACCAGGTATTTATCAGTGTACACAGATGATACACTATAACAGACCAGGTATTTATCAGTGTACACAGATGATACATTATAACAGACCAGGTATTTATCAGTGTACACAGATGATACATTATAACAGACCAGGTATTTATCAGTGTACACAGATGATACATTTACATAACACCAGGAATTCATCAGTGCCACAATTCCTAGAAGTTATAAACAGCTATAAATATATTAAATAAGAGCTTAAAATAATTTTCCTTCATAAAAACATTCATATCCATTCAACAGAACTTACAAATATACTGCATGCTCACTAACATTGACAACATACAATACAAGTCCAGCCTTATCTACAAAATAAACAAATCCATTTGTTCTTCTAGACATTCACAGAATGTTTAAATAACAATCCCTTTAAGCAGAGTGACAGACAAAGGACAAAGGGTACAGGATCTGTAGTGGTGGCGGTGTCCTGGGATCTTATAAAGCCTCAGTAGGCAACTCAGACACAGGCCCCATGGTCGGGGCCAGAACATAATTATAATACATTTGTACATTTTGGCGCTATCGGAGGTGGAACTGCGTTAGAGACGTGAAATGGCATTATACCTAAAGCGGCCATTGCCATTGGCTGCACGGAGTCGCAATAAGAGAAATCCCATGCAACCTTGTTTAAAAGAAAGAATGTTTTGACCGCTCCAATGCAGTTGCACCTCCGACACGGTCAAAACATCAGCTATGTCAGTTTGATCTGATTGAATCTAGGCTTAAGCCCCAAAATTATTTAACATATTTCCTAAATTAAACACATTTTAGCTGCATTTCTGGTGATGCTGGCACAGATACAGGTGTGGTTGTCAACTACTTTGAGACCCTATGGGTCCGGATCCCGACTAAAAAGCATGTGCTTGTGTTATGAGTTTACACGTCTGGGTCTTGGTCACCTGCCAGTCCAGGTGAGGCGGAGTCTACGTCCCAAATGGGACCCTATTCCATATATGGTTCTCTACTCAGAGCCGGTCAAAAGTTGTGCACTAAATTGGGCAGGGGTTCTCAAAGTTTTTGGGACCAGGGACCCTCTCATAAATAAAAATAAAATAAAAAATGCAGAACTTGTGCAAGGATATAATTATTGTCACCTGGTGAGGTTAGCATAGGGCTAACGTGTGCCATTTTATCTGGTACCAGCTACAATTTAGCATTCTGTCCCGTGCAAGTAAATCCACGATTTTAATTGGCTGATACGCCAGCAAAACTGTTTAAATTTAAATGGTTGCTCATGTTCGCAAGTATGGCCCCAAGGAGTTTTACTATGACTTCGGCAGTGCATGGCCGGGCAAACCAAGTCTTAAGCCCTGGGAAGGAACATTTTAAAGGCCCACCACTTGGCATCAGAGAGAATGTAATTCTTGTAATTCTACACATTTTGTCATGGGGCAGAGAAATGGTTTGTTGTTGGGTAACAGTTAAGTACATTACTGTGATTGTTTCAAATTAAATGGTCAAAAAGAAACAAAATTAGCTTCTTAGCAAAGAGCAATTTCTCAAGCAAGAATTTAGCTAGGACTGTGTGGGAGTGGTCAGAGTGGGGAGGGGAAAACTGAAACTAGCTGTTATTGGCAGAGAGATTTGGAACTCTCTTTCTTATTGGTCTATTAACTCATTTACCACCTGGTGATGTCACCAGGCAGGCCAAAACTACATCCCACCAAAACAGGCTGAAATGTCAGATATTTTCAAACAGCTCTTACACTGAAAGGGCATTATCATACTTTTCACAATTTCACAGTATTATTCCAACCTCATATATATAAAACATTTTTGACTGCACTGGGCCTTTAAGAACATAAATTGTAGGTTAATAATATAACATTGTATTACACACCGTAAACTTATTCCACAGATCCCTATGCCAAAATTAGTTTATCCTATCCATTTTAGTTTTTTTAATATATATTTTGAGATGTGACTGCGGACCCCCTGCAGTACCTCCGTGGAAATATGGTGCCATTTTGAATGCAGACTGTGTGTTTCTACAGGCGTTTCAGGACAGGGTGAGTCTGTGCCATACAGCCACCACCTTCTCAGGGTGAGACATGCTGTCCCTCCACTGCTCTGCTGCTTCCTGTGTTGGGCTGTCGAAGCCAAGGTGAACCTGCAGAAAAATGTATGTTGTTATGTAACTGGCCTAATCTTAGAACGCAGACGTTCCACGTGATTACTTGTGTGTGTGACAACGAGATAGGCAGAGTGTTTGTGTCATGGATAGTGGCAACCTGAGTTAGTAATTATTGAGTTTTGGAAGGACAACAACAATAACGCCATACGGATACGTTAAGCCATTATCACCTGTCCGAGGTAGTGTTTCCGTCTGACAGAGCGGCGGCTGTAGAGTTTGACTGACAGCAGGAAGCTCTGGTCCAGAGCTAAGGGGAAGTAGAAAGACTCAGTCCAGGTCAGCTGACCTCCGGACGACTTCAGGGTGTGAGTCTTCTTCTTCATCACCAACCTGCCCAGCTGCTGCATCTCTATCTTCACGAAGAACGCTGTTTCGCAGACAAGGAGAGGGAACACACAAGCAAAATGGTTACTCATTAGCCCAGGCTTCTCACGAACCAGACAGGATTTGTAAGGATGACCACTCTAGACTACTCATTATTCAAATAATTTAAAATGTTTCGAAGAATGATGTAAGTGAATGGTGTTGGTGGTCAGATTCAGACCTGGGGTCAAATACTATTGGCCAGGGTTGGAACTTTCTGAACTTTCCATTGGTTCCATTGCAACAGGCAAGTTCAATCAAGCACAGCTAAATTAGTAGAGATAATATTTTGAACCCAGGTCTGGTCAGGTGAAGTAGACACCTACCCTGCCTGAGTGGAGGAGGGAGGTTCTGGGCAGCGAGGACCTGGAGTTGGATGCGTCCGTTAACAGGCTGGAAACAGGTGGCCAGGTGCAGCTCAGTATGATACAGCTGGAGAAAGACGGAAGAAGAAAAGGATAACATTAGACGGTTTCAAACATTTCCTACCAACAACCTCATATTGCTAAACACACTGGTGGCTCCCAAGTGGTTCAGTGGTCTAAGACATCTGCATCTCATTGCTAGAGGTGTCACTACAGACAACCTGATTAGAATCCAGGCTGTATCACAACCGGCCGTGATTGGGAGTCCCATAGGGCAGCACAATTGTCCCGGCGTGACAACAACGTGATTTGGAGGAATGGTAACGCGAGACTAGGTAGATAAAGTACTTATTGCTTCTGTGTGTAACCTGGATTGGTTTGGAGGAGATAGTGAAAATAACACATGGACACCATCTTTTTGTTGGCGTTTTTATGAGTTAACTGAAAGGAATTGTATGTTCTGTACCATAAAGTAAAATAAAATAAAACCATAAAATGACAGTAGCGAGGCTATATACAGGTGGTACCGGTACAGAGTCAATGTGCGGGGGCACCGGTTAGTCGGGCTACGCAGCAGCGTAAAAGAGGGGTTGGAGGGGGGGGCGGGACACAATGCAAATAGTCTGGGTTCAGCAGTCTTATGGCTTGGGAGTAAAATCTGTTGAGAAGCCTTTTGGACCTAGACTTGGCGCTCCGGTACCGCTTGCCGTGCGGTAGCAGAGAGAACAGTCCATGACTGGGGTGGCTGGAGTCTGACAATTTTTAGGGCCTTCCTCTGACACCGCCTGGTATAGAGGTCCTGGATGGCAGGAAGCTTGGCCCCAGTGATGTACTGGGCCAAACACGCTACCCTCTGTAGTGCCTTGCGGTCAGAGGCCGAGCAGTTGCCATACCAGGCAGTGATGCAACCAGTCAGGATGCTCTCGGTGGTGCAGCTGTAGAACCTTTTGAGGACCTGAGGACCCATGCCAAATCTTTTTAGTCTCCTGAGGGGGAATAGGCTTTGTCGTGCCCTCTTCACAACTGTCTTAGTGTGTTTGGACCATGATAGTTTGTTGGTGATGTGGACAACCTGCTCCTGACTTCTGGACCGCAGAAACAGAACAGCCCCCATTTACAGTTGAAGTCGGAAGTTTACATACACCTTAGCCAAATACATTTAAACTCAGTTTTTCACAATTCCTGACATCCTAGTAAAAATGCCCTGTCTTAGATCAGTTAGGATCACCACTTTATTTTAAGAATGTGAAATGTCAGAATAATAGTAGAGAGAATGATTTATTTCAGCTTTTATTTCTTTCATCATATTCCCATTGGGTCAGAAGTTTACATACACTCAATTAGTATTTGGTAGCATTGCCTTTAAATTGTTTAACTTGGATCAAACGTTTCGGGTAGCCTTCCACAAGCTTCCCACAATAAGTTGGGTGAATTTTCATGGTTAGGCCCCTGAACGGAAATCTTAACGCTACAGCATACAATGACATTCTAGACTATTCTTTGCTTCAAACTTTGTGGCAACAGTTTGGGTAAGGCCCTTTCCTGTTTCAGCATTACAATGCCCCCTGTGCACAAAGTGAGGTCCATACAGAAATGGTTTGTCAAGATCGGTGTGGAAGAACTTGACTGGCCTGCACAGAGCCCTGACCTCAACCCTATCGATCTTTGACCTTTGGGATTAATTGGAACAACTACTGCGAGCCAGGCGTAATCACCCAACATCAATGTCCGACCTCACTAATACTCATGTGGCTGAATGGAAGCAAATCCCTGCAGCAATGTTCCAACATCTAGTTGAAAGCCTTCCCAGAAGAGTGGAGACTGTTATAGCAGCAAAGGGGGGACAACTCCATATTAATGCCCATGATTTTAGAATGAGATGAGATGAGCAGGTGTCCACATACTTTAGATGAGATGAGCAGGTGTCCACATACTTTAGATGAGATGAGCAGGTGTCCACATACTTTTGTGTAGTTGTGTGTCTGTAACCTTATCACTTATCATTATTCACGATTCATTCAGGATGCGTAATGATGGTATCTGCCAGTTGAGGACTTGTGAGGCGTCTGTTTCTCAAACTAGACACTCTAATGTACTTGTCCTCTTGCTCAGTTGTGCACCGGGGCCTCCCACTCCTCTTTCTATTCTGGTTAGAGCCAGTTTGCACTGTTCTGTGAAGGGAGTAGTACACAGCGTTTTACGAGATCTTCAGTTTCTTGGCAATTTCTCAAATGGAATAGCCTTCATTTCTCAGAACAAGAATAGACTGATGAGTTTCAGAAGAAAGTTCTTTGTTTCTGGCCATTTTGAGCCTGTAATCGAACCCACAAATGCTGATGCTCCAGATACTCAACTAGTCTAAAGAAGGCCAGTTGTATTGCTTCTTTAATCAGCACAACAGTTTTCAGCTGTGAACACAGGAGTGATGGTTGCTGATAATGGGCCTCTGTACGCCTATGTAGATATTCCATAAAGAATCAGCCATTTCCAGCTACAGTAGTCATTTACAACATTAACAATGTCTACACTGTATTTCTGATCAATTTGATGTTATTTTAATGGACACAAAATTTTATTTTCTTTCAAAAACAAGGACATTTCTAAGTGACCCCAAACTATTGAATGGTAGTGTATATCCACATAATAATTCACATTTCCTTTTGCCGCATTATAATTTTCCTGCTGCAGCTCAAATTAACTGGCTCAAATTAAGATCTAACATCTGTACATCAGATGCCTATAATATCCATTAAAAACCTTTCACATTATTACAGAAGGCTATTTCTAAAGAATATTATACATCAATTGTTTCTAACCGTTTCTAAATCACCTGCCTTACAGTGCTACTGCCTTTAACGTCCAACTCTCCACATAATAAGCCTACATAAGTCTCTTTCTAAAGATGCATTTATTGTATCCACTGTTTCAAATACACACTCTTCATAGGACAGGTTAGTCTATTTCAGAAACAAGGATACAACAAAAGGGAAGCTCTTATGTATGACTCTGTCTAAGGCCTGTGTTATCTAAGGGCTTGGTTCGTTGCCTTTAGAAACTGCAAATAAGCCAGTGCGTCACAGTTGGGCAGTAAAGGGTAGAAAGAAGAGGACAGGGTTGTGTTCAGAGGGATACTCCCAGACGACAGGGTTGTGTTCAGAGGGATACTCCCAGAGGACAGGGTTGTGTTCAGAGGGCTACTCCCAGAGGACAGGGTTGTGTTCAGAGGGATACTCCCAGAGGACAGGGTGGTGTTCAGAGGGATACTCCCAGAGGACAGGGTGGTGTTCAGAGGGATACTCCCAGAGGACAGGGTGGTGTTAAGAGGGCTACTCCCAGAGGACAGGGTTGTGTTCAGAGGGATACTCCCAGAGGACAGGGTGGTGTTCAGAGGGATACTCCCAGAGGACAGGGTGGTGTTCAGAGGAATACTCCCAGAGGACAGGGTGGTGTTAAGAGGGATACTCCCAGAGGACAGGGTTGTGTTCAGAGGGATACTCCCAGAGGACAGGATTGTGTTCAGAGGGATCTCCCAGAGGACAGGGTTGTGTTCAGAGGGATACTCCCAGAGGACAGGACTGGGTACCGGAGCAGGGAGTGGCTCCGCCCCTGGCGCAGGACTGGGCGCCGGGACAGGTGGCTCCACCCCCGGTGCAGGGAACCGGCACTGGAACTAACGAGCTGGGAAACCGGCACTGGAGCTGCCGGGCTGGGGATCGCCACCAGGACTCTGGTGCGAGGCGCAGGCACTGGAGGTACCGGGCTGGAAACCTGCACTGGAGGTACCGGGTTGGGAAGCTCCGACCTCGGAGCAGGACTGGATACTGGTCCCAGACTGGACACTGGGGCAGATGGCTCCGACCTCGGAGCTGAACTGGACACCTATCCCGGACCTGGCACCGTCGCAGAGGGCTGCGGCCTCGCCGCTTGACCGGACGTCGGACCTGGACTGGGCACCGGCAGAGAGGAACCGGAGCTCAGGCAGGACACTGGACTGATGACATGCACTGGAGGTCTGGTGCGTGGAGCCGGCACTGGATGCACCGGGCTGGTGACAAGCACTGGAGGTTGGGTGAGGGGAGCTGGCACAGGACGTACCGGGCTGGGGAGACGCACTAGAGGTCTGGTGCGTGGAGCCGGCACAGGAGGTCGGGTGCCGGGAGCCGGCACTGGAGGTCGGGTGCAGGGAGACGGCACTGGAGGTCGGGTGCAGGGAGACGGCACAGGACGAACCGGGCTGGGGAGACGCACTGGGTTAGGAGGGCGCATCATCAACCTTCACTGGGATGTTTCGTCGTCCTGCTCTTCTCACTGCTCCACATACACACCCGCCAGATACTGCTCCTCCTCTGCCGACTACGCCCCCCATCTCTAATGGATAGTGATACTGGTGCGTCGTCCTCTCGGCCGGACCACCCCCATAGCCCCTCCCCCAAATGTATTTGAGGTTGCTGTTGGGCTGCTGTCATTGCTTCGACGGTGAATCCTTCTCCCTGGGAATGCGCTGCTTGGTCCTGGTTAGGTAGGTTATACTGTCATGGTTCGGAGTAGACAGGACCCAAGACGCAGAGCGGTAGGAGTGAGATATTCCTTTATTTCTTCTTAAACCAACAACCAAAGGAGAGAAGTGAACCAACACGTAGTGCACACAGCACAGACCATAACCCACAAAGCATGAGGGAAGGCAAGAACTTAAATAGGACCAAACACAAACTAAAATAGAGTCAACTAACCCCATCCCCACAGAGGCCAGTTCTCAACAAGGTGCATAACCCCATCCCCACAGAGGCCAGTTCTCAACAAGGTGCATAACCCCATCCCCACAGAGGCCAGTTCTCAACAAGGTGCATAACCCCATCCCCACAGAGGCCAGTTCTCAACAAGGTGCATAACCCCATCCCCACAGAGGCCAGTTCTCAACAAGGTGCATAACCCCATCCCCACAGAGGCCAGTTCTCAACAAGGTGCATAACCCCATCCCCACAGAGGCCAGTTCTCAACAAGGTGCATAACCCCATCCCCACAGAGGCCAGTTCTCAACAAGGTGCATAACCCCATCCCCACAGAGGCCAGTTCTCAACAAGGTGCATAACCCCATCCCCACAGAGGCCAGTTCTCAACAAGGTGCATAACCCCATCCCCACAGAGGCCAGTTCTCAACAAGGTGCTGTCACGGTTTGGATTAATGGGACGGTAAACGGAGCGCTGGTGAAGTGTCATCCTTTTATTTAATGAGTTGTTCTCACGAGGCATCAAAATAAAAGAGTATAACAATAAACACGACTATAAACTAAACACAGTGACTTACTTGCTGGGCTACATGCAGTGCAGACAAGCAGGAACAATGATCCACACACAGGTGGAATTGTGTGGAGCTTAAATGCTATCCCCAATCAGAGACAATGCTAAACAGCTGTCTCTGATTGGGGATGATCATCTCCCTAATAATGTGTGAGAGCTTGGTTGTGTGCCTCTCTCCTCCCCTAGGTGGGAGTAAGAGGCCTTACCACAACCAAGCCCTCACAGTACCCCCCCCCTAAGGTGCGGACTCCCGACCGCACACATACAGTCCCCCCTCTCCTGAAAAGAAAAAATGTCCAAAACTAGGGGGAACATGGCGGGGTACTGAGGTGGTTGCTGGTGGGGGCTCCGGTTCCGGTTCCGGGCGTGGCACAGGCTGTGAGAGTAGCCTCCCTCCTACCTCTCCGTTGCACGCCCGATCCGGTCCGGACCCCGGCGCGGTGGTTCCCCCCTCAGTACTCCCGCCAGTCACCAAGTCCTGTCTGGACCCTGGTGCGGGAGCCCTCGACCCTGGAGAGGGGCTGACAACCGGCCCCGGACTGGGCACCGGTGGAGCGGACTGCTCCGGCACTGGAGCGACGCAGATGACCGGCCCCGGACTGGGCACCGGTGGAGCGGACTGCTCCGTCTCTGGAGCGACGTAGACGACCGGCCCCGGACTGGGCACCGGTGGAGCGGATTGCTCCGGCACTGGAGCGACGTAGACGACCGGCCCCGGACTGGGCACCGGTGGAGCGGACTGCTCCGGCACTGGAGCGACGTGGACGACCGGCCCCGGACTGGGCACCGGTGGAGCGGACTGCTCCGTCACTGGAGCGACGTAGATGACCGGCCCCGGACTGGGCACCGGTGGAGTGGACTGCTCCGGCACTGGAGCGACGTGGACGACCGGCCCCGGACTGGGCACCGGTGGAGCGGACTGCTCCGGCACTGGAGCGACGCAGACGACCGGCCCCGGACTGGGCACCGGTGGAGGTTCAGGTCTGCTCACCTTCCCCGGAGCTCTCGGGCTGCTGACCCTCCCCGGGGACCTCGGGCTGCTGACCTTCGCCGGGGACCTCGGGCTGCTGACCTTCGTCGGGGACCTCGGGCTGCTGACCGTCGCCGGGGACCTCGGGCTGCTGACCGTCACCGGGGACCTCGGGCTGCTGACCGTCACCGGGGACCTCGGGCTGCTGACCGTCACCGGGGACTTCGGGCTGCTGACCGTCACCGGGGACCTCGGGCTGCTGACCGTCACCGGGGACCTCGGGCTGCTGACCGTCACCGGGGACCTCGGGCTGCTGACCGTCACCGGGGACCTCGGGCTGCTGACCGTCACCGGGGACCTCGGGCTGCTGACCGTCACCGGGGACCTCGGGCTGCTGACCGTCACCTGGGACCTCGGGCTGCTGACCGTCACCGGGGACCTCGGGCTGCTGACCGTCACCGGGGACCTCGGGCTGCTGACCTTCTCCGGAGGTCTCGGGCTGCTGACCTTCTCCGGAGGTCTCGGGCTGCTGACCTTCTCCGGAGGTCTCGGGCTGCTGACCTTCACAGGAGGCCTCAGGCTGCTGACCTTTACAGGAGACCTCAGGCTACTGACCGTCACAGGAGGCCTCGGGCTGCTGACCTTCTCCGGAGACCTCAGGCTGGATGCCGTGCCCACCCTGGGCACCGACGCAGAGGTGGTCTTCAGCCCTGCAGCTGGTCTGGCTGTCGGCCCCAGACTGGGCACCGACACGCTATGGAGCTCCTGCTCCACAGCGGGACTGAACGTCGTGCCCACCCTGGGCACCGACGCAGAGATGGTCTTCAGCCCTGCAGCTGGTCTGGCTGTCGGCCCCAGACTGGGCACCGACACGCTATGGAGCTCCTGCTCCACAGCGGGACTGAACGTCGTGCCCACCCTGGGCACCGACGCAGAGATGGTTCCCAACCCTCTGGTGGGGCTGAACATCGTGCCCACCCTGGGCACCGACGCAGAGATGGTTTCCAGCCCTCTGGTTGGGCTGGCTGTCGGCCCCAGACTGGGCACCGACGCGCTATGGAGCTCCTGCTCCACAGCGGGGCTGAACGTCGTGCCCACCCTGGGCACCGACGCAGAGATGGTTTCCAGCCCTCTGGTTGGGCTGGCTGTCGGCCCCAGACTGGGCACCGACACGCTATGGAGCTCCTGCTCCACAGCGGGACTGAACGTCGTGCCCACCCTGGGCACCGACGCGGAGAGGGTTTCCAGCCCTGTGGTTGGGCTGGCTGTCGGCCCCAGACTGGGCACCGACACGCTATGGAGCTCCTGCTCCACAGCGGGGCTGAACGTCGTGCCCACCCTGGGCACCGACGCAGAGAGGGTTTCCAGCCCTGTGGTGGCGACCGTCGCGGTAGCCTCCGTGCGAGGGGTAGGCACGGGGCGTACTGGACTGGGGACACGCACCATAGGTCTGGTGCGAGGAGCTGGCACGGGTCGCACCGGGCTGGAGATACGCACCATAGGTTGGGTGCGAGGAGTAGGCACAGACCGTACCGGGCTGGGGGAACGCACCACTGGTCTGGTGCGAGTAGCTGGAACGGGCTGTACCTGGCTGGGGAAACGCACCGTTGGGTCGGTGCGTTGAGCTGGCTCGGGTCGCGCCGGGCTGGGGAAACGCACCATAGGTTGGGTGCGAGGAGCAGGCACAGACCGTACCGGGCTGGGGGAACGCACCACTGGTCTGGTGCGAGTAGCTGGAACGGGCTGTACCTGGCTGGGGAAACGCACCGTTGGGTCGGTGCGTTGAGCTGGCACAGGTCGCGCCGGGCTGGGGAAACGCACCATAGAGCTGGTGCGCGGAGCAGGCGCGGGCCGTACCGGGCTATTGTTGCGCACCGATGGTTTGGTGCGCTGAGTCGGTCTCCTCCTCCTCCGACTCTGGACCGACGCTGGAGGCACCGGACTGGGAACTGACGCTGGAGCACGACTGTGCCTGTCGTCCCTACTCCAACGCCAATCCCCATCCTGTGAGGGTTCCTCCGGGAACCCCCACGAGTGAGGGAACAGAAGCACATCGCTGTCGTCTTCCTCCGACTCCTCTCTGTACTCCTGCTCCCACGGCTGTAGGGGCTCCTCCTGGAACCCCCACGAGTGCAGTGGTCGGGGCTCTTCTCCCTCGATCCCCGACCACCCCCATAGCCCCCCCCCAAAATCAGTTTGGGGGTTTTTCTGGGCTCCAGGCTGGTCCTCAGTTTTAGCCCGGTGACGTGTCCTCCGTCTCCGGCGCCTCGGCTGCTCCGGACCCCAGCCTTCCTCCACCGAGCGATAATAGGAATGTTCCTCCTCGGTAATTTTCCCCATACCGAGGAGGATATCTCCTAATGTAATCCCCCGTTGCGTCCCAGGGTGGTGGATCATTCTGTCACGGTTTGGATTAATGGGACGGTAAACGGAGCGCTGGTGAAGTGTCATCCTTTTATTTAATGAGTTGTTCTCACGAGGCATCAAAATAAAAGGAGAGTATAACAATAAACACGACTATAAACTAAACACAGTGACTTACTTGCTGGGCTACATGCAGTGCAGACAAGCAGGAACAATGATCCACACACAGGTGGAATTGTGTGGAGCTTAAATGCTATCCCCAATCAGAGACAATGCTAAACAGCTGTCTCTGATTGGGGATGATCATCTCCCTAATAATGTGTGAGAGCTTGGTTGTGTGCCTCTCTCCTCCCCTAGGTGGGAGTAAGAGGCCTTACCACAACCAAGCCCTCACAGGTGCATAACCCCATCCCCACAGAGGCCAGTTCTCAACAAGGTGCATAACCCCATCCCCACAGAGGCCAGTTCTCAACAAGGTGCATAACCCCATCCCCACAGAGGCCAGTTCTCAACAAGGTGCATAACCCCATCCCCACAGAGGCCAGGTGGCTGGGAATGTACATTCTAAAGTAAAGTAAGTGAGAACGGCTCATAGGGGGAGGAGTCTATCTCCTGTTCCCGTAGTGTGAGGCAGCTGATGTACCAGTAAACCCTCTGGACAGGACGCTAGTCTATCACAGGGCCTTACCAATCCATCTCCTTAATGCTGAGTGCCAAGCAGAGACACATTGGGTCCCATTTTTACAGTCTTTGGTATGACTCGGCCGGGGATCGAACTCCACAAAGATCCAATCTCAAGGCGTACACTCTTACCACATGGCCACTGAGTTGGAATGTACATTCTACTCATTCTATTTCTATACTCACAGTGGTCTTGGAGGGGGGGCTGAGCTCCAGACAGTGCTGTGTCTCCTCAGGGCCCAGCTGTCTGAGGGAGAGGATGCACTCTGCCACCGTCCTCTTCCTGGGGTGGTGGGTCTGCAGATGGAGCACCAGAGCACTGCAACGCAACTTCTGCAGCCGCAACGCAAACACAAAGGTCTCCATAAAGACTGTGTCCTAGGGGGAGGGAGGGAGGTAGGGAGTGAGTGAGCGGAGATAGAAGATTAGGATGGTACTCCACTTTGACTAGTATCTGATAGATTAGGATGGTACTCCACTCTGACTAGTATCTGGTAGATTAGGATGGTACTCCACTCTGACTAGTATCTGATAGATTAGGATGGTACTCCACTCTGACTAGTATCTGATAGATTAGGATGGTACTCCACTCTGACTAGTATCTGATAGATTAGGATGGTACTCCACTCTGACTAGTATCTGGTAGATTAGGATGGTACTCCACTTTGACTAGTATCTGATAGATTAGAATGGTACTCCACTCTGACTAGTATCTGGTAGATTAGGATGGTACTACACTCTGACTAGTATCTGGTAGATTAGGATGGTACTCCACTCTAACTAGTATCTGATAGATTAGGATGGTACTCCACTCTGACTAGTATCTGGTAGATTAGGATGGTACTACACTCTGACTAGTATCTGGTAGATTAGGATGGTACTCCACTCTGACTAGTATCTGGTAGATTAGGATGGTACTCCACTTTGACTAGTATCTGGTAGATTAGGATGGTACTCCACTCTGACTAGTATCTGATAGATTAGGATGGTACTCCACTCTGACTAGTATCTGGTAGATTAGGATGGTACTCCACTCTGACTAGTATCTGGTAGATTAGGATGGTACTCCACTCTGACTAGTATCTGATAGATTAGGATGGTACTCCACTCTGACTAGTATCTGATAGATTAGGATGGTACTCCACTCTGACTAGTATCTGATAGATTAGGATGGTACTCCACTCTGACTAGTATCTGATAGATTAGGATGGTACTCCACTCTGACTAGTATCTGATAGATTAGGATGGTACTCCACTCTGACTAGTATCTGGTAGATTAGGATGGTACTCCACTCTGACTAGTATCTGATAGATTAGGATGGTACTCCACTCTGACTAGTATCTGGTAGATTAGGATGGTACTCCACTCTGACTAGTATCTGATAGATTAGGATGGTACTCCACTCTGACTAGTATCTGATAGATTAGGATGGTACTCCACTCTGACTAATATCTGATAGTATGTTATCAGAGAGGATCAGTAGATCCTAGTGGAGCAAAAATAATCAACAGTGCAAATGCATTAATCCTGTTCTCACTTTATTCACTGGTACTAACTCATTGTAGGCCTAATAAAGCAGTGTGACTCTTCAGGCCTGCAACAGCTCAACAACAGAAACACTGTGCCAGTGAGAACTAAAGCCAGTGACATGGTCAAGGAATATAAGAGCTCTGAGGGGATCTCTCTCCATCTTCCTTGGCAGTGGTCAGGTCTGAATCCACAAAGCATCTTAGAGAAGGAGTTGTCGTGTCTTTACTATGATTAATGTTTTGACATGCTATTTTATCAAATCGATTACCTAATGTTTAATTGATTACATGATTGAATTAAACTGTGCAATAATTAACCCATTAAAAACCTGGGGCACCACGGAAGATTTGGTTTATAGAGCTTTTATCTCCCGAATCTGATGATCTTTTATATCAATAGCAATCAATTATTAATAGTTACCTCTTATCAGTCTCATTCAGATTGTCGTAAAATCCTAGTCTGCACGAACACAGCCTTTACTATGAATCATCCATACACAAATTGGCTCAATTATTTATTTACTAGCTAATTAAACAATTACATAATATACAATACATAATACAATTATACAGTAAATACCGTCCCTAGTGGACTGAACAAACAATGACAGTTTGGTCATAACATGATAGATTCAGATAGAAAGGGGGGGGAGACAAAGGAATTTGGTCTCTATCGGACACGGGAAGCTCTGCTCATCTTAATACCAATACATGTGCCACTAACACCCTCTCGTTTGAAAAAGCAATGCATTGTATTTATGTGAAGTTGGCTTCGATAGATGGATGGATGATGATGATTTTCCACTGACAGTCTCCTCATTCTCAAAATGAGAAATATTGTTTAATTCTAAAACAGTTGGAGGTAGTACAATTGGCGGGAGAGTCTCTGTCTTACTGTGACACTCTCTCTCTCCATACTGCATGGTCAGGGGGAGAAGGAATTGCAAGGAATTTATGACGTTGTTGTAAAAGTAAACCCCCCACCCCCCCCCTAACAGGGTTCACATCTCTGCTAGAGTGCTAGCGTCATGACAGAGTGCTGATCTAGGATCTGTCCATATAATCTCATTCTTTATGATCTAAAAGTCCAAACTGATCCTAGATCAGCACTCCTACTCTGAGACGCTTTGTGGATACAGGCCGAGGTCATCAAATGTAATGCCCAGGGGAAAGGAGGACAGGAATGACCTTTACTCTCTCCAAAACAGACATTTCCTCTCTATGAAACAGAAGCCCAATGTCTAAGATGTGAGAATGCTGGTAGCTAGAACTGCTGCTTGGATGTGAAGCTATTAGGTAACTGACCATCAGTGGTTCAGTGTTTAAGGTAGGTCAAGGTTGAATTTAGAGAAGGTTAAGACAACATAATAATTCCATGCAGAAGTGTTAAAAAATAAACATATTCATTGGACTACCAGCGCTGTTGCTGATTCTACAGGATTAGCATTGAAACCGTGACCAACGGTCTGGACATCGAGTAATAAAGTGGCTGTAGATCATTTGAAAAATGTTTAACAATAGAATGCCAGAAAAACAACTGTATCAGGTGTATGCTCAGTAGTTCGCTGTATCAGGTGTATGCTCAGTAGTTCGCTGTATCAGGTGTATGCTCAGTAGTTCGCTGTATCAGGTGTATGCTCAGTAGTTCGCTGTATCAGGTGTATGCTCAGTAGTTCGCTGTATCAGGTGTATGCTCAGTAGTTCGCTGTATCAGGTGTATGCTCAGTAGTTCGCTGTATCAGGTGTATGCTCAGTAGTTCGCTGTATCAGGCGTATGCTCAGTAGTTCGCTGTATCAGGCGTATGCTCAGTAGTTCGCTGTATCAGGTGTATGCTCAGTAGTTCGCTGTATCAGGTGTATGCTCAGTAGTTCGCTGTATCAGGTGTATGCTCAGTAGTTCGCTGTATCAGGTGTATGCTCAGTAGTTCGCTGTATCAGGTGTATGCTCAGTAGTTCGCTGTATCAGGTGTATGCTCAGTAGTTCGCTGTATCAGGTGTATGCTCAGTAGTTCGCTGTATCAGGTGTATGCTCAGTAGTTCGCTGTATTAGGTGTATGCTCAGTAGTTCGCTGTATCAGGTGTATGCTCAGTAGTTCGCTGTATCAGGTGTATGCTCAGTAGTTCGCTGTATTAGGTGTATGCTCAGTAGTTCGCTGTATCAGGTGTATGCTCAGTAGTTCGCTGTATCAGGTGTATGCTCAGTAGTTCGCTGTATTAGGTGTATGCTCAGTAGTTCGCTGTATCAGGTGTATGCTCAGTAGTTCGCTGTATCAGGTGTATGCTCAGTAGTTCGCTGTATCAGGTGTATGCTCAGTAGTTCGCTGTATCAGGTGTATGCTCAGTAGTTCGCTGTATTAGGTGTATGCTCAGTAGTTCGCTGTATCAGGTGTATGCTCAGTAGTTCGCTGTCTTAAGCTGTGTTTCATCAACCTTTTGATAGGTGAGGAAATGCTAGACTATCCTGGTCCCAGATCTGTTTGTAAATGACAACCACCATAGGAGTTGGCTATAGGCCTACAATTCAAACAGGTATGGGACCAGGCAAATGCTAGTATATCTAGATGTGATTGGAGACCTAGCATTGTACAGTAAATGGGGATAGCTTGGTGCCAGAACCGTTTGTGTTGTCTTTCCTGCGTCACTAACCAGTTAGCAAGACAGCACAAACAGATCTGGTAGCAGGCTAACATGGGGTTGGGATTCGCTAAATAACTTACCGGAGAACCTTCCTTGATGGAGCTCTTGAATTGTACTGGTTTGGTCATAGTAATTATGCCTTTAAAGCCAATCTTCTGCTGCTCACTGCTGTTCTGAGCAAGGGACACATCCTTACACTGAGAGAAGGACAGAAATAAGAGTTAGAGGTCTACCTACAGAGTTAGAGGTCTGCCTACAGAGTTAGAGGTCTGCCTACAGAGTTAGAGGTCTGCCTACAGAGTTAGAGGTCTGGTTACAGAGTTAGAGGTCTGGTTACAGAGTTAGAGGTCTGGTTACAGAGTTAGAGGTCTGCCTACAGAGTTAGAGGGTCTGCCTACAGAGTTAGAGGGTCTGCCTACAGAGTTAGAGGTCTGCCTACAGAGTTAGAGGTCTGCCTACAGAGTTAGAGGTCTGCCTACAGAGTTAGAGGTCTGCCTACCTCTCAAAGCACAGTGATTATTGCTCCTCAGAAGTTTGAGAAGTCTGAGAAGTTAACAGAGCAGTGACTGAGATGGAGTTTCTGGATCCTTGTTTTTGGTTCAACAGTCTGAGACAGAGGCCTCATTCAGCCACCTAGCAGGCAGGTACAATGGGCCCTTTAGTCCCCTGGGTAGCCCCCTCCTCCCGGCCTGTAACCGTACCTGAACCAACGTGATCCACACCTGCTCCAGGGCCTCCTGGTAACTCAGCCGGACACACACCTTCCCCAACTCTCTCGGTTCCCTCTCATCCCCAGACAACGTGATGGACTCTACAAAGACAGACACACAGAGACATGTCAGCTCAATGGAAAACATCATGTTGAAGCCTCAGGCTAAGGTATAGAACATGACTGTGTGCGTGTATGCATACGTTTGACAGTTTGTTTGTATACATGTCAACAGAGTTTGGTTCTTGCAAGTCTATTACTGTGAACAACAAGGAAGTAATTACACCGTCTGTCCTTTCATGATTTTCTCAATAATACAGGGAGGTCTGTTGGGGCTGTGTGTGTGTGTGTGTGTGTGTGTGTGTGTGTGTGTGTGTGTGTGTGTGTGTGTGTGTGTGTGTGTGTGTGTGTGTGAGAGTGAGAGTATGTGTGTGTGAGTGAGAGTGAGAGTTAGAGTGAGAGTGTGTGTGAGTGAGAGTGAGAGTGAGTGTGTGTGTGTGTGTGTGTGTGTGTGTGTGTGTGTGTGTGTGTGTGTGTGTGTGTGTGTGTGTGTGTGTGAGAGTGTGTGTGTGTGTGAGAGAGTGAGAGAGTGTGTGTGTGAGAGTGAGAGTATGTGTGTGAGTGTGTGAGTGTGTGAGTGTGTGTGTGTGTGAGAGAGTGTGTGTGTGTGTGTGTGTGTGTGTGTGTGTGTGTGTGTGTGTGTGTGTGTGTGAGAGTGAGAGTGAGAGTGAGAGTGTGTGAGAGTGAGAGTGAGAGTGTGTGTGTGTGTGAGTGAGAGTGTGAGTGTGTGTGAGTGTGTGTGTGAGTGAGAGTGAGAGTGTGTGTGAGTGAGAGTGAGAGTGAGAGTGAGAGTGTGTGTGTGTGTGAGTGAGAGTGTGAGTGAGAGTGAGAGTGTGTGTGAGTGTGTGTGTGAGTGAGAGTGAGAGTGTGTGTGAGTGAGTGAGAGTGTGAGTGAGAGTGAGAGTGTGTGTGTGTGTGTGTGTGTGTGTGTGTGTGTGTGTGTGTGAGAGTGAGAGTGAGAGTGAGAGTGTGTGAGAGTGAGAGTGAGAGTGTGTGTGTGTGTGAGTGAGAGTGTGAGTGTGTGTGAGTGTGTGTGTGAGTGAGAGTGAGAGTGTGTGTGAGTGAGAGTGAGAGTGAGAGTGAGAGTGTGTGAGAGTGAGAGTGAGAGTGTGTGTGTGTGTGAGTGAGAGTGTGAGTGAGAGTGAGAGTGTGTGTGAGTGTGTGTGTGAGTGAGAGTGAGAGTGTGTGTGAGTGAGTGAGAGTGAGAGTGTGAGTGAGAGTGAGAGTGTGTGTGAGTGTGTGTGTGAGTGAGAGTGAGAGTGAGAGTGAGAGTGTGTGTGAGTGAGAGTGAGAGTGAGAGTGTGTGTGAGAGTTTCTTTTCTATTTTCCTCCAAAAGAAAAAGCACAAAAACTAATTCCGACAGTCTGTTAGTAAGTTAATTGTTTTCTTTGTTCTGTAGTCAGGGTTTATTGCCTCCTTTGTATTGGTTACCAAGGCTACGACTGGGTGGGGTGTGTGTGTGTAATGGTTACCAAGGCTACGGCTGTTCTCCAGGGAGTCCCACTTGGAGGACGATGCACTGCTGCTCTGGACACTGGACACACTGTCGTAACGCTACATTGGGACACACACACACACACACACGTTAGGAACTGGACACACTGTCGTGATAAAAACAGAGACATGAAGTCAACAGGACATAAACAGGAAGCTCAAACAGCCTCTGTATTATTATGATCTATGCATGAATACACTTCACAGCAACAGCTCAACAACTAGACTTCCCAGATATTACACTTCACATCAACAGCTCAACAACTAGACTTCCCAGATATTACACTTCACAGCTCAACAACTAGACTTCCCAGATATTACACTTCACAGCAACAGCTCAACAACTAGACTTCCCAGATATTACACTTCACAGCTCAACAACTAGACTTCCCAGATATTACACTTCACTTCAACAGCTCAACAACTAGACTTCCCGGATATTACATTTCACAGCTCAACAACTAGACTTCCCAGATATTACACTTCACAGCTCAACAACTAGACTTCCCAGATATTACACTTCACAGCAACAGCTCAACAACTAGACTTCCCAGATATTACACTTCACAGCAACAGCTCAACAACTAGACTTCCCAGATATTACACTTCACAGCAACAGCTCAACAACTAGACTTCCCAGATATTACACTTCACATCAACAGCTCAACAACTAGACTTCCCAGATATTACACTTCACATCAACAGCTCAACAACTAGACTTCCCAGATATTACACTTCACAGCTCAACAACTAGACTTCCCAGATATTACACTTCACAGCTCAACAACTAGACTTCCCAGATATTACACTTCACAGCTCAACAACTAGACTTCCCAGATATTACACTTCACATCAACAGCTCAACAACTAGACTTCCCAGATATTACACTTCACATCAACAGCTCAACAACTAGACTTCCCAGATATTACACTTCACAGCTCAACAACTAGACTTCCCAGATATTACACTTCACAGCAACAGCTCAACAACTAGACTTCCCAGATATTACACTTCACAGCTCAACAACTAGACTTCCCAGATATTACACTTCACATCAACAGCTCAACAACTAGACTTCCCAGATATTACACTTCACATCAACAGCTCAACAACTAGACTTCACAGATATTACACTTCACAGCAACAGCTCAACAACTAGACTTCCCAGATATTACACTTCACTTCACAGCTCAACAACTAGACTTCCCAGATATTACACTTCACTTCACAGCTCAACAACTAGACTTCCCAGATATTACACTTCACATCAACAGCTCAACAACTAGACTTCCCAGATATTACACTTCACATCAACAGCTCAACAACTAGACTTCCCAGATATTACACTTCACAGCTCAACAACTAGACTTCCCAGATATTACACTTCACATCAACAGCTCAACAACTAGACTTCCCAGATATTACACTTCACAGCTCAACAACTAGACTTCCCAGATATTACACTTCACAGCTCAACAACTAGACTTCCCAGATATTACACTTCACAGCTCAACAACTAGACTTCCCAGATATTACACTTCAACAGCTCAACAACTAGACTTCCCAGATATTACACTTCACAGCTCAACAACTAGACTTCCCAGATATTACACTTCACTTCAACAGCTCAACAACTAGACTTCCCAGATATTACATTTCACAGCTCAACAACTAGACTTCCCAGATATTACACTTCACAGCTCAACAACTAGACTTCCCAGATATTACACTTCACAGCTCAACAACTAGACTTCCCAGATATTACACTTCACAGCTCAACAACTAGACTTCCCAGATATTACACTTCACAGCTCAACAACTAGACTTCCCAGATATTACACTTCAACAGCTCAACAACTAGACTTCCCAGATATTACACTTCACAGCTCAACAACTAGACTTCCCAGATATTACACTTCACAGCTCAACAACTAGACTTCCCAGATATTACACTTCACAGCAACAGCTCAATAACTAGACTTCCCAGATATTACACTTCACAGCAACAGCTCAACAACTAGACTTCCCAGATATTACACTTCACAGCTCAACAACTAGACTTCCCAGATATTACACTTCACAGCTCAACAACTAGACTTCCCAGATATTACACTTCACAGCTCAACAACTAGACTTCCCAGATATTACACTTCACAGCAACAGCTCAATAACTAGACTTCCCAGATATTACACTTCACAGCAACAGCTCAACAACTAGACTTCCCAGATATTACACTTCACAGCTCAACAACTAGACTTCCCAGATATTACACTTCACAGCTCAACAACTAGACTTCCCAGATATTACACTTCACATCAACAGCTCAACAACTAGACTTCCCAGATAAGGCATGATATCAAATGACAATACAACACATTAAGCACAGACAAATAATCAAATGCCAAAGTTCTGGCCATTTTCAACCAAATGTCACCCTATGTCCTTTCTAGTGCACTACTTTTGACCAGGGCCCATAGGTCACTATGTAGGGAATAGGGTGTAATTTGGGACGCAGCCCAGTAGTAACATCAGTTCACTTCACACTGAAACTGAAGTTTATCACGTTATTTATCATAGATTTTTATGCGAGACATGAGACCGAGTATTCAGAACTAATTCACTATCAATATATACCTGGTAACCAATGGACTGTTGATGACTAGCGATTATGATATAATACAACATCCCATATATTACTAATACAGCTAAGAGGACCCCACCCAGACCAGCCATAACCAAACCCTGTGATTGATTACCACTTCATTCAAACAATCAACAGAGATTTGCTCCCTCTTTTAGAGGCTGAAAGGTGAGTGACGGTCAACGAAAACCCTGAAGGTACCGCTGACGCACAATGACTTAGAGGGAGAACAGAAATAGCTATGGCAGCTCATAGGTGGATTTAGGTTCTGATTACAGAGGCATCATACTGAATGTGTCAGAGATGGCTGTTAAATAATACATCCTCACCCACCTGTATGTGGCTGTGAGGGCTGGAGTTGGATTTGCTCAGAGGCCCAGTCTTCATATTCCCACCTGAAAGCCAAGCCAACAGTTACTAAGACACAGGAAAATCTCAATGATGCAATATGAATCTTTCTTAGCGTGATGATGGGAGACTTTTCTCTTTCTGATTTTACAGTACACACCTGATCCAGAGGTCCTGGTCTTTCTGCACATATAAACCAATATGAGCTGGTATTTCAGCCGTGATATTCCAGTGCACTAGGGGTCAGGGGTGATATTCCAGTACACTAGGGGTCGGGGTGATATTCCAGTACACTAGGGGTCAGGGGTGATATTCCAGTACACTAGGGGTCAGGGGTGATATTACAGTACACTAGGGGTCAGGGGTGATATTCCAGTACACTAGGGGTCAGGGGTGATATTCCTGTACACTAGGGGTCAGGGGTGATATTCCAGTACACACCTGATCCTGAGCCCCGGGGACTCTTTTTCAGGGTGTTGTGTCGTGTTGTCCAAGGAGACATGTTGGGGGAGGAGTCAGGGTTATAGACTATCTGACTGGCCCCTGACAGCTCCGCCTTCCTCTCTGCATAGGTGCTCCTGGCTGAACCTGGGGTACACAGAGGTTATCGCCATAATCAATACAGTATGTACATTACTATGATATTAGCAATAAAATGTTGATTAATATACATTTTCGCTCTTAGAAAGCCCAGACAATGGTGGTTGTAAAAAGGTCCCAATTGTGACAGTAAGGACATTGATTGGTTGATTGGTACAGACTGTGTAACCCTGGTGGCTGGTAGCTGGGGTAGCCTGGTCCTGGTGGCTGGTAGCTGGGGTAGCCTGGCCCTGGTGGTTGGATGTAGGAAGGTTTGAACATGGGGAGGATAAAGGGCACGTCTTTTCCATCCAGGGGGAGTTTAGAGAGGAGATAGTCCTCTGATACCCCTACACCCTTCCTGGGGCCACCTGAGATAGCTCTGGCAGGGGGCATCTTCCCTGTAATCACTACAAAGTAGAATAGACCATTTTTATTTTTCCCAGAGGGACTTCAGTTTATTAAGTAGTGGACATCCATCACATCCATATCTGATCTGATTAGGCTGTAGAAAGACAATATGGGACTACATTGAAAGAGTAACTATTTTCTTTAATAACATTTGTTAGATGGGTAATATAATACAAGACAATGAGTAATCCCGTAGATACTAAGATTGGCGCCGCCCTGCAGGTCACCTGTTAAAGCTGCTCCCATTGTTTGTGTGTTAATTGTTGTTCTAATATGTGTTTTTTTTAACTATAATAGTTCAGGATTATGGAGTGCTACTGTTTTACGAAGATTTTAGCGGTCCTTTTTATCACTGAGGCACTTTTAATTTTTCTCAGCACCAAACGTTCATGCGAGTCCTCAATCCAGCTCCTGGATTTAGCACACTCAGCGCTGCTGCAGCCCAGGGAAAAGTTTGATATTCCGGAGTTGAAAAGGCGACGGCGTGGATGCAGGGAAGGTCAGAAGTGTAAGGCAAAACTGAGTAAGTACAAACTGGCTATACCGTCTATAATTATGGGCAACGTGAGATTGCTACATAACAAGGTGGATGAGCTTGAGGGTCTGGTCCATGGGCAAAGAGAATACCGGGAAGCTAGCCTATTGTGCTTTACAGAGACATGGCTGAATGATAACATCCCCATAGAGAACGTAACTATCGGCAGTTTCCAGACCATCAGAGCGGACAGGGATAGCACTTCTTCCGGTAAGAGTAAGGGATGGGGGCTGGCTTTATTAGTTAACAACAGATGGTGTAATCCGAGACATATTACTGTTAAGGAACAGTTTTGTAGCCCGGACATTGAGCTGTTAGCCGTTAGCCTGAGACCCTACTATTTGCCGAGGGAATTCACGGCGGTCATTTCTGTTATTGTTTACATCCGGCCCTCTGCTGACGCAAACGCAGCGTGTGACGTCATCCACTCTGTTATCGCGAGGTTACAGACAGCGCATCCCAGTGCCTTCTTTGGCATTCCAGGGGATTTTAACCATGCATCTCTCTCTTCAACGCTGCCCACGTTCAAACAGTTCTTGAAGTGCCCAACTAGGAATAATACAACTCTGGAGTTGTTATATGCTAATGTGAAGGATGCATACAACTCCACTGCACTCCCTCCCCTAGGTAGATTGGATCACAACCTTGTCCACCTCACCCCACTCTACAGGCCTATGGTCAAACAGCAGCCAGCGACCACTCGGACAATTAGGAGATGGTCCCCGGAGGCGAATGAGGCCCTACAGGACTGCTTTGAAACAACAAACTGGGATGTGCTCTGTGAGGCTCATGGGGAGGACATTGATGGACTTACAGACTGCATAACGGACTATATACATTTTTGTGTAGACAACACTGTACCCACCAGGAAGGTATGCTGTTTTCCAAATAATAAACCCTGGGTCACCAGTGACTTGAAGGTCCTGCTGAATGAGAAGAAGAGGGCCTTCAAGGAGGGGGACAAGGACAAATTGAAATACATCCAGAAGATGCAGATTGCTGAGGGGAAGAGAGGGTATACGGAGAAGATGGAGGGTCTGTGCTGACCAATTGTGTGGAATACTCCAGCGCTGCTTCAACCTTAGCCTGAGCCTGGAAAGGGTCCCTGTGCTGTGGAAAACATCCTGCCTCGTCCCAGTGCCCAAGAAGGCGCGCCCACTGTCCTGATTGACTTCAGACCTGTAGCGCTAATATCCCACATCATGAAGACCCTGGAAAGGTTAGTCCTCGCTCACCTCAGACCCCTGGTGTGTACATCACTGGACCCCCTGCAGTTCGCATACCAGCGCAACATCGGGGTGGATGATGCAAACATCTACCTTCTGCAGAGGGCCTACTCTCACCTGGACAGTGCAGGTTGCACTATGAGAGTTGTGTTTTTTTACTTCTCCAGTGCCTTCAACACCATTCAGCCCCTGCTACTGGGTGAGAAGATGAGGAGGATAAAAGTGGAAGCACCCTTAGTCTCCTGGGTTATGGACTACCTGACCGGTAGGCCACAATTTGTGCGGCTACACAGGGGCCCCCCCAGGGAACGGTCCTGTCCCCCTTCCTGTTCACTCTCTACACCTCGGACTTCAGATATAACTCTGAAACATGCCGCCTAAATAAGTTCTCGGATGACTCCGCAATTGTAGGGTGCAACAGGGGTGGGCAGGAGGAGGAGTACAGGAGCACAATCAATTACTTTGTGGTGTGGTGTGAGCAGAACCACCTTCAGCTCAACATCAGCAATACAAAAGAGATGGTGGTGGACTTGAGGAGAACCATGGACCAACCGACTGCAGTCCCTATACAGGGGATGGATGTGGAAATGGTTGGGTCATAAAAGTTCCTGGGAGTCCATATGGACAACAGGCTGTAATGGGCTGGTAACAGACTCTACTTTCTGAGGAGGCTCAGGTCCTTCAACGTGTGCAGTAAACTACTGCATACCTTCTAACCGTCTTTTTTGCAGTGGTGTGCTGGGGCGCCAACATAAAGGCCGGTGATGCTTCTCGGGTAAATAAACTGATCAGGAAAGCTAGCTCTGTTCTGGGGATCAGCCGTGACACTCTAGAGGAGGTGGCAGAGAGACGGATCCTGGCCAAACTGCTGGCCATCATGGACAACGTCACCCACCCTCTGCATGCCATGGTTATGATGCAGAGGAGCACTTTCAGTCACAGACTGATCCCACCACGGTGTGCCAGAGAGCGCTACAGGAGGTCCTTCCTGCCGGCGGCTATTAGACTATTTAATGCCTCACAGGGGTGCCGTGCCATCGGCAACATAGATCTGGAACTGTTGGGGTGTTAGGACCTAGTTTAACAATTATGCATCCATCCGTGAATAACTCTGGTCTGTAATAACTCATTCACTCAGGATTTATTCATTCAGGTCTGTATATACATATTCATGTACAGTTGTTATATCATATAACGTGCAATATTGTAAGTATTTCTTGGACTGAAATGTCCCCTCGGGGATCAATAAAGTACAGTGGGGAGAACAAGTATTTGATACACTGCCGATTTTGCAGGTTTTCCTACTTACAAAGCATGTAGAGGTCTGTAATTTTTTATCATAGGTACACTTCAACTGTGAGAGACGGAATCTAAAACAAAAATCCAGAAAATCACATTGTATGATTTTTAAATAATTAATTAGCATTTTATTGCATGACAGAAGTATTTGATCACCTACCAACCAGTAAGAATTCCGGCTCTCACAGACCTGTTAGTTTTTCTTTAAGAAGCCCTCCTGTTCTCCACTCATTACCTGTATTAACTGCACCTGTTTGAACTCGTTACCTGTATAAAAGACACCTGTCCACACACTCAATCAAACAGACTCCAACCTCTCCACAATGGCCAAGACCAGAGAGATGTGTAAGGACATCAGGGATAAAATTGTAGACCTGCACAAGGCTGGGATGGGCTACAGGACAATAGGCAAGCAGCTTGGTGAGAAGGCAACAACTGTTGGCGCAATTATTAGAAAATGGAAGAAGTTCAAGATGACGGTCAATCTCCCTCGGTCTGGGGCACCATGCAAGATCTCACCTCGTGGGGTATCAATGATCATGAGAAAGGTGAGGGATCAGCCCAGAACTACACGGCAGGACCTGGTCAATGAGCTGAAGAGAGCTGGGACCACAGTCTCAAAGAAAACCATTAGTAACACACTATGCCGTCATGGATTAAAATCCTGCAGCGCACGCAAGGTCCCCCTGCTCAAGCCAGCGCATGTCCAGGCCCATCTGAAGTTTGCCAATGACCATCTGGATGATTCAGAGGAGGAATGGGAGAAGGTCATGTGGTCTGATGAGACAAAAATAGAGCTTTTTGGTCTAAACTCCACTCGCCGTGTTTGGAGTGTGGGGACCTGACCTTTTAGTTAATAACCTATTCATACTTTGTTAACATAATATCAGGGTGTTGCTGTAGGTGTACTTGGCTGCTCGAAACAACAACTTTGCCCGGAGACAGAGCGCCAAGGGGTTGGGACCAACCCGTGCGCCAACGGATAGGCTGAGTAAGTCTAAACCACACTCAGCCTCTACCCTGACTGGTCTGTTCGGAAACCGGAACTGACTCTGTCTGGGGTATTTAAAGAAGAACACGTGGAACTGTAGTCAGTTCTCTGTTTACCCTGCGAGGTGTTACAGTGAGCCCGTATACGAACCTTCATACTTATCATCTATACATTTGCATTTAATAAACTTAGTTTAGTTTGAAACAGCTCCTGATGTCTTATCTTATTCCAATACCAGATTTGAATTGACGCGATCCAACAGGAGGTAGAAGAAGGATGAGTACAACCCCAAGAACACCATCCCAACCGTGAAGCATGGAGGTGGAAACATCATTCTTTGGGGATGCTTTTCTGCACAGGGGACAGGACGACTGCACCGTATTGAGGGGAGGATGGATGGGGCCATGTATCGCGAGATCTTGGCCAACAACCTCCTTTCCTCAGTAAGAGCATTGAAGATGGGTCGTGGCTCGGTCTTCCAGCATGACAACGACCCGAAACACACAGCCAGGGAAACTAAGGAGTGGCTCCGTAAGAAGCATCTCAAGGTTCTGGAGTGGCCTAGCCAGTCTCCAGACCTAAACCCAATAGAAAATCTTTGGAGGGAGCTGAAAGTCCGTATTGCCCAGCGACAGCCCCGAAACCTGAAGGATCTGGAGAAGGTCTGTATGGAGGAGTGGGCCAAAATCCCTGCTGCAGTGTGTGCAAACCTGGTCAAGAACTACAGGAAACATATGATCTCTGTAATTGCAAACAAAGGTTTCTGTACCAAATATTAACTTCTGCTTTTCTGATGTATCAAATACTTATGTCATGCAATAAAATGCTAATTAATTACTTAAAAATCATACAATGTGATTTTCTGGATTTTTGTTTTAGATTCCGTCACTCACAGTTGAAGAGTACCTATGATAAAAATTACAGACCTCTACATGCTTTGTAAGTGGGAAAACCTGCAAAATCGGCAGTGTATCTATTTATCTATATATCTATCTATCTATAGGCTATATTTTTTATAAGTGTAAAACTAACAATTTACCTTGCTGTTCGCTGTCAGTGTCCTTGCCTAGGAAACTCTTGCAGCAGTTGTTGATGAATTCCATTGCCATTCTGTAACAGGGTCGTAATCAGAGTACACAATAGAAGCAGCACTAAACCAAATGTATAACGCGGAAAGTTGCTGAGAATTTACATTCGAATTAATTTCTTTCTGACAACATAATAGTTCAGGAAATGAATTGACATAGTCAGCTAACTTATATCTTCTGATGAGAATAGATACATATCTAGAAAAGATTCCAATACATTTCAGTAATTATTATAATCTCACAATACCCACATTAACCAACTAAAACAACGTATTAAAACCTGCTAAGCGGTTAAACCGCCCGGAAGACGCAGAACTTCTTTCTATTGTTCTCTAGAGAACAGGTGGAATAGTGGAATTCTCCGAGGCTGTCATCTCCTTAAACTCCACTGGAACCACATACAGGTGTTGGGTCCTAGTGCCCGACTCGTGCAAGGCTGATTGGTCTGTTGGCATGCTCTCCCTCCCTCCCTTAGGTAATGCCCTTTAACAAGACATTCTCAGATTAACAAACTTCCTTCTCCAAACTGAGTAAATAAGCAGGAGCCTCACTTGCTTCCTTGATAAAGATAGATCATTTTATAGTCTATTAATGTGATCTCATGTTAGTCTATTAATGTGATCTCATGTTAGTCTATTAATGTGATCTCCAAATGTTATAGTCTATTAATGTGATCTCATGTTAGTCTATTAATGTGATCTCCAAATGTTATAGTCTATTAATGTGATCTCATGTTAGTCTATTAATGTGATCTCCAAATGTTATAGTCTATTAATGTGATCTCATGTTAGTCTATTAATGTGATCTCCAAATGTTATAGTCTATTAATGTGATCTCATGTTAGTCTATTAATGTGATCTCCAAATGTTATAGTCTATTAATGTGATCTCATGTTAGTCTATTAATGTGATCTCCATGTGTTATAGTCTATTAATGTGATCTCATGTTAGTCTATTAATGTGATCTCCATGTGTTATAGTCTATTAATGTGATCTCCAAATGTTATAGTCTATTAATGTGATCTCCATGTGTTATAGTCTATTAATGTGATCTCCATGTGTTATAGTCTATTAATGTGATCTCCATGTGTTATAGTCTATTAATGTGATCTCCATGTGTTATAGTCTATTAATGTGATCTCATTCTAGTGTTGGCTACTATTGGCTTTTGTTTCTAATTCACCAAATACACATGACATCATTACATAAGAATAATAACTTTGACCAGATGCAGCGTTCAGATTTAGTATGTTTTATTTGACTGACCAGGCTCACTGAAGAGGACTGAAAGAAATGTGACAAAGACTTTTGGACAAAAACACAAAACAGAACAGCCCATTGTTTGTTTTTTTAAAATGGGTAAGTTTGGTCCATGTCACCAGCTGACGTAGCTCTTAATTAGGACACTGTACAGTAATGTCCAGTCACCAGCTGACGTAGCTCTTAATTAGGACACTGTACAGTAATGTCCAGTCACCAGCTGACGTAGCTCTTAATTAGGACACTGTACAGTAATGTCCAGTCACCAGCTGACGTAGCTCTTAATTAGGACACTGTACAGTAATGTCCAGTCACCAGCTGACGTAGCTCTTAATTAGGACACTGTACAGTAATGTCCAGTCACCAGCTGACGTAGCTCTTAATTAGGACACTGTACAGTAATGTCCAGTCACCAGCTGACGTAGCTCTTAATTAGGACACTGTACAGTAATGTCCAGTCACCAGCTGACGTAGCTCTTAATTAGGACACTGTACAGTAATGTCCAGTCACCAGCTGACGTAGCTCTTAATTAGGACACTGTACAGTAATGTCCAGTCACCAGCTGACGTAGCTCTTAATTAGGACACTGTACAGTAATGTCCAGTCACCAGCTGACGTAGCTCTTAATTAGGACACTGTACAGTAATGTCCAGTCACCAGCTGATGTAGCAGAGTTGAGCCCCCTGCAGCAGTAGAAGAGATACTTGTTGTTCTTTCCCAATACAGTGACAGAAACGATGTGTACCCAGACCAGAGCAGTCATAGCCTGGTACCAGTCTATTTGGGATAACATTCCACTCTTTGCCATGACAAGGAATTGGAATGTTAGCACAAACAGATCTGGGGCCAAGCTAGTTCAGTCAGGCAGGGATCAAAACATTTCTGCCAAGGGTAAAAGCGTATTTCTCGATGGCATGCATACTGTAGAGAGCCGTTGCTACCCAAACATCACTAACACATTGTACTACATATCGTAAGCTCATGTTGACAGCTTATTTAAAGGATAGCGCTTCACAGGAAATAACTGGAGACTGGGTTCATTGATAACAAATACTGACAATGCTTTCAATCAACAACCTTAATTATAAATGTCATTGGAAAAAGATTAAGAGAGCAGGGAGGAGAGACACACAGCCTTTACAATACAACATCAATATCATAATATCATAATGTAGAGCCCAGTAACAGTCTGATGTATAGACAGTCATAATGTACAGCCCAGTAACAGTCTGATGGATAGACAGTCATAATGTACAGCCCAGTAACAGTCTGATGGATAGACAGTCATAATGTACAGTCCAGTAACAGTCTGATGGATAGACAGTCATAATGTACAGTCCAGTAACAGTCTGATGGATAGACAGTCATAATGTACAGTCCAGTAACAGTCTGATGTATAGACAGTCATAATTTACAGTAACAATCTGATGTGGATGTAAAAGTGGGGAAGGTAGGTGGTGAAATGTAGAGCAGCATCACGTCTGGTGAACAGAGAGAAGAGGAGACAGACAGCATCACGTCTAGTGAACAGAGAGAAGAGGAGACAGACAGCATCATGTCTAGTGAACAGAGAGAAGAGGAGACAGACAGCATCACGTCTAGTGAACAGAGAGAAGAGACAGACAGCATCACGTCTAGTGAACAGAGAGAAGAGGAGACAGACAGCATCACGTCTAGTGAACAGAGAGAAGAGGAGACAGACAGCATCATGTCTAGTGAACAGAGAGAAGAGGAGACAGACAGCATCACGTCTAGTGAACAGAGAGAAGAGACAGACAGCATCACGTCTAGTGAACAGAGAGAAGAGGAGACAGACAGCATCACGTCTAGTGAAAAGGAACAGAGTTGCCTGATGAGAGATGGTAGATTTGTAGATTTGGAGAGTAAAGGTTTCTGGGATGGTATCCTTAGGGTTGTGATAGGAAGACAGGACGTGGTGATTGGTCAGGGGGGAGGGGTCTCAGTAAGGATGCTCTGACACGTATATCGTGAGCCGTATGATGCTGGTGCCTCTGAAGTTGATGACGTTGTTAACGGTTACCATCTCCAGGTCCAGGACCAGCTCCCTGGGACCCTTGATGGGCCGAGACAGTACCAGAGTGGCACTCACGTTACTGGTTTGCTGTAACACAAGAGAGAGAATAGAGAAGAAAAGAGAGAGAGAAGTTTGTGACAACTCTTAATGTAAAAAGGGATTGCTAAATAAACATGATTGATTGATTGACATCATGTACCACTATTTAATGTGATCCTATCTCCCCACAAAACTGGTTTTACCAAGTCTCCCCACAAAACTGGTTTTACCAGGTCTCCCCACAAAACTGGTTTTACCAGGTCTCCCCACAAAACTGGTTTTACCAAGTCTCCCCACAAAACTGATTTTACCAGGTCTCCCCACAAAACTGGTTTTACCAGGTCTCCCCACAAAACTGATTTTACCAGGTCTCCCCACAAAACTGATTTTACCAGGTCTCCCCACAAAACTGGTTTTACCAGGTCTCCCCACAAAACTAGTTTTACCAGGTCTCCCCACAAAACTGATTTTACCAGGTCTCCCCACAAAACTGGTTTTACCAGGTCTCCCCACAAAACTGGTTTTACCAGGTCTCCCCACAAAACTGGTTTTACCAGGTCTATCGCGTAATGGCAATATACAGTGCATTCTGAAAGTATTCAGACCCCTTGACTTTTTCCCCACTGTTACGTTACAGCCTTATTCTAAAATGGATTAAAGTTTTTCCCCCTCATCAATCTACACACAATACCCCATAATGACAAAGCAAAACAGGTTTTTAGAACATTTTAGCAAATTGATAAATTTAAAACTGAAATAATTTATTTACATAAGTATCCAGACCCTTTGTTGAAGCACCTTTGGTAGTGATTACAGCATTGTGTCTTCTTGGGTATGACGCTACAAGCTTGGCACACCTGTATTTGGGGAGTTTCTCACATTCTTCTCTGCAGATCCTCTTAAGCTCTGTCAGGTTGGATGGGGAGCGTTGCTGCACAGCTATTTTCAGGTCTCTCCAGAGATGTGTGCCAGGTAGCCTAGCGGTTAGAGCGTTGGGCCAGTAACCGAAAGGTCGCTGGTTCGAATAATCTAGCCGACAGATGACAAACCTGTCGATGTGTCCTTGAGCAAGGCACTTAACCCTAATTTGCTATAGGGGCTGACCCTGTAGGTAGGCCGTCATTGTAAATAAGAATTCTTAAATAAAAAAAATAAAAAGCTCTGTCAGGTTGGATGGGGAGCGTTGCTGCACAGCTATTTTCAGGTCTCTCCAGAGATGTTTGACCAGGTTCAAGTCCGGGCTCTGGCTGGGACATTCATGGACATTCAGAGACTTGTCCCGAAGCCACCCCTGCATTGTCTTGGCTGTGTGCTTTGGGTCGTTGTCCTGTTGGAATGTGAACCTTTGCCCCAGTCTGAGGTCCGGAGCAGGTTTTCCTCAAGGATCTCTCTGTACTTTGCACCGTTCATCTTTCCCTCGATCCTGACACTTCTCCCAGTCCCTGCCGCTGAATCCCCACAGCACGATGCTGCCACCACCATGCTTCAACGTAGAGATGCTGCCACCACCATGCTTCACCGTAGAGATGGGGCCAGGTTTCCTCCAAAAGTGACGCTTGGCTTTCAGGCCAAAGAGTTCATTCTTGGTTTCATCAGACCAGAGAATCTTGTTTCTCATGGTCTGAGAGTCCTTTAGGTGCTTTTAGACAGATTCCAAGCGGGCCATCATGTGCCTTTTACTGAGGAGTGGCTTCCGCCTGGCCACGCTACAATAAATGCCTGATTGGTGGAGTGCTGCAGAGATGATTGTCCTTCAGGAAGTTTATCTTATCTCCACAGAGGAACTCTGGAGCTCTGTCAGAGTGCCCTTCGGGTTCTTGGTCACCTCCCTGACCAAGGCCCTTCTTCCCTGATTGCTCAGTTTGGCCGGGCGGCCAGCTCTTGGTCGTTCCAACCTTCTTCCATTTAAGAATGATGGAGGCCACTGTGTTCTTGGGGACCTTCAATGCTGCAGAAATGTTTTGGTGCCCTGTCAAAGGTCTGTGCTTCGACACAATCCTGTCTCGGAGCTCTACAATTCCTCTGACATGCACTGTCAACTGTGGGACCTTATATAGACAGGTGTGTGCCTTTCCAAATCATGTCCAATCAATTGAATTGACCACAGGTGGACTCCAATCAAGTTGTAGAAACATCTCCAGGATGATCAATGGAAACAGGATGCACCAGAGCTCAATTTTGAGTCTCATAGCAAAGGGTCTGAATACTTATTATATATATATATATATTTTTTTTTTGGTATTGCTTTGTCATTATGGGGTATTGTGTGTAGATTGATGAGGAAAAAACATAGTTAATACATTTTTAGAATAAGGCTGTAACAAAAATGTGGACAAAGGGAAGGGGTCTGAATACTTTCTGAATGGACTGTACTGTACAAGGAACTTGAATATACTGGCCTTTCCCTTTCCTTCTGCATAGCAGTGGTTTATTTAAAACCACTTCCTGCATTCCTTCATGCAAGTCATGAGTTATGGTTTCAGATGAATCATGAACAAACAGAGGGTTCAGCACGATACGGTACGCCACAATGTACTTTGGAGGGATTTCAAAGTACATTGAAAAACAAACAGCTGAGGAAACATCTAGTCTTATTAGAGAACACAATCAGAACACTGACCTAGCAGAGTAGAGCTCCACCTGCTGGCCAACTATACCAATCAGAATCTCTGGAGTCTGCAGGACACTGACCTAGCAGAGTAGAGCTCCACCTGCTGGCCAACTATACCAAGCACAGTGCACATACTGGATCCTGGACTTCCTGATGGGCAGCCCCCAGGTGGTAAGGCATTCAGCATGATGCTGCCACCAGCAACAACACATCTGCCTTAATCCACATCCACGTCTTCGGCGCCCGGGGAACAGTGGGTTAACTACCTTGCTCGGGGGCGGAATGACAGATTTTTACCTTGTCAGCTCAGTGATTCGATCCAGCAACCTTTCGGTTACTGGCCCATGAGGCCCCACAGGGGTGCTTGTTTAGCCACCCTCTTGTACTCCCTGTTCGCCAACAACTGGCCAAGCACGGCTCCAACACCATCATTAAGTTTGCAGACAACGATGAGACAGCCTATAGGGAGGAGGTCAGAGACCTGGCAGTGTGGAGCCAGGACAACAACCTCTCCCTCAACGTGAGCAAGACAAAGGAGATGTTCGTGGACTACAGGAAAAGGAGGGCCGAACACGCCCCCATTAACATCGACAGGGCTGTAGTGGAGCGGGTTGAGAGTTTGAAGTTCCAACAAACTATGATGGTCCAAAACACACCAAGACAGCTGTGAAGAGGGCACGACAACGCCTTTCCCCCTCAGGAGACTGAAAAGATTTTGCATGGGTCCTCAGATCCTCAAAAAGTTCTACAGCTGCACCATCGAGAACATCCTGACCGGTTGCATCACTGCCTGGTATGGCAACTGCTCGGCATCCGACCGTAAGGTTCTACAGAGGGTAGTGCGTACGGCCCAGTACCTCACTGAGGCCAAGCATCCTGCCATCCAGGACCTACAGTGCATACAGTATGTATTCACCCCTTTGCTATGAAGCCCCTAAGTTAGTACTTATTTACTTTAGTAAATATTTTCTTAACTCTATTTTCTTAAAACTGCATTGTTGGTTAAGGTCTTGTAAATAAGCATTTCGCGGTAACTATGATTTGATTTGATAGGCCAACCGAGTAACAATTATGTCCAAAAGTATAGTTAGTCCCTCCCTCCTCCTACTCACCCTCATGTAGAACTCTCCTCCCTCCCTCCCTCATGTAGAACTCTTCTCCCTCTCTCCCTCATGTAGAACTCTCCTCCCTCCCTCCCTCATGTAGAACTCTCCTCCCTCCCTCATGTAGAACTCTTCTCCCTCTCTCCCTCATGTAGAACTCTCCTCCCTCCCTCCCTCATGTAGAACTCTCCTCTCTCCCTCCCTCATGTAGAACTCTCCTCCCTCTCTCCCTCATGTAGAACTCTCCTCCCTCTCTCCCTCATGTAGAACTCTCCTCCCTCATGTAGAACTCTCCTCCCTCATGTAGAACTCTCCTCCCTCTCTCCCTCATGTAGAACTCTCCTCCCTCATGTAGAACTCTCCTCCCTCTCTCCCTCATGTAGAACTCTCCTCCCTCCCTCCCTCATGTAGAACTCTCCTCTCTCCCTCCCTCATGTAGAACTCTCCTCTCTCCCTCCCTCATGTAGAACTCTCCTCTCTCCCTCCCTCATGTAGAACTCTCCTCCCTCCCTCACCCTCATGTAGAACTCTCCTCCCTCCCTCACCCTCATGTAGAACTCTCCTCCCTCCCTCACCCTCATGTAAAAAAACTCACCTACACTATGAAACAAAGATAAATTATATAAAGAATGATAGTAAAAAGCCCTGGCAGAGCTTGAGAGGATCTGCAGAGAAGAATGGGAGAAACTCCCCAAATACAGGTGTGCCAAGCTTGTAGCGTCATACCCAAGAAGACTCAATGCTGTAATCGCTGCCAAAGATGCTTCAACAAAGTAAAGGGTCTGAATACTTATGTAAATGTGATATCATTTATTTAAACATTTTTACATTTTGCAAAAAAAAAAAAAAAAAACGTTTTTTGCTTTGTCATTATGGGGTCGATTGATGAGGGAAACAATGATTTAATAAATTTTATAATAAGGCTGTAACAGTCTCATGATGATGATGATGTTACACACTGTAACACAGTCTCATGATGATGTTACACACTGTAACACAGTCTCATGATGATGATGATGTTACACACTGTAACACAACAATGATGATGATGATGTTACACACTGTAACACAACAATGATGATGATGATGATGTTACACACTGTAACACAGTCTCATGATGATGATGATGATGATGATGTTACACACTGTAACACAACAATGATGATGATGATGATGATGTTACACACTGTAACACAGTCTCATGATGATGATGATGATGATGATGTTACACACTGTAACACAGTCTCATGATGATGATGATGATGATGTTACACACTGTAACACAATGATGATGATGATGATACACACTGTAACACAGTCTCATGATGATGATGATGATGTTACACACTGTAACACAACAATGATGATGATGATGATGTTACACACTGTAACACAACAATGATGATGATGATGATGTTACACACTGTAACACAGTCATGATGATGATGATGATGATGATGTTACACACTAACACAGTCTCATGATGATGATGATGATGATGTTACACACTGTAACACAGTCTCATGATGATGATGATGATGATGTTGTTACACACTGTAACACAGCCTACAGGGAGGTGGTGGTGCCAGGAAAATAACCTCACTCAACGTCAGCAAAACTACGGAGATGATCGTGAACTTGGGACCGCAGTGGAGAAGATGGAAAGCTTCAAGTTCCTCTGCGTACACATCACTGACAAACTGAAATGGTCCACCCACACAGACAGTGTGGTGAAGAAGACGCAACAGCTCCTCTTCAACTTCAGGAGGCTAAAGAATTTTGGCTTAAAACCTAAAACCCTCACAAACTTTTACAGATGCACAATTGAGAGCATCCTGTCGGGCTGTATCACCGCCTGGTACGGCAAGTGCACCGCCCACAACCGCAAAGCTCAGCGCTGTTTCCCAACGCATTACCGGGGGCAAATTTCCCGCCCTCCTGGACACCTACAGCACCCGATGCCATAGGAAGGCCAAAAAGATCATCAAGGACATCAACCACCCGAGCCACTGCCTGTTCACCCTGCTATCATCCAGAAGGCGAGGTCAGTACAGGTGCATCAAAGCTGGGACAGAGAGACTGAAAAACAGCTTCTATCTCAAGGCCATCAGACTGTTAAACAGCCATCACTAGCACACCAGAGGCAGCTGCCTATAGACACTGATTAGAAATCACTGGCCACTTTAAGAAATGGAACACTAGTCACTTTAATAATGTATCCGTATCTTGCACTACTCATCTCATATGTATAAACTGCATTCTATACTATTCTATGGTATCTTAGTCACTTTAATTGTGTTTACATATTGCATCACCCATCTCATATGTACAGTGGGGAGAACAAGTATTTGATACACTGCCGATTTTGCAAAAATCCAGAAAATCACATTGTATGATTTTTAAGTAATTAATTTGCATTTCATTGCATGACATAAGTATTTGATACATCAGAAAAGCAGAACTTAATATTTGGTACAGAAACCTTTGTTTGCGATTACAGAGATTATACGTTTCCTGTAGTTCTTGACCAGGTTTGCACACACTGCAGCAGGGATTTTGGCCCATTCCTCCATACAGACCTTCTCCAGATCCTTCAGTTTTCGGGGCTGTCGCTGGGCAATACAGACTTTCAGCTCCCTCCAAAGATTTTCTATTGGGTTCAGGTCTGGAGACTGGCTAGGCCACTCCAGGACCTTGAGATGCTTCTTACGGAGCCACTCCTTAGTTGCCCTGGCTGTGTGTTTCGGGTCGTTGTCATGCTGGAAGACCCAGCCACGACCCATCTTCAATGCTCTTACTGAGGGAAGGAGGTTGTTGGCCAAGATCTCGCGATACATGGCCCCATCCATCCTCCCCTCAATACGGTGCAGTCGTCCTGTCCCCTTTGCAGAAAAGCATCCCCAAAGAATGATGTTTCCACCTCCATGCTTCACGGTTGGGATGGTGTTCTTGGGGTTGTACTCATCCTTCTTCTTCCTCCAAACACAGCGAGTGGAGTTTAGACCAAAACACTCTATTTTTGTCTCATCAGACCACATGACCTTCTCCCATTCCTCCTCTGGATCATCCAGATCGTCATTGGCAAACTTCAGACGGGCCTGGACATGCGCTGGCTTGAGCAGGGGGACCTTGCGTGCGCTGCAGGATTTTAATCCATGGCGGCGTAGTGTGTTACTAATGGTTTTCTTTGAGACTGTGGTCCCAGCTCTCTTCAGGTCATTGACCAGGTCCTGCCGTGTAGTTCTGGGCTGATCCCTCACCTTCCTCATGATCATTGATGCCCCACGAGGTGAGATCTTGCATGGTGCCCCAGACCGAGGGAGATTGACCGTCATCTTGAACTTCTTCCATTTTCTAATAATTGCGCCAACAGTTGTTGCCTTCTCACCAAGCTGCTTGCCTATTGTCCTGTAGCCCATCCCAGCCTTGTGAAGGTCTACAGTTTTATCCCTGATGTCCTTACACAGCTCTCTGGTCTTGGCCATTGTGGAGAGGTTGGAGTCTGTTTGATTGAGTGTGTGGACAGGTGTCTTTTATACAGGTAACGAGTTCAAACAGGTGCAGTTAATACAGGTAATGAGTGGAGAACAGGAGGGCTTCTTAAAGAAAAACTAACAGGTCTGTGAGAGCCGGAATTCTTACTGGTTGGTAGGTGATCAAATACTTATGTCATGCAATAAAATGCAAATTAATTATTTAAAAATCATACAATGTGATTTTCTGGATTTCAGTTGAAGTGTACCTATGATAAAAATTACAGACCTCTACATGCTTTGTAAGTAGGAAAACCTGCAAAATCGGCAGTGTATCAAATACTTGTTCTCCCCACTGTATATATTCTATGCCACTGTATCTTAGTCCAATGCCACCCTGACATCGCTCGTCCATATATGTACACCCCCGGTCAAAAGTTAGGAATATTACTCATTCAGGGGTTCTTTATTTGCACTATTTTTTACATTCTAGAATAATAGTGAAGACATCAAAACTATGACATAACACATATGGAATCATGTAGTAACCAAAAAAGTCAAAATATATTTTAGATTTTAGATTCTTCAAAGTAGCCACCCTTTGCCTTGATGACAGCTTTGCACACTCTTGGCATTCTCTCAACCAGCTTCACCTGGAATGCTTTTCCATCAGTCTTGAAGGAGTTCCCACATATGCTGAGCACTTGTTGGCTGCTTTTCCTTCACTGCGGTCCGACTCATCCCAAACCATCTAAATTTGGTTGAGGTTGGAACCAAGAATCTCAAATTTGGACTCCAGACCAAAGGACAAATTTCCACCGGTCTAATGTCCATTGCTCGTGTTTCTTGGCCCAAGCAAGTCTCTTCTTTTTATTGGCATTTTCTTACACAGTTACAGTAAACAATGCTTAAAATATATTTTTAATTTTTAAACCTTTATTTAACTAGGCAAGTCAGTTAAGAACAAATTCTTATTTACAATGACGGCCTACCAAAAGGCAAAAGACTACCTGCAGGGGCGGGGGCTGGGGCAGGGATTAAAAATAAAAATAAATAAAAATATAGGACAAAACCCACATCACGACAAGAGACACCACAACACTACATAAAGAGAGACCTAAGACAACAACATAGCAAGGCAGCAATACATGACAACACAGCATGGTAGCAACATAACATGGTAGCAACACAACATGGTAGCAGCACATAACATGGTACAAACATTATTGGGCACAGACAAGAGCACAAAGGGCAAGAAGGTAGAGATAACAATACATCATGCAAAGCAGCCACAACTGTCAGTAAGAGTGTCCATGATTGAGCCTTTGAATGAAGAGATTGAGATAAAACTGTTTCAGTGTTTGTTGCAGCTCGTTCCAGTCGGTAGCTGCAGCGAACTGAAAAGACAAGCGACCCAGGGATGTGTGTGCTTTGGGGAACTTTAACAGAATGTGACTGGCAGAAAGGGTGTTGTATGTGGAGGATGAGGGCTGCAGTAGATATCTCAGATGGGGGGGTGAGGCCTAAGAGGGTTTTATAAATAAGCATCAACCAGTGGGTCTTGCGACGGGTATACAGAGATGACCAGTTTACAGAAGAGTATAGAGTGCAGTGATGTGTCCTATAAGGAGCATTGGTGGCAAATCTGATGGCCGAATGGTAAAAAACCATCTAGCCGCTCGAGAAACACCCACACGACAATATAAAATACTTAAGTATTACTTTCATAAGAAAACATACATCAGGAACAACAAGAACAATAAAACATGGCTCGTCTTCAAACAGAATAAAACATTGTAATAATAAGACCGGCTAATATTAAACACTAGCGAAGGTAGAAGGCAGTTTACTGTAGAGTAGAGGGAAAGTGCAGTGTCTCTACATAGGTAAAGAAAGGTTGCCACATTCGGTAGAATTTGTCAGATATTTTATCTTCTCCAATTTACTAAAATGTAAGACATCTTTAATCCAAACTAACCGAGAGTGAGGAGTGGGCGACTTCCACAGAAGTAAAATCAACCTTCTTGCCAACAAACTCACAAAGGCTACAAAGGCTGAACCACATGGAGAGGCTCCATCTACTAGGGATGGATGGAAAACGTAATTTCTGAGTAGAGGGGCCCTAGATGAATAGGTTTGCAAGCCGAAGTGACGCCTTAACTGGTTCCAGATCTTGAGAGTGGTTATCACTAAAATGTTTTTGGTATAGCAGAATGGATAGGGGAATGTGCCAAAGCAGCCAGTGAGGATGGCATACATGAGGAAGACTATCTTCAACCATGCTGGGATGATATGTGGGGTATCTGCTCGAATCCAGTACTGAACTACACTGAAGTCAGCAGCCCAATAATAGAACTGGAAATTAGGTAGGGCCACGCCCCCTAAGGGTTTAGGCTTTTGCAGGAACACCTTGCAGATCCTTGGATATGTTTTATTCCAGATGAAGTGTGAGATAATCCCATCGAGTTTGCGTAAAAAAGATTTGGGAATAAAAATAGATATCCATTGAAAAAGGTAGGAGAATTTAGGAATGGTATTCATTTTAATCAAATTAATTTAAACCAGCTAATGATAGGGGTAGTAGTGACCATCAATCAAAATCTTTCTCTACCATAGTAAGGAGAAGAGTAAAATTAGCCTTAAAAAGGTTATCAAATTTGTCTGTGACATGTAACCCCAAGTATGTACATTTGTTGAGAACTGCTCTGAAAGGTAATGTGGGTAATGGGTAGTTACGAGCTGCCGCATTTAAAGGGCAAAGCTCGCTCTTATTCAGATTTAACTTGTAACCAAAGATTAGGCCAAATGCATTAAGAACAGATAGCACAATGGGTAAGGATACATCAAGGTTTGAGATATAGAGAAGCAAGTCATCAGCATAAAGTGAGACCCTTTGTTCGACGTCACCTCTGAACACTCCCGTTATATGTGGGTTGGATCTAAATGCAATTGCGAAGGGCTCGATGGCAATGGCAAAAAGCAAGGGAGACATTGGACACCCCTGTCTAGTGCCTCTGAATAGAGGGAAGTGGTCTGAGTGGGTGTTGTTCATTCTGACAGAAGCAAGTGGAGAAGTGTATAGTAACTTGATCCAAGCAATTCATTTTTTGTCGAAGCCACATTTTTTCTAAGGTTTGAAAAAGGTAGCCCCACTCCACTCTATCAAAAGCCTTCTCAGCATCTAGAGAGATTAGTATCTCTGGGAGCTTTGAGATAGAAGGATTATACATAACATTAAAAAGTTGTCTGACATTTGAGAAAGAATGTGTATTTTTTATAAAACCTGTCTGGTCAGAGGAAATAACAGATGGTAAGACCGACTCCAAACGCGTAGCTAATAGTTTAGCTAAGAGCTTAACATCCACATTGAGCAGTGAGATTGGGCGATAGGACCCGCAGGAGAGAGGGTCTTTATTATTTTTAAATATTAATGAAATTGAGGCCTGTGTTAAGGATAGAGGGAGAGAGACTCGCTCCCTTCCCCCTCATGTAAAACTATCCTCCCTCGCCCTCCCTCATGTAAAACCATCCACCCTCGCCCTCCCTCATGTAAAACCATCCACCCTCGCCCTCCCTCATGTAAAACCCCTCCCTCCCTCCCGTAAAACTCTCTACCCTCGCCCTCCCTCATGTAAAACTCTTTACCCTCACCCTCCCTCATGTAAAACTCTCCTCCCTCACCCTCCCTCATGTAAAACTCTCCTCCCTCACCCTCCCTCATGTAAAACTCTTTACCCTCGCCCTCCCTCATGTAAAACTCTCCTCCCTCGCCCTCCCTCATGTAAAACTCTCCTCCCTCATGTAAAACTCTCCTCCCTCGCCCTCCCTCATGTAAAACTCTCCTCCTCATGTAAAACTCTCCTCCCTCGCCCTCCCTCATGTAAAACTCTCTACCCTCACCCTCCCTCATGTAAAACTCTACCCTCGCCCTCCCTCATGTAAAACTCTCTACCCTCGCCCTCACTCATGTAAAACTCTCTACCCTCGCCCTCCCTCATGTAAAACTCTCTACCCTCGCCCTCCATCATGTAAAACTCTCTACCCTCGCCCTCCCTCATGTAAAATCATCCACCCTCATGTAAAATTCTCCTTCTCCCACCCTCATGTAAAACGCTACCCTCCCCCATCCTCATGTAGAACTCTCCTCCCTCACTCACCCTCATATAGAACTCTCCTCCCTCCCTCTGTCCTTCCCTCTCTCCCTTACTCACCCTCATGTAGAACTCTCGTCCCTCGTTGCCAGGTCCTTTGATCTGGAAGATATAGAAAGCTCCAGGGTATCGCGTGGTGGCCTGCATCTGGAAGATGTCTGCTGGGACACTGCGGCCTGAGGACAGATCCATGTGGCGGTACAGGATGGTGAAGGGCCTGTCTCTACATGCTGGGATCTCAGCACTACACATACACTGACTGGAGGGAGGGAGGGAGGGAGGAAGGAAGAAAGGGACGGAGGGAGGAAGGAAGGAAGGAAGGAAGGAAGGAAGGAAGGAAGGAAGGAAGGAAGGAAGGAAGGAAGGAAGGAAGGAAGGAAGGAAGGAAGGGAGGAAGGAAGGAAGAAAGGAAGAAAGGGACGGAGGGAGGGAGGAAGGAAGGAAGGGAGGGAGGGAGGAAGGGACGGAGGGAGGGACGGAGGGAGGGACGGAGGGAGGGACGGAGGGAGGGAGGGAGGGAGGGAGGGAGGGAGGGAAAAAGAGAGTAGTATCACTTAAAGAGAGAAAGAAATATCACTTGAACTACTGTGTTCATGTTCATCAGAGTAGGAGCTGATCTAGGATCAGGTCACTCCTGTCCATGTAATACATTCATTATTATCGAAAAGGCTAAACTGATCCTAGATCAGACAGAACCACAGTCCAAGACAGACAGACAGACAGACAGACAGACAGAACCACAGTCCAAGACAGACAGACAGACAGACAGAACCACAGTCCAAGACAGACAGACAGACAGAACCACAGTCCAAGACAGACAGACAGACAGACAGACAGATCCACAGTCAAAGACAGACAGACAGACAGAACCACAGTCCAAGACAGACAGACAGAACCCCAGTCCAAGACAGACAGACAGACAGACACATACATACATACATACACAACCACAGTCCAAGACAGACAGACATACACAGAGTGTACCAAACATTAAGAACACCTTCCTAATATTGAGTTGCACCCCCCTTTGCCCTCAGAACAGCCTCAATTTGTCAGGGCATGGACTCTACAAGGTATCGAAAGCGTTCCACAGGGAGGCTGGCCCATGTTGACACCAATGCTTCCCACAGTTGTGTAAAAAACCCAGCAGCGTTGCAGTTCTTGACACACACAAACTGGTACTCCTGGCACCTACTACCATACCCGTTCAAAGGCACTTAAATATTTTGTCTTGCCCATTCACCTTCTGAATGTCACACAAACACAATCCATCAACATTTTCTCAAGGCTTAAAAATGCCTCCTCCCCTTCATCTACACTGATTGAAGTGGACTTAACAGGTGACATCAATAAGGGATCATAGCTTTCACCTGGATTCACCTGTTCAGTCTGTCATGGAAAGAGCAGGTGTTCCTAATGTCAGTGTAAACATAACCAGAGTCTAAAACACAGACAGACAGTATTGGTACTCACTTGTCACCGAGTTCAACGTACGGTGGATCACATTTTAGCGGATCCAAGCATGTATAGCCTCCCTGGAAATTCAAACATACTTGTGCTGTTGTACACGTGTTGTTACCAGTCTCACATTCATTGATATCTTCAAAATCAAACACACAACAATCAGTTAGACAACATTGGCACCATCATCCAATTATTATTACACAAGGTAAAAATGCACACAGAGGTTGGCATGACATTTACAATATATTGTAAACCATGTTGACTACAGTATGTCTGAGAAAAAGGGTTATGTTAAAGTTGAATGAATCTCAAATCAGTCCTCCTTTTCTCACCATTTGAGAAGGAGGCAAGGAGAGAGGACTTGAGGAATCAAGGAAAATACTTTTGAGATTCACCCACAAAGCTGAAATGGCATCCAATTCCTTATATAGTGACCTACAGTGGGTATCATAAGTATTCACCCCCCTTGGACTTCTAAACATTTTATTGTGTAACAAAGTGAGATTAAAATGGATTAAAATTGTAATTTTTTGTCAACAATCTATTTAATGTCATAGTGGAAGAAAAATGTAAAACATTTTTTAAGATATATTTAAAATAAAACACTAATATGATTCCAAGATGGCGTAACAGTGCGGACGTGTTTTTTTGTCCTGTCCTGTGTCAACAGTCTATATAGTTGTTTTTTTGTCCTGTCGTGTGTCAATAGTCTTTATAGTTGTTTTTTTGTCCTGTCCCGTGTCAATAGTCTTTATAGTTGTTTTTTTGTCCTGTCCCGTGTCAATAGTCTTTATAGTTGTTTTTTTGTCCTGTCCCGTGTCAATAGTCTTTATAGTTGTTTTTTTGTCCTGTCCCGTGTCAATAGTCCTTATAGTTGTTTTTTTCTGTTTTTCATCTTTTCCGTATATATTTCTTAACCTCAAACTTTCCTCCAACCCTCCTCACCCAACGTGGAACGGATCTACTATGTCTTTATCCCATATAACTGGACCTCCGACAGAAGCTAGCCTGCTAACTAGCTACTAGCGGTCTTCTTCACCATTGCCCTTGGCCTCGGACAATAATCGGCCAGTCTGCACAGCACGCTACCAACCCAACCCGGATTGCTTTCTCTACCACATAACCGGATTTCTACCAAAATCATTGGACCATTACACCGGATCATCGCAGCTAACTAGCTGCAACCGAGTGGGTGTTGTTGGCCAACACCCCTGTCCTGAAGCATGCACCAGTTAGCCTTGAGCTAGCCTCGAGCTAGGCCCATCTCCCGGCTAGCCGACATGTACTAGCTAATTCCTTGGCTACAGTACCTCTTTGTCAACCAGCCTGGACCTTCTATTGTCGACACAGAGCCCCGCTGATCCATCACGACTGGTCTGCCGACGTAATCACCCGACGTGGTTTCAACAGGCTTTTCCGTTGCGATGTCGCCGAAGAACCATCTGCTATCCCCGGCCCGCTAGCATTCTGAACGCCATGCCTCCCAGTCGCCTAGTGCAGTAGCGGCCACCAAACTGCTCCCTGGCTCACCTCTTGCTGCTCATTGGACCTTATGATCACTCGGCTACACAGCTGATGCCTGCTGGACTGTTCCCTTACACGGTATCTGTTAAGCTTCAGCCTCGAACTCAGGTCCCGTGTGTAGCACAACATTCTCTTTAACAACCTTCATGGCCATTACCCGTTGTTGTTTTAGCTCTCTCAATTAACACCTGTGATTGCTTTATGCCTCTCTCTTATGTCAATATGCCTTGTCTATTGCGGTTTCTGTTATTGTTCTATTTCACTGTAGAGCCCCCAGTCCCGCTCAACATGCCTCAGATAGCTCCTTTGTCGTCGTCGTCTTTTGTATTTTGTGTAGATCAATGACCTAAAAAAATCACAATTAAATCTATTTCAATCACACTTTGTAACAAAACTAAATGTGAAAAAATCTTGCCACGCAGGTCTCCATTACCTTCACAGCTCCTCCCACCCCTGGACAGGTTAGGGTTAGTACAGCAGGTCTCCATTACCTTCACAGCTCCTCCCACCCCTGGACAGGTTAGGGTTAGTACAGCAGGTCTCCATTACCTTCACAGCCCCTCCCACCCCTGGACAGGTTAGGGTTAGTACAGCAGGTCTCCATTACCTTCACAGCCCCTCCCACCCCTGGGCAGGTTAGGGTTAGTACAGCAGGTCTCCATTACCTTCACAGCTCCTCCCACCCCTGGACAGGTTAGGGTTAGTACAGTAGGTCTCCATTACCTTCACAGCCCCTCCCACCCCTGGACAGGTTAGGGTTAGTACAGCAGGTCTCCATTACCTTCACAGCCCCTCCCACCCCTGGGCAGGTTAGGGTTAGTACAGCAGGTCTCCATTACCTTCACAGCCCCTCCCACCCCTGGACAGGTTAGGGTTAGTACAGCAGGTCTCCATTACCTTCACAGCCCCTCCCACCCCTGGACAGGTTAGGGTTAGTACAGCAGGTCTCCATTACCTTCACAGCCCCTCCCACCACTGGACAGGTTAGGGTTAGTACAGCAGGTCTCCATTACCTTCACAGCTCCTCCCATCCTCATAAAGGTAGTATCCCCCTGGGCAGTGACATTGGAAGGAGCCAGGGGTGTTCACACAGTGGTGTTGACACAGAAACTCAGAGAAACCGCACTCGTCCAGGTCTACAGTCAATACACACTGTTAGTAGTCATCACATAACATCACAGTAATCACACAATTGGCAGAGTACCGTTGGTTAAATAACCAGATTTTACAGCATTACCTGAATTCTACATGCCTTTTACCATTACGGTATCGGCCAAACATTACAGCTCAAAGTTGAATAAGGTTCACAAGCAATTAATAAAAAATCATTTGTATCGCCTTTTATGAATCACTAAGACACTGAGTGAATAGCATAGCTTAGCCTTTTAAGACACTGGTTGAATAGCTTAGCCTTTTAAGACACTGGTTGAATAGCTTAGCCTTTGAAAGACACTGGGTGAATAGCTTAGCCTTTTAAGACACTGGGTGAATAACTTAGCTTAGCCTTTTAAGACACTGGGTGAATTGCATAGCTTAGCCTTTTAAGACACTGAGTGAATAGCATAGCTTAGCCTTTTAAGACACTGAGTGAATAGCATAGCTTAGCCTTTTAAGACACTGGGTGAATAGCTTAGCCTTTTAAGACACTGGTTGAATAGCTTAGCTTAGCCTTTTAAGACACTGGTTGAATAGCTTAGCCTTTTAAGACACTGGGTGAATAGCTTAGCTTCTTAAGATACTGGGTGAATAACTTAGCTTAGCCTTTTAAGACACTGGTTGAATAGCTTAGCCTTTTAAGACACTGGGTGAATAGCATAGCTTAGCCTTTTAAGACACTGGTTGAATAGCTTAGCCTTTTAAGACACTGGGTAAATAGCTTAGCTTAGCCTTAGCTGTGTCTCTGCAACATCATCTTATTGGCTGTAATGTAACACAGAAGACTATTATCTCTCATCATCACCATTGCAGGAGGTCCCATCAGAAGCCAGCTCAAATCCCTGATCGCAGTTACACATGTAGGATCCGTAGGTGTTGAAACAGCCGTGGGTACAGGGGTTATCCTCACACTCATCCACATCTAGAGAGGAGGTTAGAGTACCACCTTTAACATATCACTATATACACACACATACTAATGCTAAATCATTAGTAAGGCCACCTACAGGTGTGTGTGTGTAAGCATGTGTACGTGTGCGTGCGTGTGTGTACCTTGGCAGGTCCTGCTGTCAGGGTTGAGGAGGAAGCCAGGGTTACAGGAGCAGGAGTAGGAGCCAGGCACGTTGGCACACAGCTGCTGGCAGTACCCGTAGCGGCACTCGTCAATGTCTGGACACAGAGAGGTGGAAGTTAAACAATCAAAATCTGTATGTACACAGACAGACAGACAGACAGACAGACAGACAGACAGACAGACAGACAGACAGACAGACAGACAGACAGACAGACAGACAGACAGACAGACAGACAGACAGACAGACAGACAGACAGACAGACAGACAGACAGAGAAACATGGAAACTGTTTTTACACAAACGTAGTGACAACATAGCATGGTACCTGGGACTTACTGTAATGGGTGAATGCCCTGGGACTTACTGTAATGGGTGAATGCCCTGGGACTTACTGTAATGGGTGAATGCCCTGGGACTTACTGTAATGGGTGAATGCCCTGGGACTTACTGTAATGGGTGAATGCCCTGGAACTTACAGCTTATAGCACACACAGGTTTCAGTTCGTACCCTGACACTGTCCCCCAACCAGCCAGTAGCCCTCGGTACAGGAGCAGGTGTATCCTCCAGCTGTGTTGATACACACCTGGGTGGGGTTACACTGGTGAGAGTCTGTCTCACACTCATCAATGTCTGGAAAAGAGAGAGAGGGAAAGAGAGCGAGAGAGAAAGAAAGAGAGAAAAAGAGAGAGAAAGCGAGAGAGAAAAAGAGAAAGCGAAAAGAGAGAGAGAAAAAGCGAGAGAGAAAAAGAGAAAGAAAGAAAGAAAGAAAGAGGGAAAGAGAGCGAGAGAAAAGAGAGAGAGGGAAATTGAGAGAGAGAGAGAGAGAGAGAAAAAGAAAAAGAGAGAGAAAAAGAACGATAAAAAGAGAGAGAGATTTAGACATGGGACATTATTTAAATGTTGACATTTGAGTCATTTAGCAGACTCTTATCCAGAGCCACTTACAGTAGTGGATAACTTTTCGTACTGGTCCCCCGTGGGAATCGAACCCTCAACCCTGGCAATGCAAGCAACATGCTCTACCAACTCAGCCACACGGGACCAGGTAGAACCGAAAATTAGTAGGGTAAGAGTTGAATACCCATGCTATAGGTCAATATCACAGTAACTAAACTGAATGCATTGATACAAGTCTTTGCTGTAATTCCCACAGACCGTACATAAATATCTCAGATTCTATTTCACTGTAATTATACATGTGACATAAAACACTATCCAGTTAAAATGGTTATTACACAAGATTAAAGACCAATGTTCTGGGTGACATTCCTTTAACTCCCCTTAAATCATTTCACACTGCTCTATGTTTCCACATGTCCTTATGTGGATATCCCAAATCAAAATGCCTAACAGCTTATGGTCCTCAGACAATGAAGTCATTTTAAGAGCGAGCGAGAGAGAGAGAGAGAGAGAGAAGTCAGGGGGAGCCTGAACTCCAGCTAAGATAAGCGTTCTTTAAACAGGCAGCTGATGAAGGCTGCAGGCCAGCCGGTTAGTGTTGGTCTGTGAGCGTCCCAAATAGCACTCTATTACCTACATAGTGCACTACTTTTGACCAGGGCCCATAGGACTGTTCAAAGTAGTGCACTATGTAGGAAATAGGGTGCCATTTGGGATGCAACCTTAGCCTTTGTGCCAAGTTGGTCCACTGGACCTCGTGGGGGGTGAGGGAGTGGAGGGGGGTTAGACAGGGTTGTAGCAGCGGGCTAGTAGCAAAGTCAAGAAACACAGCAACAGAAACCAGCACCGGCTAACAGTTAAAACACCATACTCTCTCAGGCAGACCTGGGTTCAAATACTATTCACAATCATTGACTAATACTGTATCTGTGCTCGACTGAGCTAATACTGTATCTGTGCTCGACTGAGCTAATACTGTATCTGTGCTCGACTGAGCTAATACTGTATCTGTGCTCGACTGAGCTAATACTGTATCTGTGCTCGACTGAGCTAATACTGTATCTGTGCTCGACTGAGCTAATACTGTATCTGTGCTCGACTGAGCTAATACTGTATCTGTGCTCGACTGAGCTAATACTGTATCTGTGCTCGACTGAGCTAATACTGTATCTGTGCTCGACTGAGCTAATACTGTATCTGTGCTCGACTGAGCTAATACTGTATCGGTGCTCGACTGAGCTAATACTGTATCGGTGCTCGACTGAGCTAATACTGTATCGGTGCTCGACTGAGCTAATACTGTATCTGTGCTCGACTGAGCTAATACTGTATCTGTGCTCGACTGAGCTAATACTGTATCTGTGCTCGACTGAGCTAATACTGTATCTGTGCTCGACTGAGCTAATACTGTATCTGTGCTCGACTGAGCTAATACTGTATCTGTGCTCGACTGAGCTAATACTGTATCTGTGCTCGACTGAGCTAATACTGTATCGGTGCTTGACTGAGCGTGTCAGTTCCAAATGAACCAATAAAACAGTCTCAACAGAATAGAAAGCTCAAAGTAGTTGTAAGATTTCTAATCATGTTTGAACTCTGGTCTGTCAGTATGTCAGTATGTTAGTGAGAGCATTTACACCCATGTGTAGTAACAGTGAGAGAGGCTGAACTGAGGAGTGTGTGAACTGTGCAACATAATATGAGAGCATTTCAGTTCAGCTCCTTATATAGACTGGTTCATGGGCTATTTCTAAATACAACCCTATATACTGTAGTTATCCAGTAAACCTACAGTATACCACACCAGATTATTATAAATACAGCCCTATATAGTTATCCAGTGAACCTACAGTATACCACACCAGATTATTATAAATACAGCCCTATATAGTTATCCAGTGAACCTACAGTATACCACACCAGATTATTATAAATACAGCCCTATATAGTTATCCAGTGAACCTACAGTATACCACACCAGATTATTATAAATACAGCCCTATATAGTTATCCAGTGAACCTACAGTATACCACACCAGATTATTATAAATACAGCCCTATATAGTTATCCAGTGAACCTACAGTATACCACACCAGATTATTATAAATACAGCCCTATATAGTTATCCAGTGAACCTACAGTATACCACACCAGATTATTATAAATACAACCCTATATAGTTATCCAGTGAACCTACAGTATACCACACCAGATTATTATAAATACAGCCCTATATAGTTATCCAGTGAACCTACAGTATACCACACCAGATTATTATAAATACAGCCCTATATAGTTATCCAGTGAACCTACAGTATACCACACCAGATTATTATATATACAGCCCTATATAGTTATCCAGTGAACCTACAGTATACCACACCAGATTATTATATATACAGCCCTATATAGTTATCCAGTGAACCTACAGTATACCACACCAGATTATTATATATACAGCCCTATATAGTTATCCAGTGAACCTACAGTATACCACACCAGATTATTATAAATACAGCCCTATATAGTTATCCAGTGAACCTACAGTATACCACACCAGATTATTATAAATACAACCCTATATAGTTATCCAGTGAACCTACAGTATACCACACCAGATTATTATATATACAGCCCTATATAGTTATCCAGTGAACCTACAGTATACCACACCAGATTATTATAAATACAGCCCTATATAGTTATCCAGTGAACCTACAGTATACCACACCAGATTATTATAAATACAGCCCTATATAGTTATCCAGTGAACCTACAGTATACCACACCAGATTATTATAAATACAACCCTATATAGTTATCCAGTGAACCTACAGTATACCACACCAGATTATTATAAATACAACCCTATATAGTTATCCAGTGAACCTACAGTATACCACACCAGATTATTATAAATACAACCCTATATAGTTATCCAGTGAACCTACAGTATAACACACCAGATTATTATAAATACAGCCCTATATAGTTATCCAGTGAACCTACAGTATACCACACCAGATTATTATAAATACAGCCCTATATAGTTATCCAGTGAACCTACAGTATACCACACCAGATTATTATAAATACAACCCTATATAGTTATCCAGTGAACCTACAGTATACCACACCAGATTATTATAAATACAGCCCTATATAGTTATCCAGTGAACCTACAGTATACCACACCAGATTATTATAAATACAGCCCTATATAGTTATCCAGTGAACCTACAGTATACCACACCAGATTATTATAAATACAGCCCTATATAGTTATCCAGTGAACCTACAGTATACCACACCAGATTATTATAAATACAGCCCTATATAGTTATCCAGTGAACCTACAGTATACCACACCAGATTATTATAAATACAGCCCTATATAGTTATCCAGTGAACCTACAGTATACCACACCAGATTATTATAAATACAGCCCTATATAGTTATCCAGTGAACCTACAGTATACCACACCAGATTATTATAAATACAGCCCTATATAGTTATCCAGTGAACCTACAGTATACCACACCAGATTATTATAAATACAGCCCTATATAGTTATCCAGTGAACCTACAGTATACCACACCAGATTATTATAAATACAGCCCTATATAGTTATCCAGTGAACCTACAGTATACCACACCAGATTATTATAAATACAGCCCTATATAGTTATCCAGTGAACCTACAGTATACCACACCAGATTATTATAAATACAACCCTATATAGTTATCCAGTGAACCTACAGTATACCACACCAGATTATTATATATACAGCCCTATATAGTTATCCAGTGAACCTACAGTATACCACACCAGATTATTATATATACAGCCCTATATAGTTATCCAGTGAACCTACAGTATACCACACCAGATTATTATAAATACAGCCCTATATAGTTATCCAGTGAACCTACAGTATACCACACCAGATTATTATAAATACAGCCCTATATAGTTATCCAGTGAACCTACAGTATACCACACCAGATTATTATAAATACAACCCTATATAGTTATCCAGTGAACCTACAGTATACCACACCAGATTATTATAAATACAGCCCTATATAGTTATCCAGTGAACCTACAGTATACCACACCAGATTATTATAAATACAGCCCTATATAGTTATCCAGTGAACCTACAGTATACCACACCAGATTATTATAAATACAGCCCTATATAGTTATCCAGTGAACCTACAGTATACCACACCAGATTATTATAAATACAGCCCTATATAGTTATCCAGTGAACCTACAGTATACCACACCAGATTATTATAAATACAGCCCTATATAGTTATCCAGTGAACCTACAGTATACCACACCAGATTATTATAAATACAGCCCTATATAGTTATCCAGTGAACCTACAGTATACCACACCAGATTATTATAAATACAGCCCTATATAGTTATCCAGTGAACCTACAGTATACCACACCAGATTATTATAAATACAGCCCTATATAGTTATCCAGTGAACCTACAGTATACCACACCAGATTATTATAAATACAGCCCTATATAGTTATCCAGTGAACCTACAGTATACCACACCAGATTATTATAAATACAGCCCTATATAGTTATCCAGTGAACCTACAGTATACCACACCAGATTATTATAAATACAACCCTATATAGTTATCCAGTGAACCTACAGTATACCACACCAGATTATTATATATACAGCCCTATATAGTTATCCAGTGAACCTACAGTATACCACACCAGATTATTATATATACAGCCCTATATAGTTATCCAGTGAACCTACAGTATACCACACCAGATTATTATAAATACAGCCCTATATAGTTATCCAGTGAACCTACAGTATACCACACCAGATTATTATAAATACAGCCCTATATAGTTATCCAGTGAACCTACAGTATACCACACCAGATTATTATAAATACAACCCTATATAGTTATCCAGTGAACCTACAGTATACCACACCAGATTATTATAAATACAGCCCTATATAGTTATCCAGTGAACCTACAGTATACCACACCAGATTATTATAAATACAGCCCTATATAGTTATCCAGTGAACCTACAGTATACCACACCAGATTATTATAAATACAACCCTATATAGTTATCCAGTGAACCTACAGTATACCACACCAGATTATTATAAATACAGCCCTATATAGTTATCCAGTGAACCTACAGTATACCACACCAGATTATTATAAATACAGCCCTATATAGTTATCCAGTGAACCTACAGTATACCACACCAGATTATTATAAATACAACCCTATATAGTTATCCAGTGAACCTACAGTATACCACACCAGATTATTATAAATACAGCCCTATATAGTTATCCAGTGAACCTACAGTATACCACACCAGATTATTATAAATACAGCCCTATATAGTTATCCAGTGAACCTACAGTATACCACACCAGATTATTATAAATACAGCCCTATATAGTTATCCAGTGAACCTACAGTATACCACACCAGATTATTATAAATACAGCCCTATATAGTTATCCAGTGAACCTACAGTATACCACACCAGATTATTATAAATACAGCCCTATATAGTTATCCAGTGAACCTACAGTATACCACACCAGATTATTATAAATACAGCCCTATATAGTTATCCAGTGAACCTACAGTATACCACACCAGATTATTATAAATACAGCCCTATATAGTTATCCAGTGAACCTACAGTATACCACACCAGATGATGACACCACACTAATGAAATGCATGTTGAAGGCCTATTGCTGGTCAACCAGCTTACCTACGCCTTGTGTGTGTGAACGTCCCAAATGGGACCCTATTCCCTTTATCGTGCAATACTTTTGACCAGACCCCTAAGGGTAGTGCACTATATAGAGAATAGGGTGCCATTTGGGACGTAACCCTTGTGTCTGAGCAATTTAAAGTCAGTAAGATGATATGAGCTGTCATTACTGTTCATAACATCTCTTATGTAATGATTATGACAGTTATGTAGGCTTTACGACAGGTTATGTAGGCCTTACGACAGGGTAAAAAAAAAAAAAAAAAGCAGACATTGAATATCCCTTTGAGCATGGTGAAGTTATTAATTACACTTTGAATGGTGTATCAATACACCCAGTCACTACAAAGATACAGGCGTCCTTCCTAACTCAGTTGCCAGAGAGGAAGGAAACCACTCAGGGATTTCACCATGAGGCCAATGGTGATATTAAAACAGTTACAGAGTTTAATGGCTGTGAGGAGAAAACTGAAGATGGATCAACAGCAATGTAGTCACTCCACAATACTAACCGAACTGACAGAGTGAAAAGAAGGAAGTCTGTACAGAAAAAATATATTCCAAAACATGCATCCCGTTTGCAACAAGGCACTAAAGTAATACTGCAAAAATGTGGCAAAGAAATGCAAAGCGTTGTGTTTGGGGCGAATCCAACACAACACATTTAAAACACACGGTTGTGATACAGCTCGGGATCGAACCAGGGTCTGTAGTGACGCCTCTAACACTGAGATGCAGTGCCTTAGACCACTGCGCCACTAGGGAGCCCAACACAACACATCACTGAGTACCACTACATATTTTAAAGCATGGTGGTGAATGCATCATGTTATGGGTATGCTTGTCATTGGAAAGGAGTAGGGAGTTTTTCAGGATAAAAAGAAACAGAATAGAGATAATCACAGGTAAAATTCTACAGAAGCCCTTGTTTCCAACAGACACTTGGAGATAAATTCACCTTTCAGCAGGACAGTAACCTAAAACACAAGGCCAAATATACGCTGGAGTTGCTTACCAAGAAGACGGTGAATATTCTTGAGTGGCGTTACAGTTGACTCAAAACTGCTTGAAAATATATTGCAAGACTTGAAAATGTCTGTCTAGCAATGATCAACAACCAATATTGTACAGTCCAGGTGTGCAACGCTCTTAATGTCTTACCCAGAAAGACTCACAGTTGTAATCACTGCCAAAGGGGATTCTAACATGTATTGACTCAGGGGGTTGAATACTTATGTAATTAAGATATATTTGTCAGACATATTTTACAAAACGTTAGAATTTGTGTATTTTGTATAGATCGTTGACGCAAAAATTACAATTAAATCCATTTTAATCCCTCTTTGTAACACAACAAAATGTAGAAAAAGTCAAGGGGTCTGAATACTTTCTGAAGGTACTGTGTATACAGTGCATTCGGAAAGTATTCAGACCCCTTGACTTTTTCCAAATGTTCTTATTCTAACATTGATTAAATTGTTTTTTCCCCTCATCAATCTACACACAATAACCCATAATGACAAAGCAAAAACAGGTTTTTAGAAATGTTTGCTAATTTGAAGCATCTTTGGCAGCGATTACAGCCTTGAGTCTTCTTGTGTATGAACCTACAAGCTTGACACACCTGTATTTGGGGAGTTTCTCCCATTCTTCTCTGCAGATCCTCTCAAGCTCTGTCAGGTTGGATGGGGAGCGTCGCTGCAGTTATTTTCTGGTTTCTCCAGAGATGTTCGATCGGGTTCAAGTCCGGGCTCTGGCTGGGCTACTCAAGGACATTGAGACTTATCCTGAAGCCACTCCTGCGTTGTCTTGGCTGTGTGCTTAGGGTCTTTGTCCTGTTGAAAGGTGAAGCTTTGCCCCAGTCTGAGGTCCTGAGCGTTCTGGAGCAGGTTTTCATCAAGGAAATCTCTGTACATTCATCTTTCCCTTGATCCTGACTAGTCTCCCAGCCCCTGCATGTTAAAAATGTCCCCACAGCATGAAGCTGCCACCCCCATGCTTCACCATAAGGATTGTGCCAGGTTTCCTCCAGACGTGACACTTGGCATTCAGGCCAAAGAGTTCAATCTTAGTTTCATCAGACCAGAGAATCTTGTTTCTCATGATCTGATAGTCCTTTAGGTGCCTACTGGCAAACTTCAAGGTGGCTGTTCCTTTTACTGAGAAGTGGGTTCAGTCTGGCCACTGTCCCATAAAGGTCTGATTGGTAGAGTGCTGCAGAGATGGTTGTCCTTCTGGAAGGTTCTCCCATCTCTACAGAGGAACTCTGGAGCTCTATCAGAGTGACCATCGGGTTCTTGGTCACCTCCCTGACCAAGGCCCTTCTCCCCAGATTGCTCAGTTTGGCCGAGCGGCCAGCTCTAGGAAGGAACTTGGTGGTTCCAAACTTCTTCCATTTAAGAATGATGGAGGCCACTGTGTTCTTGGGGACGTTTAATGCTGGAGAAATGTTTTGGTACCCTTCCCCAGATCTGAGCTCTACGGACAATTCCTTGCACCTCGATTTTTGCTCTGACATGCACTGTCAACTGTGGGACCTTATATATACAGGTGTGTGCCTTTCCAAATCATTACCAAATTTGCATTTCTAAAAACCTGTTTTTGTGTGTAGATTGATGAGGAAATGTTTTTATTAATACATATTAGAATAAGGCTGTAATGGTGAGAGAGACAACCATAGGGTTCGGAGAACAGCTGATGGTGCATTCATTCAGACTAAAGATAATGAAGGAGAAAAGCATCTAGAGTCGATATGAAACGTGAACAAACTGTATTCTACAAAATGAAATTATGAACATAGAAGCAATGCTGTTGTTGAAGTAGTCAATGCAGCTGTGTTTGGCATTCAACAAGATTTTTAACAGTCATCCCGGCCCAGTAACAATCATCATTTCACTCAGCCACCCACTATCCCACCACCAGATAGATATACAGCCCACCAAGACCACTACCAGATATACAGCCCATTATCCCACCAAGACCACTACCAGATATACAGCCCATTATCCCACCAAGACCACTACCAGATATACAGCCCATTATCCCACCAAGACCACTACCAGATATACAGCCCATTATCCCACCAAGACCACTACCAGATATACAGCCCATTATCCCACCAAGACCACTACCAGATATACAGCCCATTATCCCACCAAGACCACTACCAGATATACAGCCCATTATCCCACCAAGACCACTACCAGATATACAGCCCATTATCCCACCAAGACCACCAGATAAAGAGACGAAAGATACATCATTTTATTTCTAGGTAAATTTTTTGGGGGGGAAGCCTGGTTCCCCTTGGATATACAGTCATTTATAAGCCACTGGATATACAGTAACCCACTCTAACCGATCATCACTGTTATGACAGAATATAGGGTGGGATCTGGGTTTGTCCGTAATCTGTCTGTGATGAGGAAAAACAATTACGTTTTGACCCACTAAAATGACAGAGTATGATTTTTGCTCACCACAAGTCTATAACTATTGACCTTCACTTGTAGTAATCTACTTTAAAACAACCAGGGACAACAGTTGATAGAAAATCCATGCGGGCCTGTTCATGAAAAAGATACAATTTCAACTGTTCATAACATTGTGTAAACATTTGTTATGAATAGGTGCTCACCATTACAGGTCCCATCTTCTGCCACGGCGTATCCCAGGAGGCAGGGAGTGGAGCGGCTTACGATGGGGTAGCTGGATGCCACTGGGCCTGGAGGGGGTGGTAGAGGGTAGGGGTCTGGGAACCCCCGCGAGGTGTCTGGGTAGGCGGGCTCCCCGATGGCTGGGGACCCACCTTCCCCTCCTCCACCCCGGGGGTAGGTAGGCTGGCTGTACAGCCCCCGGGGGATGCAGAGATATCCACCGTTCTGGTTCACACACTGCATGTCCCCTCTGCAGGCGTCTGGTACCGTACGACACTCATCAATGTCTTGAGAGGAAGGAAAGTCAGTTAAGGATTAGAAGAAGAGGGAATACATTTATTGTTCCAGAGTGGAAAATTGTCTCGGACAAATAGTAAACAATCTACCTTCAAAACACTGCCTATAGATATAGAATGAATAGATAGGAAGGAGTGATTAAACTCACCGACACATACTCTTGCTCTGCGGTCGTAGGCGAACCCCTCTGTGCAGGTCTATGTGATAGAATAGGAAAAAGCAGATGGCCAAGAGCATTATTCAACCAGTGAGTGACAGCAAAAACAATCACTACAGTAGAAGATTTTGCTAAACTGATTTCATTCAAAGAACTTGAAACACTTGGAACATTGCAGTAACTTTGTTTCATTCATTGTCATATCTTGTTCATAGTTTATCATCCTTCATTTCTGTCACTTTACTCATCATCTCTTTCTGATCCGTGCAGGAATTAATAAAACGCAGACAGACAGACAGACAGACAGGCGGACAGACAGGCAGGCAGGCAGGCAGGCAGACAGACAGGCAGACAGACAGACAGACGGGCGGGCGGGCGGGCAGGCAGACAGACAGACGGGCGGACGGACGGACAGGCAGGCAGGCAGACAGACAGACATCACACAGACGTCTCAAATACCATGAGCGAAAGAAAGGCATGTCTTACCTGACAATTTCCGGAGTGGATGCAACATAAAGCCAACACCAGAACTGTCAACATTCTGAAAATATAGTTTTTTTCAGGAATAGACTTCATTCCACAAGGATGCATAATGAATTACCCACCTAATCGGCCTAATTGGGCTCTAGTATTATTATTTAATGGGACTAATACGTACTATAAAGGCTGTTTTAAAAGGACAAGGATACATCAATCACTGCATGTGCATGAGTATGATTATGTTGGTGACATAAAAGTAAATATATGGCTCTGGATAGAAAACAAAACTTGGTCAACTCGGTCACAACCAACATCATTCACTAACCTTGAGTAAATCCAGACATTCAAGTCACGCATGTCAAAAAGTATAGTCTATGGATCCCGTTGATCAACTGAGACGACCCGTGGATAGTTTGGTACAAGAAAACTGTTGATCCCCTTGCTACTGTTGCGAAGGCGAAAATCCAATGCGCATGTGGTGGGCTACTCTCGCCAATCACACCGCGCCACTACGCGAAAACTATTTGATTAACAGCTGTCCAGTCGACCCAAAGCCTCGATATATGGACCAACTGTAAAGGGAATGTATTTCAAAACGGTCTGGTCTATTTCCGTCGTCTCTCGGCTGTACACATAGTTTAGCAGAACACATGAACTGGCCCCTGAGCGTTTCTGACTACAGCTGGATTCAATTATTATTGAAAGACCGCCCTCACCAAGGCGCGCTGAGGGAGCGGAGAGTCAAACATTTGACATTTAGCAGACGCTTTTATCCAGAGCGACTACAGTAGACCTAGTGAGTGCATACATTTACATACTGACTTTTTTTCATTTTGGTCCCCAATTGGAATTGAACCCCCAAGCCTGGCGTTGCAAGCGCCATGCTCTACTAACTGAGCTACGCGGTACTACAGGCCTACTTGTTTTAAAATACCCAAATGCAGGATGATTTCGCGGGACAGTGTAGTAGCCTACATGGAAAAAAATGTTTTGTCATCAAGATATGCCAAATAAGTAAAAACATGGCCAGGAATCACATTTGTATCTGATTTCAAACCACCTAATAAGATTCAATGTGCTTTTTGGTTGTTCAGACTGCAGGAAAAAGAACAGATTCGAATCAGAGATAAACATTTGTTTATTTTTGAGTCCCTTCAAACTGCCAGTGTGAACAAGGCTTTAGTCTAACTTGTATATATTTGTTAAAATGTTACTGCAGTGGGCTAAATCAGGGGCACACAGAGTGTTTCTTGGTAGTCTTAAATCTACTTTGAAACAAAAGTACACACCTCACACATGTTTATGGTCTTAAAAGACACCTGTACCATGTCAGATATAGAGTTGAAATTTATAAAATAGAGTTTGCATCCCAATGTTACACTTTATATCCATCACAGCTGGTGGGTTTTTGAAATAATGTTTATGAATTATGAAAATTCAGAATAAATTCAATCCATGAGGCCACTTGGTCATTTGACTGCAGGAAAGGGCTAGGAGCTGTGGCAGGGGCACACATGACCTTTATCATATTCTATATGTTCTGTCTGGTTCTGTAGCAAAGGGAACATTGTGCTATCATATTCTGTTTGATTATATTCTATTGTCTGGTTCTGTACAAAAGTGACTGTCTACCTCCAGTACATAGAATTAATCTAGCCTTATTGCGTTGACATGTTAAGGCTTGCCTTTGTCTGGGACTAAATCTCTGGGCTTTCACCAGAGGCCTACATGGCAGTGGTGCTTCAGTAAAACACAGGTGGGTCTCACCTATCAACACAACACCATTCACTGTTACTGTCAGAACACCATTAGATAGATAGATACTTTATTGATCCCCGAGGGGAAATTTCTTTGTCAAGCAGCTACGAAAAGAAACACAGGGCAGGTGCAAAATGCCAGAACGAAAATACACAAAAGACAGATACACGGTACATGATACATAGAGCGGCAGTATGAAAAAGTATAGAAATACAAGAAGTCTGGAGTGCAAAAAAGCTATAAAAAGACATTGCATAGTATGGGTGGATGGCTGAATATGTACAGTCGTGGCCAAACGTTTTGAGAATGACAAGTATTGGTCTCCACAAAGTTTGCTGCTTCAGTGTTCTTAGATCTTTATGTCAGTAGTTACTATGGTAACACTGAAGTATAATTACAAGTATTCCATAAGTGTCAAAGGCTTTCATTGACAATGACATTCAGTTTATGCAGAGTCAATATTTGCAGTGTTGACCCTTCTTTTTCAAGACCTCTGCAACCCGCCATGGCATGCTGTCAGTTAACTTCTTCACAACAATTGAACCTCTCTCCTTGAAGTTCTTGATGATCCGATAAATGGTTGATTTAGGTGCAATCTTATCAGCAGCAATATCCTTGCCTGTGAAGCCCTTTTTGTGCAAAGCAATGATGACGGCACGTGTTTCCTTGCAGGTAACCATGGTTGACAGAGGAAGAACAATGATTTCAAGCACCACCCTCCTTTTAAAGCTTTCCAGTCTGTTATTCTGACTCAATCAGCATGACAGAGTGATCTCCAGCCTTGTCCTCGTCAACACTCTCACCTGTGTTAACGAGACAATCACTGACATGACGGCAGCTGGTCCTTTTGTGGCAGGGCTGAAATGCAGTGAAAATGTTTTTTTGGGGATTAAGTTCATTTTCATGGCAAAGAGGGACTTTGCAATTAATTGCAATTCATCTGATCACTCTTCATGACATTCTGGAGTATATGCAAATTGCCATCATCAACACTGAGGCAGCAAACTTTGTGGAGACCAATACTTGTGTCATTCTCAAAACGTTTGACCACGACTGTATATAGGCTAGTTGTTCTGAGTTGCAGTGTATAGAGGCTAGTTGTTCTGAGTTGCAGTGTATAGAGGCTAGTTGTTCTGAGTTGCAGTGTATAGAGGCTAGTTGTTCTGAGTTGCAGTGTATAGAGGCTAGTTGTTCTGAGTTGCAGTGTATAGAGGCTAGTTGTTCTTTGCTGAAGAGGTCAAGGTGGAAAATGGTGCAAATTGAAAATACCTGGATACTTGTGGAGATCAATATGTACAGAGAAAAGCTTCAACTCAAAAGGAGGAGACAGACCTACAGAACTCTGAGGGGAAAGTAATACCTTTATTTTATCAAAACACTGCATATTTAACACCTGTTTTGGGGATTATGAGGCTATATCATTTCAATATTAATTTGACTATTTTACCTCAGAAGTATCGGTGAAATTAATTTTCCAGCAGTTAACTGTGGAGGATAAAAATGTAGAGCTAACTTGACAGAGTTGGCTAGACATCAGGTAAAGCTTTTAATGTGCAGTTGTTTTTACAACTTTGTAAATATATATTTATATTTATTAATTTACAAACCAAATCATATACCCATCTTAATAGCAAAATTGGTAGGCACTTTAGACAGTACTTTCAGAACTGCCTTAAGTGTCTACAAATATGAAAAATATCACCCATTTACATATACAAGTTTGGAATATTATTACTTCAAGGGTTTTTCTTTATTTGCACTTTTTTTCTTTGTAGAATAAAAGTGAAGACATCAAAACTATGATATAACACATATGGAATCATGTAGTAACCCAAAAAAGTGTTAAACAAATCAAAATATATTTCATATTTGAGATTCTTCAAATAGCCACACTTTGCCTTGATGACAGCTTTGCACACTCATGGCATTCTCAACCAGCTTCATGAGGACCGCCACAGGAATGGAAGACCCAGAAATACCTCTGCTGCAGAGGATAAGTTCATTAGAGTTACCAGTCTCAGATTGCAGCCCAAATAAATGCTTCACAGAGTTCAAGTAACAGACACATCTCAACATCAACTGTTCAGAGGAGACTGTGTGAATCAGGCCTTCATGGTCGAATTACTGTAAAGAAATCACTACTAAAGGACACCAATAATAAGAAGAGACTTGCTTGGGCCAAGAAACACAAGCAATGGACATTAGACCGGTGGAAATCTGTCCTTTGGTCTGTAGTCCGAGTTTGAGATTTTTGGTTCCAACCTCAACCAAATTTAGATGGTTTGGGATGAGTCGGACCACAGAGAAGGAAAAGCAGCCAACAAGTGCTCAGCATATGTGGGAACTCCATCAAGACTGATGGAAAAGCATTCCAGGTGAAGCTGGTTGAGAGAATGCCAAGAGTGTGCAAAGCTGTCATCAAGGCAAAGGGTGGCTACTTTGAAGAATCTAAAATATATTCTGACTTTTTTAGTTTTGATGTCTTCACTTTTATTCTAGAATGTAAAAAATAGTGCAAATAAAGAAAACCCCTTGAATGAGTAATATTCCTAACTTTTGACCGGGGGTGTATACACTACCGTTCAAAAGTTTGGGGTCACTTAGAAATGTCCTTGTTTTTGAAAGATAAACACATTTTTTTTCAGAAATACAGTGTAGACATTGTTAATGTTGTAAATGACTATTGTAGCTGGAAACGGCTAATTTTTTATAGAATATCTACATAGGCATACAGATGCCCATTATCAGCAACCTTCACTCTTGTGTTCCAATGGCACGTTGTGTTAGCAAATCCAAGTTTATCATTTTAAAAGGCTAATTGATCATTAGAAAACCCTGTTGCAATTATGTTAGCACAGCTGAAAACTGTTGTGCTGATTAAAGAAGCAATAAAACGGTCCTTCTTTAGACTAGTTGAGTATCTGGAGCATCAGCATTTGTGGGTTCGATTACAGGCTCAAAATGGCCAGAAACAAAGAACTTTCTTCTGAAACTCGTCAGTCTATTCTTGTTCTGAGAAATGAAGGCTATTCTATGCGAGAAATTGCCAAGAAACTGAAGATCTCGTACAGCGCTGTGTACTACTCCCTTCACAGAACAGCGCAAACTGTCTCTAACCAGAATAGAAAGAGGAGTGGGAGGCCCCGGTGCACAACTGAGCAAGAGGACAAGTACATTAGAGTGTCTAGTTTGAGAAACAGACGCCTCACAAGTCCTCAGCTGGCAGCTTCATTAAATAGTACCCGCAAAACACCAGTCTCAATGTCAAGAGGCGAAATATTAAGATGGGCAAAAGAACACAGACACTGGACAGAGGAAGATAAGCCAGTTTGCGCTGTTCTGTGAAGGGAGTAGTACACAGCGTTGTAAGAGATCTTCAGTTTCTTGGCAATTTCTCGCATAGAATAGCCTTAATTTCTCAGAACAAGAATAGACTGACGAGTTTCAGAAGAAAGTTCTTTGTTTCTGGCCATTTTGAGCCTGTAGTCGAACCCACAAATGCTGATGCTCCAGATACTCAACTAGTCTAAAGAAGGCCAGTTTTATTGCTTCTTTAAATCAGCACAACTTTTCAGCTGTGCTACACTGTGTCTACACTGTATTTCTGATCAATTTGATGTTATTTTAATGGACAAAAAAAAAGTTTTTCTTTAAAAAAAAAAGGAAATTTCTAAGTGACCCCAAACTTTTGAACAGTAGTGTATATATACTGTATATACGTACACACACAGTATAAAACTATATAATAGCACTCTATGTTTAATACATACAGCAGTGTTATATAACGCGTCCCAAATAGCACCCCATTCCCTGTAGTGCACTACGTTTGAAGGCTCTGGTAGGGATCGTAGGGATTAGGGTGCCATTTTGCCGGATCAAACAGATTATACTGAAGGCCTATGGTTAAAATAAAATAAACTCCTACACCCCAACAGTCATATTTAGTAGTACACCCGAGATGTTCTCACTCACTCACATTACACAGCTATACACGGGAGACATACACACACAGTTTCCTCTTTGTTCAATGCATAAACTGTCTGTCTGTAACAATACGGTGTCAGAAAAGGTTACACAGACTGATTGAGTGGGAGGGACACTTAGAGCATTGAACAGAAAGTCCTGATTCTACCTCATCTCCTTAAATAGGCAATCTGTAGTTTAAACAACAAAAACCTATGTACCAACGCAGATTGCCCCTTTAATAGTGCCAATGAAATGTCAACACCTAAATAATAAGAACCATCATCCTGTGTGGAAGGTAGTAGAACCATCATCCTGTGTGGAAGGTAGTAGAACCATCATCCTGTGTGGAAGGTAGTAGAACCATCATCCTGTGTGGAAGGTTGTAGAACCATCATCCTGTGTGGAAGGTTGTAGAACCATCATCCTGTGTGGAAGGTTGTAGAACCATCATCCTGTGTGGAAGGTTGTAGAACCATCATCCTGTGTGGAAGGTTGTAGAACCATCATCCTGTGTGGAAGGTAGTAGAACCATCATCCTGTGTGGAAGGTAGTAGAACCATCATCCTGTGTGGAAGGTAGTAGAACCATCATCCTGTGTGGAAGGTAGTAGAACCATCACTGAGTGACAGTTGGAAGAAAGCAGCATACAGTAATAATGTTCCTGCTCCTTCATCTCAGTCTCTGTAGTGTCTACGCTCCTCCTGATTGGATGAGAAGCTTTGGGTGACAGGCCGTGGCTCCAATCACTGCTTGAGTAAGTCTTTGAGCAACTGCCCCCCGCTCTCAGCAGAGACTGGCACGGGGGTGAATGTAGGCAGGTTGTCTGAGATGGGTTTCATTAGGAGGTGGTGGTGCCCTCCCGACGCACTGGAGCTACCACTCCCATGATGCATCAGTGGTACAGCCGCAGAGCGGGGAGCCAGGAAGGGGTTTGACTCCCCGGCTGCTCTCTGTCCCCTACTGGCTGCCGCCACTCCTGAGGAGGAAACAAAGGTTAGATGTCAGAGGTCGGAATAAGCTGGAGGTGGCAGGGGTTGATATGGCCCGGGTTCTGGATAGGGGTGAGACTGAGGGCAGAGGAGTCTGGGCAGAAGGGTCTGGGCAGAAGTCTGAACAATCCCTCTGGGAGCAACTGCTGCCTAGTTGTCTCCGACTGTAAATCATCCAAGCCACACACAGGTGCTAATGCTCTCACTCAACCCTGGCCAGGTTCTTCATATTTCATGCCACATGGGTTCTTCAGCCCTCAGTCTCAACCCAAGCCAAAACCTCTGCTACACTGCCCACTAAACTTCACCCACGAACAATAATATTGTATTACTTTAGCCTGGAACAATATTACCATGACAGCATTACCTTCTGGTTGTTGAGCCCAGGCTGAGCTGGTGGTCCTCCCAGGGGGCGGGGCACTGAGAGGTTTGATGTCATAGACAGGAAGTCTGGGGGCTGGGAGTGCCGGCCTAGACTCCACCTCCAGGAACTTCACAAACATCTCAGAGAACGACTGGAGAAGAAGAACAGAGGAGATCAGAGAACTACTGGAGAAGAAGATCAGAGAACTACTGGAGAAGAAGATCAGAGAACTACTGGAGAAGAAGATCAGAGAACTACTGGAGAAGAAGATCAGAGAACTACTGGAGAAGAAGATCAGAGAACTACTGGAGAAGAAGATCAGAGAACTACTGGAGAAGAAGATCAGAGAACTACTGGAGAAGAAGATCAGAGAACTACTGGAGAAGAATTACAGAGGAGATCATAATAGGGTAGCTAGGTACCAAAGATAGTTTAGCTATGTGTGTGTGCCTATATATGTGTGTGTGTGTCTATATATGTGTGTGTGTGTGTCTATATACACGTGTGTGTATCTGTATGTGTCTATATATATGTGTGTGTGTGTGTGTGTGTGCGTGTGTGTGCGTGTCTATATATGTGTGTGTGTGTGTGTGTGTGTGTGTATAATGTCCATATACTCACGTTGTTGAAGGCCCCCTGGGATACTCCAGGTCTCTGTGGTGTGTTGGGGACACTCTGTACAGCTCTGCCTCCCAACCAGCTGGACACCCAGCCTCCGACACCATGACCCTCCTCCTCCTCCAACATCTACAGTGACATAGGTTAGAAGTCAGAGTTGACCATTAGTCAAGGTCAGAGTGAGGTGACCAGCAGTCAGGGATAGAGGTTACGTATTGGTGGAGAGTCCACTCTAAAATAGTTGATTCCTCGACTCCTTGACCACGAGAGCCGGAGTCGACTCCAAAAATCCTGGAGTTGTTCCACTTTTATTTGCCCAGGCAGCTGATTGGCCTTGAACATGTAGTAGAGACTCTGATAGCAGGAGTCGGAGTCGACTCCAAAGACTCTGATAGCAGGAGTCGGAGTCGACTCCAAAGACTCTGATAGCAGGAGTCGGAGTCGACTCCAAAGACTCTGATAGCAGGAGTCGGAGCCGACTCCAAAAATCCTGGAATTGTTCACGGGCAGTCAACACAATTGTTACAATGTTACACTCAGAGTTTACATATTGACTCATGCAAAGCCTTGGGGGTGCCCAACATTTACATCTTTGACACTTAGGTTAGGGATATTTCAATTGTTATGGGGGGTTCTGATTTGCTATGGGGCGGCCATTGTTATGGGGTGGTTCTGATTTGCTATGGGGCGGCCATTGTTATGGGGTGGTTCTGATTTGCTATGGGGCGGCCATTGTTATGGGGGGTTCTGATTTGCTATGGGGCGGCCATTGTTATGGGGGGTTCTGATTTGCTATGGGGCGGCCATTGTTATGGGGGGTTCTGATTTGCTATGGGGCGGCCATTGTTATGGGGGGTTCTGATTTGCTATGGGGCGGCCATTGTTATGGGGGGTTCTGATTTGCTATGGGGCGGCCATTGTTATGGGGGGTTCTGATTTGCTATGGGGCGGCCATTGTTATGGGGGGTTCTGATTTGCTATGGGGCGGCCATTGCCTAGCTTCTATAATTCCAACCCTGGCAGCCCTCAAATCACATCATTAGTTAGCGCTACACTCTCAGGAGACACATTATAAACACCCAGCCCAGGACGGAGGGGTCAGCCGTGGCTAGACTCTGACCAGGTCACTGATCATGGCATGTTTCCCTTCCTGATAAGTTCAGTGGTGTTAACCAGGAAAAACACGTGCTTCCTCAGGGAATGTAAAAACGCCTACAGACATGGGTGTTGAGTCACAGTGAGACCCAATACATTTATCACTGAGTGACTGGTCCAAAAATACTGTCCTCAAACAATGGTAAGCCGAGGGGAAACTATCATAACTTGGAATACTCAACAGCAGTGGTCACCAACCTCTTCGGAGTCCAGATCTCTTTCTGAATCAGATCTCTTACCGCTCAGATTTTTTAAAAGTCTGACTTAAAAAACATAAGCCTACGCTATATTAACCAATTAAAAACAGTTCTGTAGTAACAAGGTTTGTTCAGTAGGCTATAGGCCCAATACATTATCACTGCATATTGGCTATGCTTGAACTTCCCAGCAAATTTTGTTTTTCTCAGACCATTTAGAATTTATATTTTCAGAAGAAACCGGAGAAAGTCTCCGCACACTTCATCAGATGCAAATGTATTTTAATATAGCTAAGCTTTTGGTCAGTTGACCTTCATTAGAGCATATCTCCACAAACAATAGTGGGACAGATACAGCCACACAGCGAGCCAGAGGTAATTGCAGACACCTGTAGTAATCTAAAGTACCCAAAAGGGCCACAAGATGCCATAATAACAGATATAAATACAGGATAGAATAGAACATGTTATAGATGTATTTCTACTAGAACAAAAACCCATGTACACAGGGAATGTGGTGTTAGTATAAGGAATCCATACTCTCAAAGAAACAAAAAACAATATATAGATATGTAGAACCAGGAGAAGATGAATAAAATGAAAAAAGAAGAGAAGGATAGGAGAGAAGGATAGGATAGGAGAAAAGAAAGATAGGATAGGAGAGAAGAGAAGAATAGGAGAGGAGAAGGTTAGGATAGGACAGAAGAACAGGATAGGAGAGAAGGATAGGAGAGAAGAGAAAGATAGGATAGGATAAAAGAGAAGGATAGGAGAGAAGGATAGGATAGGAGAGAAGAGAAAGATAGGATAGGATAAAAGAGAAGGATAGGAGAGAAGAGAAAGATAGGATAGGAGAGAAGAGAAAGATAGGATATGAGAGAAGGATAGGAGAAGGATAGGAGAGAAGAGAAGAGAAGGACAGGATAGGAGAGAAGGATAGGATAGGAGAAAAGAAAGATAGGATAGGAGAGAAGGATAGGATAGGAGAGAAGAAGGTTAGGATAGGACAGAAGAACAGGATAGGAGAGAAGGATAGGATAGGAGAGAAGAGAAGGATAGGAGAGAAGGATAGGAGAGGACAGAAGGATAGGATAGGAGAGAAGGATAGGATAGGAGAGAAGAGAAGGATAGGAGAGGAGAAGGATAGGAGAGGACAGAAGGATAGGAGAGGAGAGAAGAAGGTTAGGATAGGACAGAAGAACAGGATAGGAGAGAAGGATAGGATAGGAGAGAAGAGAAAGATAGGATAGGATAAAAGAGAAGGATAGGATAGGAGAGAAGAGAAGGATAGGATAGGAGAGAAGAGAAAGATAGGATAGGAGAGGAGAAGGTTAGGATAGGACAGAAGAACAGGATAGGAGAGAAGGATAGGAGAGAAGAGAAAGATAGGAGAGAAGAGAAAGATAGGATAGGAGAGAAGAGAAAGATAGGATAGGATAGGAGAGAAGGATAGGAGAGAAGAGAAGGATAGGAGAGGAGAGAAGAAGGTTAGGATAGGACAGAAGAACAGGATAGGAGAGAAGGATAGGATAGGAGAGAAGAGAAGGATAGGAGAGAAGGATAGGAGAGGACAGAAGGATAGGATAGGAGAGAAGAGAAGGATAGGAGAGGAGAAGGATAGGAGAGGACAGAAGGATAGGATAGGACAGAAGGATAGGATAGGAGAGAAGAAGGTTAGGATAGGACAGAAGAACAGGATAGGAGAGAAGGATAGGATAGGAGAGAAGAGAAAGATAGGATAGGATAAAAGAGAAGGATAGGATAGGAGAGAAGAGAAGGATAGGAGAGGAGAAGGTTAGGATAGGACAGAAGAACAGGATAGGAGAGAAGGATAGGAGAGAAGAGAAAGATAGGATAGGAGAGAAGAGAAAGATAGGATAGGAGAGAAGAGAAAGATAGGATAGGAGAGAAGGATAGGATAGGAGAGAAGGAGAGAAGAGAAGGATAGGAGAGGAGAAGGATAGAAGAGGACAGAAGGATAGGATAGGAGAAGAAGAAGAACAGGATAGGACAGAAGAACAGGATAGGAGAGAAGGATAGGATAGGAGAGAAGAGAAGGATAGGAGAGAAGAAGGATAGGATAGGACAGAAGAACAGGATAGGAGAGAAGGATAGGATAGGAGAGAAGAGAAAGATAGGATAGGATAAAAGAGAAGGATAGGAGAGAAGGATAGGATAAAAGAGAAGGATAGGAGAGAAGAGAAAAACAGGATAGGAGAGAAGAGAAAGATAGGATATGAGAGAAGGATAGGATAGAAGAGAAGGATAGGAGAGAAGAGAAGAGAAGGATAGGAGAGAAGGATAGGATAGGATAGAAGAGAAGGATAGGATAGAAGAGAAGGATAGGATAGGAGAGAAGGATAGGAGAGAAGGATAGGAGAGAAGAGAAGGATAGGAGAGAAGAGAAGGATAGGAGAGAAGAGAAGGATAGGAGAGAAGAGAAGGATAGGAGAGGAGAAGGTTAGGATAGGACAGAAGAACAGGATAGGAGAGAAGGATAGGAGAGAAGAGAAAGATAGGAGAGAAGAAAGATAGGAGAGAAGAGAAAGATAGGATAGGAGAGAAGAGAAAGATAGGATATGAGAGAAGGATAGGATAGGAGAGAAGGATAGGAGAGAAGAGAAGGATAGGATAGGAGAGAAGGATAGGATAGGAGAGAAGAAGAACAGGATAGGAGAGAAGGATAGGGTAGGAGAGAAGAGAAGGATAGGAGAGAAGAGAAGGATAGGAGAGAAGAAGGTTAGGATAGGACAGAAGAACAGGATAGGAGAGAAGGATAGGATAGGAGAGAAGAGAAAGATAGGATAGGATAAAAGAGAAGGATAGGAGAGAAGGATAGGATAAAAGAGAAAGATAGGAGAGAAGAGAAAAATAGAAGAGAAAGATAGGATAGGAGAGAAGAGAAAGATAGGAGAGAAGAGAAAGATAGGATATGAGAGAAGGATAGGATAGAAGAGAAGGATAGGAGAGAAGGATAGGAGAGAAGAGAAGAGAAGGATAGGAGAGAAGAGAAGGATAGGAGAGAAGAGAAGGATAGGAGAGAAGAGAAGGATAGGATAGGAGAGAAGAGAAAGATAGGATAGGAGAGAAGAGAAAGATAGGATAGGAGAGAAGAGAAAGATAGGATAGGAGAGAAGAGAAAGATAGGATAGGAGAGAAGAGAAGGATAGGATAGAAGAGAAGGATAGGATAGAAGAGAAGGATAGGATAGAAGAGAAGGATAGAAGAGAAGGATAGAAGAGAAGAGAAGAGAAGGATAGGAGAGAAGGATAGGAGAGAAGGATAGGATAGAAGGATAGGATAGGAGAGAAGGATAGGATAGGAGAGAAGAGAAGGATAGGAGAGAAGAGAAGGATAGGAGAGAAGAGAAGGATAGGAGAGAAGAGAAGGATAGGAGAGAAGAGAAGGATAGGAGAGAAGAGAAGGATAGGAGAGAAGGATAGGATAGAAGAGAAGGATAGGAGAGAAGGATAGGAGAGAAGAGAAGGATAGGAGAGAAGGATAGGAGAGAAGAGAAGGATAGGATAGAAGAGAAGGATAGAAGAGAAGGATAGGATAGGAGAGAAGAGAAGGATAGGAGAGAAGGATAGGAGAGAAGAGAAGGATAGGAGAGAAGGATAGGATAGGAGAGAAGGATAGGATAGGAGAGAAGGATAAGAGAGGAGGATAGGATAGGAGAGAAAGATAGAAGAGAAGGATAGGAGATAAGAGAAGGATAGGATAGGAGATAAAAGAAGGATAGGATAGGAGAGAAGGATAGGATAGAAGAGAAGGATAGAAGAGAAGGATAGGATAGGAGAGAAGGATAGGAGAGAAGGATAGAAGAGAAGAGAAGGATAGGATAGGAGAGAAGGATAGGAGAGAAGAGAAGGATAGGATAAAAGGATAGGATAAAAGGATAGGAGAGAAGGATAGGCGAGAAGAGAATGATAGAAGAGAAGGATAGGAGAGAATCCCAGATAAAAACGAGGAGGAGGGGAAGAAAGAGGGAGTAAAGAGGAGGAGGAGGAAGGGTGTTGTCAGTCACCTGGTTGACCTCATCCTTGTCCAGTCCCAGGACACTACCCATGAGCCTCAGCACCTCGGAGCGTTTGGGTTTAGGGGTGTGGAAGTACCCCATGAACAGGTTCCGCATCAAAGCCCTGAGCAGACAGAATAAAATGAAAAGTAAATAGCCATGTCCGAGCCAGAACAGCACGTTTCTGGAGCGTGAGGCAACTTGTACAAGTACACCCCCTAGACAGGACGTCTGAGCAGACAACATACCATGGGCCACAAAGAGTCATTACACTGGCATGATGGGAAAATAGTATGGCCTACAATCTATTACATACAGCTCTATTAATACAGTCTACAATCTATTGCATACAGCTCTATTAATACAGTCTACAATCTATTACATACAGCTCTATTAATACAGTCTACAATCTATTGCATACAGCTCTATTAATACAGTCTAAAATCTATTACATACAGCTCTATTAATACAGTCTAAAATCTATTACATACAGCTCTATTAATACAGTCTACAATCTATTGCATACAGCTCTATTAATACAGTCTACAATCTATTACATACAGCTCTATTAATACAGTCTACAATCTACTGCATACAGCTCTATTAATACAGTCTACAATCTATCGCATACAGCTCTATTAATACAGTCTACAATCTATTGCATACAGCTCTATTAATACAGTCTGCAATCTATTGCATATAGCTCTATTAATACAGTCTACAATCTATTGCATACAGCTCTATTAATACAGTCTACAATCTATTGCATACAGCTCTATTAATACAGTCTACAATCTATTGCATACAGCTCTATTAATACAGTCTACAATCTATTGCATATAGCTCTATTAATACAGTCTACAATCTATTGCATACAGCTCTATTAATACAGTCTACAATCTATTGCATATAGCTCTATTAATACGGCCTACAATCAATCTATTACATACAGCTCTATTAATACGGCCTACAATCAATCTATTACATACAGCTCTATTAATACGGCCTACAATCTATTACATACAGCTCTATTAATACGGCCTACAATCTATTACATACAGCTCTATTAATACGGCCTACAATCAATCTATTACATATAGCTCTGTGTTTGGTGGATGATATCAAATGGCAATTTCATGACCTAACAACTAATGTTTTTCAACATTTGTTTGAGAAGATAAACATTGTAATATGTCGTTAACACTGTAATCTTCAATTTACATGAAAGACGAAATGTGCGATTAAATACCAGGGTTGGGTTGAATTCCAATTGAAGTCAGTCAATTCAGGAAGTAGACAAATTCAATTCAATAAGCAGAAAAGGAAAAACTATTAATTAAAAAAGTTTTTCCATCTTTTAATTATAAATTCAAATCACTTCCTGAATTGAATGACTTTCATTTGAATTGTCCCCGACCCTGTTAAATACATTATCTTCATTCAGTGTGTTGCTGGACTTACTGGTCTACTTTTCCCTCTGTGCTATTCAGCAGGTTCATCAACTTGTCCTGAGCCTCTTCCAACATCTCCTGCCTCACGTCCACTGTAAAACACACACACACACACACACACACACACACACACACACACACTCAACGTGCTGCAGCTCCGTGGATGTCTGAAGCATGGTTAGCATGGCTATATTCAACAGTTAAGTCTGACTGTTGGACTAAAAAGTTGACATATTTGTGTAACAGGTAGATCAGGATGTTGGCCCTCAGTACAACGTCCAGACCGACCCTCCTTTAACTGTTTCACAGGACATGTTGGCCCTCAGTACAACGTCCAGACCGCCCCTCCTTTAACCGTTTCACAGGACATGTTGGCCCTCAGTACAACGTCCAGACCGCCCCTCCTTTAACCGTTTCACAGCCTTATTAGTTAAATAAATGGATATGCTCACAGCTCACAAATGTCTGTATTTCTGTGGTGTATGAAAACAGACTGGGGATGTGTATGTTCGTCTGAGAATGTGTTGTGATGTAATGCCCCTGTCTGAAGCTGATAGGGTGAAACTATACCCCAGACAACCCTGTCTGAACCTGGTACACACTTTCTTGGCATTCAGCTTAGACAAACGAACCTGGTTAAAAAAAAGTTGAGTCGGCATCAAAATGGCACCTTATTCCCATAGTCTCTCTCACTCTCTCACCTTGTTTCTTGAACTCTTCCAGCTGTTCTTCCTTCAGGTCCAGCTGGTCAGTGAGTCTGGAGGCTGAGTCCAGAGCTGCATTAGCCTCATCTAGGTTGATCTGAGATGGATGGATAAGATAAATAGACCAATAAATCAGAATGAAATATAAGGAGTGGATGTTGTTATGAAGTCTCCTACCTGAAGAGCGGAGGCTCTGTCCTCCAGTTGAAGAGTTTTTCTTCTCCACTCCTGCTTCTCCTTCTTGTACCTCTCCAGCTCTGATGAATACATCGCTTTCTCCTCTGTTGGGAGGACAATGGAGAGAGGAGGTTTCTCTCTTTATTTATATTTTCTCTATCATCAGAGTCAATGGTGCCTTTAGATTCCACTGGTCCCAGATCTGTTAGTGCTGTATAGACAACTCTATGGTCACTGAGGCTGTAGTGAGAATATAGCCTGGTCCTAGATCTGTTGGTGCTGTATAGACAACTCTATGGTCACTGAGGCTGTAGTGAGAATATAGCCTGGTCCCAGATCTGTTAGTGCTCTTGCCAAATCCTATGGTCCTTATCACGGTATTACATCGATCATAGAAGCTATCTACACAGCACAAAAAGATCTGGGACCAGGCTAGAGGAGGACAGTAGTCTTACCTTGCTGAAACTGCTCTAGCACCATCTGGAGGTTGGACAGGGACACAGCGTACTGGTTAACCTGGTCCTGTGCTGCTCTGAGCTGGATCAAGGCCTCGTCTCTCTGCCTCACTGTTCCACTCAGCTGCTCCTGGAGAGACTCCACCTGGAGAGAAGCCTGGTGGCTACAAGACAAACAAGAAGATGGACTCACTTGTTCCTCCTTGCTACTCCCACCTCTGTGTGTCTTTCAGAGGGGTTGGGATAGTGCAGAATACAACTTTCCATTGGACATCCATTTCTGTGTTGGTGGACTTGGGACAATAAAGTATTGATCCACCTCGAACATCACCAGAGATAAATACAGCACCATATGTTTTCAGGGTCTAGTTCATTAGGACACACAGTAGCAAAATGTTTTAAGACGTTTCAAAACGTTCAGATAGTACTTCCCTGTTTCATCTTCGTGCCTACTTGACCCAGACCATGTTTACCTGGTGCTCTCCACCTGACTGGAGGAAGTGGCCAGTCTGTCATCCAATAGCGTGACTCTCCTACGTAGCTCCGCCTCCCTGTCCTCAGCAGCCAGGGCCTCCCGTGTGTAGGAATCCTCTATCTCCAGCAGGTGGTTACGTAGCCGGTCCAGCTCCAACCTCAACCGCTGCTCCCTGTCCTTCACATGCTGCAGCTGAGAGAGAGAGAGAGAGAGAGAGAGAAGAGAAGAGAGGAGAGGAGAGCGAGAGCGAGAGAGAAGAGAAGAGAGGAGAGGAGAGCGAGAGCGAGAGAGAAGAGAGGAGAGGAGAGCGAGAGCGAGAGAGAAGAGAGAGAGAGACAGAGGAGAGAGAGAGAGACAGAGGAGAGAGAGAGAGAGAGAGAGAGAGAGAGAGAGAGAGAGAGAGAGAGAGAGAGAGAGAGAGAGAGAGAGAGAGAGAGAGAGAGAGAGAGAGAGAGAGAGAGGAGAGAGACAGAGGAGAGAGAGAGAGACAGATGAGAGAGAGAGACAGAGGAGAGAGAGAGAGACAGAGGAGAGAGAGAGACAGAGGAGAGAGAGAGAAGAGAGAGAGAGAGAGACAGAGGAGAGAGAGAGAATAGAGAGAGAGACGTGGAGAGAGCAAGAGAGAGAGAGGAGGGAGAGAGGAGAGAGAGAGAGACAGGAGAGAGAGAGGAGAGAGAGACCGACGTGGAGAGAGCGAGAGAGAGAGAGGAGGGAGAGAGGAGAAAGTACAAATGATCACATGTAGTAACTAGTAACAGCGCCACCCTCAGGCACTCCAGGTAAGTACATGTACATACATAACATATTCATCATTTTACATTTACATGTTAGTCATTTAGCAGACGCTCTTATCCAGAGAGACTTAGTTAGTTAGTGTATAGATGTTCATACTTCTTTCATACTGGTCCCCCGTGGGAATCGAACCCACAACCCTGGCGTTGCAAGCGCCATGCTTTACCATCTGAGCTACACGGGACTATTCAGACTTACACCCCCGGTCAAAAGTTTGGAATATTACTCATTCAAGGGTTTTTCTTTATTTGCACCATTTTGTTTATTGTAGAATAAAAGTGAAGACATCAAAACTATGACATAACACATATGGAATCATGTAGTAACCAAAAAAGTGTTAAATCAAAATATATTTTATATTTGAGATTCTTCAAATAGCCATCCCTTTCCTTGCTGACAGCTTTGCACACTCATGGCATTCTCTCAACCAGCTTCATGAGGACCACCACAGGAATGGAAGACCCAGAAATACCTCTGCTGCAAAGGATAAGTTCATTAGAGTTACCAGTCTCAGATTGCAGCCCAAATAAATGCTTCACAGAGTCCAAGTAACAGACACATCTCAACATCAACTGTTCAGAGGAGACTGTGTGAATCAGGCCTTCATGGTCGAATTGCTGCAAAGAAATCACTACTAAAGGACACCAATAAGAAGAAGAGACTTGTTTGGGCCAAGAAACAAGCAATGGACATTAGACCGGTGGAAAGTTTAGATTTTTGGTTCCAACCTCAACCAAATTTTGATGGTTTGGGATGAGTCGGACCGCAGCGTAGGAAAAGCAACCAACAAGTGCTCAGCATATGTGGGAACTCCTTCAAGAAAAGTAGTCCCGTGTAGCTCAGATTGTAGAGCATGGCGCTTGCAACGCCAGGGTCGTCTGCTAAATGACTAAAATGTAAATGAAAAGCATTCCAGGTGAAGCTGGTTGAGAGAATGCCAAGAGTGTGCAAAGCTGTCAGCAAGGCAAAGGGTGGCTACTTGAAGAATTTTTTTAAATATATTTTTTTAGCCATTTTAGAATAAGGCTGTAACGTAACAAAATGTGGAAAAAGTCAAAGGGTCTGGTAAATTTCTCAAATGTCCGGTAAATTAAAATGGAAACCCTGGATAGGCCACATTTTCCTAACGGAAACCCTGGATGGGCCACGGAAACCCTGGTGTGTCCATCCATCCTACCTCTGTCTGTACGGCTGTGGTCTCCATCTGTTTCTGTTTGAGTGCCAGCATGACCTGGTCCCTCTCCTGCTGGAAGGCCACAGCTTTCTCCTGCATGGACCTCAGCTCATTCAGGAGCTGGTTCAGCTCCCCAGACTTCTGACTGTTGCCCTGGGAAACATATCAATAAAATAGATAAATCAGCTGGTTCTGCTTCCCGCTCTTCTGACTGTTGCTATGGGACACCGTAATGGAAGGGTGAGGTATATAATAAAGGTGCAGTGAAACGTGTTTTACAGTGTCATGCACATGATTTGTTTGTGAAACAACAATGGAAGGTTCAGGAAAGAATACATTATTGATCCTTTTGTGAAAAGATTTAACCAAGTGTTTCTCAATTCATTTAAACTATTTATTAGCCTATTTTAATTTGATTGCATTTCTCATTCCTCCTTCGCTAGATTTGTTATCTATTACTAAATAAAGGATGTGAGTTATGGCATTTCAAGTCCCAAATTATAATTCTTCCCAAAAAATGTTAGCTAGTTGTTTACATTAAATGATTTTGTAGTTTTCACCAAAATTATCTAAAGTACAAACATCCTAACCTGTTCTCTGTCCTTCAGCATCTTCTCCATGGCAGCAGCCTTCTCTGACATGGCGCTCCTCTCAAACTCCTTCTCCCTCATGAGGAGGGACACCTGCATGTTGGTCTCCTGCAGGGCTCTGAACTCTGACTCCTTCTCCCTGCTCCGCTGGGCCACAGCCTCATTCTCATCCTTCAATACAATAACTTCATTGTCCAGGTTACAGCCAACAATGGAAATGTATCTTCTGCTCCGTTTCAACCCCCTCCAGACAGCACACATCACACATACCCAACGATAGAGAAATGTCTTCATGATGTGAACTTAGCAGCCCTCCAGTTGCCAGATCAATTCCCCCCTTTTTCTAGCGCCCAGCCCAGGGTTCTAAATGGCTACCTTTCGGCTACAGGTCTAACTCCTTAGCCGCTGGGCTACCTACCTTCAGCTTCCTGGTATCCATCTCCAGGAGAAGGGCTCGCTCCTTCAGGTTGGTCACGGCCTGTTTTAACACCTCGTTGTCACTTTCACGGTTCCTCAGGCTCTCACTCACCTGGAGAAATTAACAGATGCATAGATTGAATGCCTGCTTGAACTTCCTGCTTTGCACCTATGTGGACACTCAAAATGGCTGCCAGTCCACCCATTATGAAATCATTGACAGTTGTACTCAGGGTTCATTACTCACTTGATTCTTAATAGCGCATACGCTGTGCCTTCCTCATCTCTCACACACACACACACACACACACACACACACACACACACACACACACACACACACCTGGTTGAGTTGATCTCCTTTAGTCTTGATGAGCAGGTCTTTCTCCCTGACAGAGCTCTGCAGAGCGTCCAATCTCTCTCTGACCTGTCTGGCCTCCTCAGCCTGACCACGCTGCTCGCTGTCTGACACCTGGGCTGAGTTAGACAGGCGGTGGTTGTTCTCCTGCAAGGTCCTGATCATAGTCTCCCTCTCAGACAGGAGAGCTCTCAGAGACTCCAGCTCCTGTCTCAGTCCTTCCTGGTTCCCTGGTGTTGGAGTTGGTGCTGCCAACTGGTGTCTGGGAGGTTCCATTGCAGCAGGAGGTTGGGCAGCAGACGTCAGGGTAGCAGACAGTGTGGTGACTTGGGGACTCTGCGCCACACTGTCCAGTTTCCCCAGGAGGACATCTTTAGTACTGCTCAGCTGGCTGATGGTCTGTTGGACATGGGCTAGTTCATGACTGAGACTCCCTAGCTTCCTCTCCTTCTGCTCATAGCTATGGATGAGACGGCTGTAGTCCACAGAGAGATTGGAGGTGCAGTCGTTGTCTGCATCCACCTAGGATTAGAACCAAACAGTCCTTTATTCATCCCAAAGCTGTGGCTATAGACTGGCCACAACAACTTTAGGAAAACACCTTCGTAGGCTAGAATATTTGGGATTGTTTTTAATAATGAAAAGCTCTACAAATAAAATATATTATTATTATTATTATTATTATTGGGAAACAAGCTACTGTTCATAACTAACTTGTCGAAAAGCTTTTATTTTAGGCCAGTAGGACAGGTTATTGGACATTTGGTTCTCAACCTCCTGGCCTGCATGGACCATTTCTTTTTCATTAATTAGCATGACATTTATTGAACTTTAAATTAGATTTGTCTATGTGCTATTCATCCCTTAGCCGACAAGGTGAAGAAAAAAAAAAACAGTTGGTGTCCATGAGCAAGGCACTTAACCATAATTTGCTCCAGGGGCTGACCCTGTAGGTAGGCCATCATTGTAAATAAGAATTTGTTCTTAACTGATTTACCTAGTTAAATAAATAAATAAATATATAAACGTTATCACGACAACTAGCTAATGTTATGATCACGACACAACTAGCTAATGTTATGATCCCAACACAACTAGCTAACGTTATGATCACGACACAACTAGCTAACGTTATAATCCCAACACAACTAGCTAACGTTATAATCCCAACACAACTAGCTAACGTTATAATCCCAACACAACTAGCTAACGTTATAATCACGACACAACTAGCTAACGTTATAATCCCAACACAACTAGCTAACGTTATAATCCCAACACAACTAGCTAACGTGATGATCACAACACAACTAGCTAACGTTATAATCCCAACACAACTAGCTAACGTTATAATCCCGACACAACTAGCTAACGTTATAATCCCGACACAACTAGCTAACGTTATAATCCCAACACAACTAGCTAACGTTATAATCCCAACACAACTAGCTAACGTTATAATCCCAACACAACTAGCTAACGTTATAATCACGACACAACTAGCTAACGTTATAATCCCAACACAACTAGCTAACGCTATAATCACGACACAACTAGCTAACGTTATAATCCCAACAAAACTAGCTAACGTTATAATCCCAACACAACTAGCTAACGTTATGATCACAACACAACTAGCTAACTTGAACAAAATCAGTATAAAATTACACTTAATACATCTATACTTGTTTACATTTATAAATAGACACCTTCATAATAATTTACTCTGGCAAGTTTGCCACCTGTGCACTGCAGTATATGGTGATGCCTATAGGGTATATGGTGATGTCTATATGGTATATGGTGATGTCTATAGGGTATATGGTGATGTCTATAGGGTATATGGTGATGTCTATATGGTATATGGTGATGTCTATATGGTGATATCTATAGGGTATATGGTGATGTCTATATGGTATATGGTGATGTCTATATGGTGATGTCTATATGGTGATGTCTATATGGTATATGGTGATGTCTATATGGTGATGTCTATAGGGTATATGGTGATGTCTATAGGGTATATGGTGATGTCTATATGGTGATGTCTATAGGGTATATGGTGATGTCTATAGGGTATATGGTGATGTCTATAGGGTATATGGTGATGTCTATAGGGTATATGGTGATGTCTATAGGGTATATGGTGATGTCTATATGGTATATGGTGATGTCTATAGGGTATATGGTGATGTCTATATGGTGATATCTATAGGGTATATGGTGATGTCTATATGGTGATATCTATAGGGTATATGGTGATGTCTATAGGGTATATGGTGATGTCTATAGGGTATATGGTGATGCCTATAGGGTATATGGTGATGCCTATAGGGTATATGGTGACGCCTATAGGGTATATGGTGACGTCTATAGGGTATATGGTGACGTCTATAGGGTATATGGTGATGTCTATAGGGTATATGGTGATGTCTATATGGTGATGTCTATAGGGTATATGGTGATGTCTATAGGGTATATGGTGATGTCTATAGGGTATATGGTGATGTCTATAGGGTATATGGTGATGTCTATAGGGTATATGGTGATGTCTATAGGGTATATGGTGATGTCTATAGGGTATATGGTGATGTCTATATGGTGATGTCTATAGGGTATATGGTGATGTCTATATGGTATATGGTGATGTCTATAGGGTATATGGTGATGTCTATATGGTGATGTCTATAGGGTATATGGTGATGTCTATGGTGATGTCTATAGGGTATATGGTGATGTCTATATGGTGATGTCTATAGGGTATATGGTGATGTCTATAGGTTATATGGTGATGTCTATATGGTGATGTCTATAGGGTATATGGTGATGTCAATATGGTGATGTCTATAGGGTATATGGTGATGTCTATATGGTGATGTCTATAGGGTATATGGTGATGTCTATATGGTGATGTCTATAGGGTATATGGTGATGTCTATAGGGTATATGGTGATGTCTATATGGTGATGTCTATAGGGTATATGGTGATGTCTATAGGGTATATGGTGATGTCTATAGGGTATATGGTGACGTCTATATGGTGATGTCTATAGGGTATATGGTGATGTCTATATGGTGATGTCTATAGGGTATATGGTGATGTCTATAGGGTGATGTCTATAGAGTATATGGTGATGTCTATATGGTATATGGTGATGTCTATAGGGTATATGGTGATGTCTATAGGGTATATGGTGATGTCTATAGGGTATATGGTGATGTCTATAGGGTATATGGTGATGTCTATATGGTGATGTCTATATGGTGATGTCTATAGGGTATATGGTGATGTCTATAGGGTATATGGTGATGTCTATAGGGTATATGGTGATGTCTATAGGGTATATGGTGATGTCTATATGGTGATGTCTATAGGGTATATGGTGATGTCTATAGGGTATATGGTGATGTCTATAGGGTATATGGTGATGTCTATAGGGTATATGGTGATGTCTATATGGTGATGTCTATAGGGTATATGGTGATGTCTATAGGGTATATGGTGATATCTATATGGTGATGTCTATAGGGTATATGGTGATGTCTATAGGGTATATGGTGATGTCTATATGGTGATGTCTATATGGTGATGTCTATAGGGTATATGGTGATGTCTATATGGTGATGTCTATAGGGTATATGGTGATGTCTATAGGGTATATGGTGATGTCTATAGGGTATATGGTGATGTCTATAGGGTATATGGTGATATCTATATGGTGATGTCTATATGGTGATGTCTATAGGGTATATGGTGATGTCTATAGGGTATATGGTGATGTCTATATGGTGATGTCTATAGGGTATATGGTGATGTCTATAGGGTATATGGTGATGTCTATAGGGTATATGGTGATGTCTATATGGTATATGGTGATGTCTATATGGTGATATCTATAGGGTATATGGTGATGTCTATATGGTATATGGTGATGTCTATATGGTATATGGTGATGTCTATATGGTGATGTCTATAGGGTATATGGTGATGTCTATAGGGTATATGGTGATGTCTATATGGTGATGTCTATAGGGTATATGGTGATGTCTATAGGGTATATGGTGATGTCTATAGGGTATATGGTGATGTCTATAGGGTATATGGTGATGTCTATAGGGTATATGGTGATGTCTATATGGTATATGGTGATGTCTATAGGGTATATGGTGATGTCTATATGGTGATATCTATAGGGTATATGGTGATGTCTATATGGTGATATCTATAGGGTATATGGTGATGTCTATAGGGTATATGGTGATGTCTATAGGGTATATGGTGATGCCTATAGGGTATATGGTGATGCCTATAGGGTATATGGTGACGCCTATAGGGTATATGGTGACGTCTATAGGGTATATGGTGACGTCTATAGGGTATATGGTGATGTCTATAGGGTATATGGTGATGTCTATATGGTGATGTCTATAGGGTATATGGTGATGTCTATAGGGTATATGGTGATGTCTATAGGGTATATGGTGATGTCTATAGGGTATATGGTGATGTCTATAGGGTATATGGTGATGTCTATAGGGTATATGGTGATGTCTATATGGTGATGTCTATAGGGTATATGGTGATGTCTATATGGTATATGGTGATGTCTATAGGGTATATGGTGATGTCTATATGGTGATGTCTATAGGGTATATGGTGATGTCTATATGGTGATGTCTATAGGGTATATGGTGATGTCTATGGTGATGTCTATAGGGTATATGGTGATGTCTATATGGTGATGTCTATAGGGTATATGGTGATGTCTATAGGTTATATGGTGATGTCTATATGGTGATGTCTATAGGGTATATGGTGATGTCAATATGGTGATGTCTATAGGGTATATGGTGATGTCTATATGGTGATGTCTATAGGGTATATGGTGATGTCTATATGGTGATGTCTATAGGGTATATGGTGATGTCTATAGGGTATATGGTGATGTCTATATGGTGATGTCTATAGGGTATATGGTGATGTCTATAGGGTATATGGTGATGTCTATAGGGTATATGGTGACGTCTATATGGTGATGTCTATAGGGTATATGGTGATGTCTATATGGTGATGTCTATAGGGTATATGGTGATGTCTATAGGGTGATGTCTATAGAGTATATGGTGATGTCTATATGGTATATGGTGATGTCTATATGGTATATGGTGATGTCTATAGGGTATATGGTGATGTCTATAGGGTATATGGTGATGTCTATAGGGTATATGGTGATGTCTATATGGTGATGTCTATATGGTGATGTCTATAGGGTATATGGTGATGTCTATAGGGTATATGGTGATGTCTATAGGGTATATGGTGATGTCTATATGGTGATGTCTATAGGGTATATGGTGATGTCTATAGGGTATATGGTGATGTCTATAGGGTATATGGTGATGTCTATAGGGTATATGGTGATGTCTATATGGTGATGTCTATAGGGTATATGGTGATGTCTATAGGGTATATGGTGATATCTATATGGTGATGTCTATAGGGTATATGGTGATGTCTATAGGGTATATGGTGATGTCTATATGGTGATGTCTATATGGTGATGTCTATAGGGTATATGGTGATGTCTATATGGTGATGTCTATAGGGTATATGGTGATGTCTATAGGGTATATGGTGATGTCTATAGGGTATATGGTGATGTCTATAGGGTATATGGTGATATCTATATGGTGATGTCTATATGGTGATGTCTATAGGGTATATGGTGATGTCTATAGGGTATATGGTGATGTCTATATGGTGATGTCTATAGGGTATATGGTGATGTCTATAGGGTATATGGTGATGTCTATATGGTATATGGTGATGTCTATAGGGTATATGGTGATGTCTATATGGTGATGTCTATAGGGTATATGGTGATGTCTATATGGTGATGTCTATAGGGTATATGGTGATGTCTATATGGTGATGTCTATAGGGTTAAACTAAATATCCCCAGGAGGACAATCAAGTCATCATTATCATAATCTCTGGTGGACAGAAACACGTAACATAACTGGCACCATAGCAACAGACTGTGGGATGGGTTGACTAATGAGGACCTTTGTTCTGGTATGCAGATATTTCAGTACTGATTATTTGGACAAATCACGATTTCACATCTTTCTAATTTGGGAAGAGGATGGGACATCTGCAGAGTTTCTGTTCAGGGTGACTTCGTTAGTTCTTTATCTAAACATTATTACTGTTGGGCAGACTCATTATCATTACATATATTATATATGGTTAATTATTATTATTATGGCTACCTGTCCCTGTAGCTTGTGAAGCTCCTCTACCAGCTGGGCAGATTCATGCTGCATGTTCTTTACCGTGGTGATCACCTGCATCTTCCACTCCTCCATCTTCTTCACCTGAATCATCACAATACATACATTAGACACACATTTATACACGGAATTGCACTATTACACTCCTCATCTGTGATGTGAATAATGTTTTTATGTCTTGTAAGGAGGTTTTATTACACAAGGCATAGATCTGTAAAAACAGACAATAAAATGCTAATATCTTTTCTTACCTGCTGTTTTAAAGTGTCCCTTTCCTGCAGAAGCTCTTCAAACTGGTTGGAGCTGACTCCTCCAGAGTCTCCAGCCTGAAGCACAGAGACCAGGGTCTGGCACTTCTGGGTCAGCGCGTCAATCTCAATGTCCTTTTCTCTGATGATGATAATATTATTATTATTATTATTAATAAAAATAAAGGACACTAGAACAGAACAGTAAATAGAAACATGATATTACCAAGTAGAGCACAGTACACTAGAAAAAGGGGCATGATGGCACCAAAACACAACAATAAAATATATATAATTTAGCAGACACTTTTTCCAAATAGACAGTCATGCACGCATACATACTTTACGTATGGATGGTCCCGGGAATCGAATCCACTATCATGGCGTTGCAAGTGCCTTGCTCTATCAACTGAGCTACTATTTGGCACCAAATTACAACACAACTACACCTGATGATCCGGGACAGGTTCTGGATGGTCTCTCTGAACATCTCCTGGCTGCCTGAAGGGTCTGACATGGTGGACAGCCTCTGGTTCTCCTGCTGGACCTTAAGGAGCACAGCCTCCTTCCCTGCTACAATGTCCATGATGCGGTGGTAGTCTGACCTCAGCTGACTGTTCTCCCTGGTCTTCTCATTCAGCACCGCCAGCACCTACATTAATAATACATTTTACTTTAAGAGTTTTTCAAGAAACCCAAAGTCACTTTACAAAGTCAGCAATAAACAAGCGTCAAACCCAAGACGACTCAAGGCTGTAATCGCTGCCAAAGACGCTTCAACAATGTACTGAGTAAAGGGTCTGAATACTGATGTAAATGTGATATCAGTATATTTTTTACAAATTTGCTAAAAAAACGTTTTTGCTTTGTCATTATGGGGCATTGTGTGTAGATGAGGGACATTTAAATATATATATATATTTTAGAATAAGGCTGTAACGTAACAAAATGTGGAAGAAGTCAAGGGGTCTGAATAGTTTCCGAATGCACTGTATATTTACTGTATGTAGACTACTACATCTATATTATATACTGTATGTAGACTAGTACTACATCTATACTATATAGTGTATGTAGACTAGTACTACATCTATATTATATACTGTATGTAGACTAGTACTACATCTATACTATATAGTGTATGTAGACTAGTACTACATCTATATTATATACTGTATGTAGACTACTACATCTATATTATATACTGTATGTAGAATAGTACTACATCTATACTATATACTGTATGTAGAATAGTACTACATCTATACTATATACTGTATGTAGAATAGTACTACATCTATACTATATACTGTATGTAGAATAGTACTACATCTATACTATATACTGTATGTAGAATAGTACTACATCTATACTATATACTGTATGTAGAATAGTACTACATCTATATTATATACTGTATGTAGAATAGTACTACATCTATATTATATACTGTATGTAGAATAGTACTACATCTATATTATATACTGTATGTAGAATAGTACTACATCTATATTATATACTGTATGTAGAATAGTACTACATCTATAATATTTACTGTATGTAGACTACTACATCTATATTATATACTGTATGTAGAATAGTACTACATCTATACTATATAGTGTATGTAGAATAGTACTACATCTATAATATTTACTGTATGTAGACTAGTACTACATCTATACTATATAGTGTATGTAGAATAGTACTACATCTATATTATATACTGTATGTAGACTACTATATCTATATTATATACTGTATGTAGAATAGTACTACATCTATACTATATAGTGTATGTAGAATAGTACTACATCTATAATATTTCCTGTATGTAGAATGGTACTACATCTATACTATATACTGTATGTAGAATAGTACTACATCTATAATATTTACTGTATGTAGACTAGTACTACATCTATACTATATAGTGTATGTAGACTAGTACTACATCTATACTATATAGTGTATGTAGACTAGTACTATATCTATACTATATAGTGTATGTAGACAGTGTTCTTTGGTCTATATTCTGTATATTCTGTTTGTTCTAACATTCCACTCTTTGTACTCCGTGTCCTATTGACAAACATGTACAACCAGTACAAATAGAGGAATGTTAGCAGAAAACATGACAAGACAAGCACCATTTCACTGTGTCAACTTCCTGGTACAGTACATATACATGTAGTCTACTTGGCTAATAAAGTTGATTGTGACCTGCTCTCTCTCAACAGCGTAGGCCTGCAGCTGCTGCTGGAGGAAGATCACATCCTGGCTGTGGCCTCCTCCACCCAGGGAGACTCTAGCATGCAGCGCCTGGATCTCCAGGTCCTTGAGAGAAAGAATGGTATATTTCAATAAGATGACATTACATAACCTCAAAACATGGATAAACTATACATTTGCTAGCATGGATGGTCAGTTCTTACATCCATAGTCCAGTCTATTAATTTTTCCAACCCCATCCTTCAGCTTTTTACCAAAACAGTTGTTTGAACTGCATATGACACTTTTAAAAATGCATACCTTCTGCAGGACCATCTGGGAGAGTTTCCCCATCTCCTCTCTGGAGACCACCAGTTGGTCCAGCTGTCTGGTCAGGTTCAGGTTCTTCTCATTCAGCTGGCTGATCTCTGTCTCCTTCTCCTTGATGCCCTTAAGATTCAGATCAGATAAGATTTATTAGCAAGAAGGCCACTGTTGCTCAAGCCAGGTGAGATGGATGATGTCATTACATTTATATTCATTTGTCATTTAACAGACGGTAGATGATTTAGTAGATAACAATAATAATAATAATAATAATAATAATAATAATATTATGATGCTTGAAATACCTTCACCAGACGGTCTATCTCCACCTTTGACAGGTCATGTTTCTCGTTGCCGTTCTCTCCATTATTCAGAGACGACTGGGTCTTGTCTTCCTGTTGGAGGATGACCACTTCCTGTTCCTGGGAGGAGTGGGTGTGGCCGAGGTAATCTACTTCCTGCTGCAAGCGCTTAATCTCCTCGTCCTTGGCGTCAATCAGCCTATCGTAGTTCTCTCTGCTCTGCTCGTGGCGTTGGTGGGCCTGCTCCAACTCGTTCTGCTGCGCCTGGAGAGACTGCTGGGTGGAGAGGAGGTGATCCCGCTGCTCCTCCATTCGCCTCCTCAGGGAGAGCACCTCCTCCTCCAGCCCGTCTCTGGAGCTCTTCAGCTGGCTGATCTCAGTCTCCAGCTCTGTGATTCACATAGTCCTCAATGAGACATTCTACCTGGTCAACTCAATCAAAAAGGCCTATTTTTCACAGCGGATAAAACCATGAATTTATTAAAACAGTAAAGTGCATAATCCTCATGATTCCTGCAATAAAAGTATCTTCCCTGCCGCTGAGCCTGCCTGTTTCACTGGGCTGGCTGCTGTAATGAGCGAGCTGTGCCTGCCTGTTTCACTGGGCTGGCTGCTGTAATGAGCGAGCTGTGCCTGCCTGTTTCACTGGGCTGGATGCTGTAATGAGCGAGCTGTGCCTGCCTGTTTCACTGGGCTGGCTGCTGTAATGAGCGAGCTGTGCCTGCCTGTTTCACTGGGCTGGCTGCTGTAATGAGCGAGCTGTGCCTGCCTGTTTCACTGGGTTGGCTGCTGTAATGAGCGAGCTGTGCCTGCCTGTTTCACTGGGCTGGCTGCTGTAATGAGCGAGCTGTGCCTGCCTGTTTCACTGGGCTGGCTGCTGTAATGAGCGAGCTGTGCCTGCCTGTTTCACTGGGCTGGTTGCTGTAATGAGCGAGCTGTGCCTGCCTGTTTCACTGGGCTGGCTGCTGTAATGAGCGAGCTGTGCCTGCCTGTTTCACTGGGCTGGCTGCTGTAATGAGCGAGCTGCTGATGATTGTAGAACATTACAAAATGCAACAACTTTGGAAGCAGTTAGTTGTCCATATTAAAGAGAGGACAGTCAAAGCTTTCTGTAGGTATAATGGTTATTTCTCAACAATCATTACCGAGCGCAAAGCACACTGTTTTACAATCAAGATATCTAATCTGATATGGCTTTGAAATATGTAGCGTGCGATATTGCCATCACGTAGTACGTGATATCGGCCATCACGACTGAATGCAACGTTTTTTTTTACTGTTAAGATTAATACATGGTGTTATATTTAAAGTTTGCGATCTAGCCAATGGGTTTTGAGTTTCTACTTCCTCAGGTGGTGAATTAGGCCTAGATCATATTAGTGCACATAAAGATGAAGGCAAACATCTCTATTGAACAGAAACATTAAACACTGTAGCCCTATTTTGACAGAATATAACAAAAATAGCATAATTTTCAACCCGAAATTCATGACAATCACTGGATTATCAAAATATTTTATCATCATGCTGTTTGGACTGTTAGATGAAAATGTATTTATTGAATACCATCACAGTAGTCTATAACACTTCTTAATAAAGCATTGTGAATGACTTCCTTATAATAACTTTATAAGATCACTCAAATGTATTTATTGTGTGACGCTGCAAATATAATTTTGGGGGTGACAGCAAATCATGGGCTGGTGTCACCAACTGTAAAAGTTAGTTCACCAGGGGAACATTTTAGTCTGGACCCCTGACAATACATACAGACGAAATCACATATTTAAAAAAAACAGCAGATGGCAAATACAGTGCATTCGGAAAGTATTCAGTCCCCTTGACTTTTTTCCACTTCAGATACATTACAGCCTTGTTCTAAAATTGATGAAATTATTTTTTTGACAAAAGTGAAAAACGGGTATAGAAATTTGAGCAAATATTTAAAATAAAAAAACTGAAATACCTTATTTACATAAGCCTTCAGACCCTTTGCTATGAGACTTGAAATTGAGCTCAGGTGCATCCTGTTTCCATTGATCATCCTTGAGATGTTTCTACAACTGATTGGAGTCCACCTCTGCTAAATTCAACTGATTGGACATGATTTGGAAAGGCACACACCTGTCTATATAAGGTCCCACAGTTGACCGTGCAAAAACCAAGCCATGAGGTCGAAAAAATTGTCTGTAGAGCTCTGAGACAGGATTGTGTTGAGGCACAGATCTGGGGAAGGGTACCAAAACATGTCTGCAGCATTGAAGGTCCCCAAGAACACAGTGGCCTCCATCATTCTTAAATGGAAGAAGTTTTGAACCACCAAGACTCTTCCTAGAGTTGGCTGCCCTGCCAAACTGAGCAATTAGGGGAGAAGGGACTTGGTCAGGGAGGTGACCAAGACCACGATGGTCACTCTGATATAGCTCCAACGTTCCTCTGTGTAGATGGGAGAACCTTCCAGAAGGACAACCATCTCTGCAGCACTCCACCAATCAGAAATTTATGGTAGAGTGGCCAGACAGACGCCACTCTTCAGTAAAAGGCACATGATGGCCCGCTTGGAGTTTGCCAAAAGGCACCTAAAGACTCTCAGACCATGAGAAACAAGATTCTCTGGTCTGATGACACCAAGATTGAACTCTTTGGCCTGAATGCCAAGCGTCACGTCTGGAGGAAACCTGGCACCATCCCTACGGTGAAGCATGGTGGTGGCAGGATCATGCTGTGGGTATGTTTTTCAGCAGCAGGGACTGAGAGACTAGTCAGGATCGAGGAAAAGATGAACGGAGCAAAGTACAGAGACATCCTTGATGAAAACCTGCTCCAGGACGCTCAGGACCTCAGACTGGTTCACCTTTCAAAAGGACAATGACCCTAAACACACAGCCAAGACAACACAGGAGTGGCTTCGGGACAAGTCTCTTAATGTCCGTGAGTGACCCAGCCAGAGCCTGGACTTGAACCCAATTGAACATCTCTGGAGAGACCTACAAATAGCTGTGCAGCGATGCTCCCCATCCAACCTGACAGAGCTTGAGAGGATCTGCAGAGAAGAATGGGAGAAACTCCCAAAATACAGGTGTGTCAAGTTTGTAGCGTCATACGCAAGACGACTCAAGGCTGTAATCGCTGCCAAAGGTGCTTCAACAAAGTACTGAGTAAAGGGTCTGAATACTTATTTAAATACTAATGATATTTCCGGGTTAAATTAAATATATAAATTAGCAAAATGTTCTAAAAACCTGTTTTTGCCTTGTCATTATGGGGTATGGTGTCATTATGGGGTATGGTGTCATTATGGGGTATGGTGTCATTATGGGGTATGATGTCATTATGGGGTATTGGTGTCATTATGGGGTATTGGTGTCATTATGGGGTATTGGTGTCATTATGGGGTATTGGTGTCATTATGGGGTATTGTGTCATTATGGGGTATTGTGTCATTATGGGGTATTGTGTCATTATGGGGTATTGTGTCATTATGGGGTATTGTGTCATTATGGGGTATTGTGTCATTATGGGGTATTGTGTCATTATGGGGTATTGTGTCATTATGGGGTATTGTGTCATTATGGGGTATTGTGTCATTATGGGGTATTGTGTCATTATGGGGTATTGTGTCATTATGGGGTATTGTGTCATTATGGGGTATTGTGTCATTATGGGGTATTGTGTCATTATGGGGTATTGTGTCATTATGGGGTATTGTGTCATTATGGGGTATTGTGTCATTATGGGGTATTGTGTCATTATGGGGTATTGTGTGTAGATTGATGTCATTATGGGGTATTGTGTGTGGATTGATGTCATTATGGGGTATTGTGTGTAGATTGATGTCATTATGGGGTATTGTGTGTAGATTGATGTCATTATGGGGTATTGTGTGTAGATTGATGTCATTATGGGGTATTGTGTGTAGATTGATGTCATTATGGGGTATTGTGTGTAGATTGATGTCATTATGGGGTATTGTGTGTAGATTGATGTCATTATGGGGTATTGTGTGTAGATTGATGTCATTATGGGGTATTGTGTGTAGATTGATGTCATTATGGGGTATTGTGTGTGGATTGATGTCATTATGGGGTATTGTGTGTAGATTGATGTCATTATGGGGTATTGTGTGTAGATTGATGTCATTATGGGGTATTGTGTGTAGATTGATGTCATTATGGGGTATTGTGTGTAGATTGATGTCATTATGGGGTATTGTGTGTAGATTGATGTCATTATGGGGTATTGTGTGTAGATTGATGTCATTATGGGGTATTGTGTGTAGATTGATGTCATTATGGGGTATTGTGTGTAGATTGATGTCATTATGGGGTATTGTGTGTAGATTGATGTCATTATGGGGTATTGTGTGTAGATTGATGTCATTATGGGGTATTGTGTGTAGATTGATGTCATTATGGGGTATTGTGTGTAGATTGATGTCATTATGGGGTATTGTGTGTAGATTGATGTCATTATGGGGTATTGTGTGTAGATTGATGTCATTATGGGGTATTGTGTGTAGATTGATGTCATTATGGGGTATTGTGTGTAGATTGATGTCATTATGGGGTATTGTGTGTAGATTGATGTCATTATGGGGTATTGTGTGTAGATTGATGTCATTATGGGGTATTGTGTGTAGATTGATGTCATTATGGGGTATTGTGTGTAGACTGATGTCATTATGGGGTATTGTGTGTAGACTGATGTCATTATGGGGTATTGTGTGTAGACTGATGTCATTATGGGGTATTGTGTGTAGATTGATGTCATTATGGGGTATTGTGTGTAGATTGATGTCATTATGGGGTATTGTGTGTAGATTGATGTCATTATGGGGTATTGTGTGTAGACTGATGTCATTATGGGGTATTGTGTGTAGATTGATGTCATTATGGGGTATTGTGTGTAGACTGATGTCATTATGGGGTATTGTGTGTAGATTGATGTCATTATGGGGTATTGTGTGTAGATTGATGTCATTATGGGGTATTGTGTGTAGATTGATGTCATTATGGGGTATTGTGTGTAGATTGATGTCATTATGGGGTATTGTGTGTAGATTGATGTCATTATGGGGTATTGTGTGTAGATTGATGTCATTATGGGGTATTGTGTGTAGATTGATGTCATTATGGGGTATTGTGTGTAGATTGATGTCATTATGGGGTATTGTGTGTAGATTGATGTCATTATGGGGTATTGTGTGTAGATTGATGTCATTATGGGGTATTGTGTGTAGACTGATGTCATTATGGGGTATTGTGTGTAGACTGATGTCATTATGGGGTATTGTGTGTAGACTGATGTCATTATGGGGTATTGTGTGTAGATTGATGTCATTATGGGGTATTGTGTGTAGATTGATGTCATTATGGGGTATTGTGTGTAGATTGATGTCATTATGGGGTATTGTGTGTAGACTGATGTCATTATGGGGTATTGTGTGTAGATTGATGTCATTATGGGGTATTGTGTGTAGACTGATGTCATTATGGGGTATTGTGTGTAGATTGATGTCATTATGGGGTATTGTGTGTAGACTGATGTCATTATGGGGTATTGTGTGTAGATTGATGTCATTATGGGGTATTGTGTGTAGATTGATGTCATTATGGGGTATTGTGTGTAGATTGATGTCATTATGGGGTATTGTGTGTAGATTGATGTCATTATGGGGTATTGTGTGTAGATTGATGTCATTATGGGGTATTGTGTGTGGATTGATGTCATTATGGGGTATTGTGTGTAGATTGATGTCATTATGGGGTATTGTGTGTAGATTGATGTCATTATGGGGTATTGTGTGTAGATTGATGTCATTATGGGGTATTGTGTGTAGATTGATGTCATTATGGGGTATTGTGTGTAGATTGATGTCATTATGGGGTATTGTGTGTAGATTGATGTCATTATGGGTTATTGTGTGTAGATTGATGTCATTATGGGGTATTGTGTGTAGATTGATGAGGGAATAAAATAATTTAATCTATTTTAGAATAAGGCTGTAATGTAACAAAAAGTGGAAAAAGTCAAGGGGTCTGAATACACTGAATATTTACCTGTGATGATGTCCAGGGTGCGTGGCTCGGCCAGGCCGGGGTGCTGGGGTCTGCTCTGCTGGTCCCTGAGGCGGTCAATCTCCTCCTGATAGGATGATAATCATTTACTAAACTTTTATAGCACTTTTCATTACATAAATTCATAATCTTAAAAAACAACAATGCAATTTAAAAAACAAAAACAAATAATTAAATTATTAGATCCGGGTATTTCATTCAGTGAGAAAGAGTGGAGGTGAGGAGGGGTACAGTATCTTAGACACACAGTACTGCTGTATACAAAACAAGACAGTGTACATTATACACTAGACATGTGTCAATGTGGACTTGTTAAACCAAGTAAACCAAAATTAATGGCATAATAGTTACATTGCAAGTTACCCATGTCATACATATTGTAGACGTACCTTCAGGTGGCTCTTGTCCTCCTTCATGCCTCCCAGCTGCTTGTCCTTCTCCTCCAGAGCTCCTCTCAGGGCCTCAGCCTCCTCTGTAGTTGCCTGGACCACAGCCTCCATCTCCCTCTGGGTGTCGGCCATGTTAGCCCTCAGGCTCTCCATGAAGGAGTCCTTCTCCTGGAGATTCACATTTAGAATCACAAAACTTTAACGGCTTTCATTTTGATCTCGTCCTTGCAACCATAGCTCTAAGAATTTGATTCGTTACATTTCTTCAGCCATATCTATCCCTAATACCCCAAAAGGTGGCGGGGTGGCCGCTTTGTTGTTGTTTTAACTGCAGATTGCCCCTTGAATGTACTCGATGAGGTAATTCATTTTGCAGCAAACAATACATACAGCCGAAATCACATAATACAAAGCAAAGGATATTTACAAGTAAACTAGACTGGATAAGTGCTATAATTTCATCAACTATGTCAGAAAGGTCTGTCACATAGTAAGATAGAGTCACGGATATACCGTTTATAACACAAAACATGAGTCCTCTATCTAACTCTATGGTAGGTCAGCTGACCTGCAGTAGGTCGGTCAGCTGTTTCTGTCCAGCCACGGTGATGGACAGCATCTCATTGGTGTCTCTGTGGTCGGAAGCCATCTGCTCCACGTCTCTTCTAAGCTGGAAGATCTCTAGATCCTTCTCCTGGTTCAGCCTCACCGTCCTCTCATGCTCCGTCTGCAAGTCATAATATCTCACTTTATTTATATAGCACGTTGAACAAAAAATGTGGTTCAAAGTCTGTGCTTAACAAATTAAATGAAATAATAAAAAAGTGAGAAAGATAAACTTTGTAGATAAATATGAAATGTTGATAGATAAATATGGATATTAAGTGTCCTGGCTGGTCTAATGGTAACCTAATGCAGCATCCTCCGGCACACAGTCTACAACACGTGTCAAACTCATTCCACGAAGGGCTGAGTGTCTGCAGGTTTCCACTCTTCCCTTGTCCTTGATTGATGAATTAAGGTCACTAATTAGTAAGGAAGTGCCCTCATCTGGTTGTCTAGGTCTTAATTGAAAGGAAAAACCCAAAACCTGCAGACACTAGGCCCTCCATGGGTTTGACACCCCTGGCCTACAATGTCTGCATAGGCCCTTTGAAAAAACCTCTCTCTGTACCTCCCCACTGACATCCTCTCTCTGTACCTCCCCACTGACATCCTCGCTCTGTACCTCCCCACTGACATCCTCGCTCTGTACCTCCCCACTGACATCCTCGCTCTGTACCTCCCCACCGACATCCTCGCTCTGTACCTCCCCACCGACATCCTCGCTCTGTACCTCCCCACCGACATCCTCGCTCTGTACCTCCCCACCGACATCCTCGCTCTGTACCTCCCCACCGACATCCTCGCTCTGTACCTCCCCACCGACATCCTCGCTCTGTACCTCCCCACCGACATCCTCGCTCTGTACCTCCCCACCGACATCCTCGCTCTGTACCTCCCCACCGACATCCTCGCTCTGTACCTCCCCACCGACATCCTCGCTCTGTACCTCCCCACCGACATCCTCGCTCTGTACCTCCCCACCGACATCCTCGCTCTGTACCTCCCCACCGACATCCTCGCTCTGTACCTCCCCACCGACATCCTCGTTCTGTACCTCCCCACCGACATCCTCGCTCTGTACCTCCCCACCGACATCCTCGCTCTGTACCTCCCCACCGACATCCTCGCTCTGTACCTCCCCACCGACATCCTCGCTCTGTACCTCCCCACCGACATCCTCTCTCTGTACCTCCCCACCGACATCCTCTCTCTGTACCTCCCCACCGACATCCTCTCTCTGTACCTCCCCACCGACATCTTCGCTCTGTACCTCCCCACCGACATCCTCTCTCTGTACCTCCCCACCGACATCCTCTCTCTGTACCTCCCCACTGACATCCTCGCTCTGTACCTCCCCACTGACATCCTCGCTCTGTACCTCCCCACTGACATCCTCTCTCTGTACCTCCCCACTGACATCCTCGCTCTGTACCTCCCCACTGACATCCTCGCTCTGTACCTCCCCACTGACATCCTCTCTCTGTACCTCCCCACTGACATCCTCTCTCTGTACCTCCCCACTGACATCCTCTCTCTGTACCTCCCCACTGACATCCTCTCTCTGTACCTCCCCACTGACATCCTCTCTCTGTACCTCCCCACTGACATCCTCTCTCTGTACCTCCCCACTGACATCCTCTCTCTGTACCTCCCCACTGACATCCTCTCTCTGTACCTCCCCACTGACATTCTCTCTCTGTACCTCCCCACTGACATCCTCTCTCTGTACCTCCCCACTGACATCCTCTCTCTGTACCTCCCCACTGACATCCTCTCTCTGTACCTCCCCACTGACATCCTCTCTCTCGATCTGTTCAATAAAATCTGAAAATACCTTGAAAATATATAAAATAAAATGGAGATTCATTGTTTTACTATTTAATAAATGTAACAGTGGACCTGCAGTGCCGAGGCGTCCATGGAGCGGGCAGCCGTCAGCTCTTCAACGGTCTGTTGGTACTGCCTGGCCTGCTCCTGGAGGACCCTCTCTGCCTGGGCCAGCTCCACTTCCAGCTGGCTCTTCTCCAGCTTCAGAGCCTTGATGCGGGTGTCTTTCTCCAGGACGGTCCTGCTGAGAGCGGCCTGGACCTCCCTGACCTGCCTGGCCAGCTCCTCTATCCTCCCCTGGGCCTGCTCAGCTTCTGTCTTCAGCCTCTGGTTCTCCAGCTTCATCTCGTAGTCTTCTGACTTCACCTTCTCCTGGGAGCTCCTCATCTCAACCAGCTCTCTCCTAAGCTCTTCTAGTTCCTCCAGTTGCTCTCTGGACCCACCTGATTCTCTCCCTCTCTCCCCAGCCTCACACAGCTCTGCCCGGGCAACAGACAGCTGCTCCTCTCTCTCCTGTATGGTTCTCTGGCACTCCTGGGTCTCCTTGCGTGCCTCTTTGCCCATCTTTGTTACCCGTCCCAGTTTGTCTCTCAGCTCCTTAATGGTGCCCTCCAGCTGCTGCTTGCCCATGTGTAGGTCGTTGAGAGTGAAGGCACTCTGGCTCAGTTTCTCCTGCTGGGCCTGTAGCTCTTGCTGCAGTGCCACCCTCTGGTCGGTGGTGGCACGGAGCTCTGATTGCAGCCTAGCCACCTCAGCCTCAGAATCCTTCAGCTGAACAGAGAGCTGCTCCTTCACCGAGATCACATGCTGTAGCGTGGGGACACAACACAAAACAATAACAGCATGTCAATAACCTAGTCTAGGTAGTGTTACTCTGCTGTGTGTCAAACTAATATAAACTTTGTATAGACTTGTTTGATAGCATAACACAAATGTTAGTGGCAAACCATAACCTGATCATGCAACCATGTCTATAAAAACATTAATTCAAACCATAACCTGATCATGCAACCATGTCTATAAAAACATTAATTCAAACCATAACCTGATCATGCAACCATGTCTATAAAAACATTAATTCAAACCATAACCTGATCATGCAACCATGTCTATAAAAACATTAATTCAAACCATAACCTGATCATGCAACCATGTCTATAAAAACATTAATTCAAACCATAACCTGATCATGCAACCATGTCTATAAAAACATTAATTTCCCTTTCTATTACATGTTCTAAAAACCCAGTGTAGTCTGTACAAGTTAAAACCAGACCTGTGTAGCTTCCTGGTTTTGTCTGTCCAGTTCTTCCAGCTCGTTGAGGAGGGTGTCTCGTTCCTCCTGGGTCTCTCTCAAGGAGAGCTCTCTCTTCTCTAGCTCCACTCTCAGCCTGGATACCTGCTCTGAGGAGGCTGGGGCTGGGGAGGACTCCCCTCCATCAAGGCTGTCTGACTCCACTCTCTCCTTGGCACTGGCAAGTCTCTCCTGTAGATTCAGCTGAGGAGGAAAACATAAATGTGAACAATAATGAAATAATCCAACTGAAAATAGCTCTCAAACACCATAGTAGAAAACCATTCTCAGGGCCATCGCTTACCCTCTCTGAGATAACGGTTCACTATCTGTCACGTTATTCCTAGTTATATGTACATTTATACCTCAATTACCTGGTACCCCTGCACATGGACTAGGTACTGGTACTTCCTGTATATAGCCATGTTATTACCTGGTACCCCTGCACATGGACTAGGTACTGTTACTTCATGTATATAGCCATGTTATTACCTGGTACCCCTGCACATGGACTGGGTACTGGTACTTCCTGTATATAGCCATGTTATTACCTGGTACCCCTGCACATGGACTAGGTACTGGTACTTCCTGTATATAGCCATGTTATTACCTGGTACCCCTGCACATGGACTAGGTACTGGTACTTCCTGTATATAGCCATGTTATTACCTGGTACCCCTGCACATGGACTAGGTACTGGTACTTCCTGTATATAGCCATGTTATTACCTTGTACCCCTCTAACAGAGGTGTCGGGACAGTTGAACCTACATATTAAACCTTCTAAAAGAGGTGTCGGGACAGTTGAACCTACATATTAAACCTTCTAACAGAGGTGTCAGGACAGTTGAACCTACATATTAAACCTTCTAACAGAGGTGTCAGGACAGTTGAACCTACATATTAAACCTTCTAACAGAGGTGTCAGGACAGTTGAACCTACATATTAAACCTTCTAACAGAGGTGTCGGGACAGTTGAACCTACATATTAAACCTTCTAACAGAGGTGTCAGGACAGTTGAACCTACATATTAAACCTTCTAACAGAGGTGTCAGGACAGTTGAACCTACATATTAAACCTAACAGAGGTGTCAGGACAGTTGAACCTACATATTAAACCTTCTAACAGAGGTGTCAGGACAGTTGAACCTACATATTAAACCTAACAGAGGTGTCGGGACAGTTGAACCTACATATTTAACCTTCTAACAGAGGTGTCAGGACAGTTGAACCTACATATTAAACCTTCTAACAGAGGTGTCGGGACAGTTGAACCTACATATTAAACCTTCTAACAGAGGTGTCAGGACAGTTGAACCTACATATTAAACCTTCTAACAGAGGTGACAGGACAGTTGAACCTACATATTAAACCTAACAGAGGTGTCAGGACAGTTGAACCTACATATTAAACCTTCTAACAGAGGTGACAGGACAGTTGAACCTACATATTAAACCTAACAGAGGTGTCAGGACAGTTGAACCTACATATTAAACCTTCTAACAGAGGTGACAGGACAGTTGAACCTACATATTAAACCTAACAGAGGTGACAGGACAGTTGAACCTACATATTAAACCTTCTAACAGAGGTGTCAGGACAGTTGAACCTACATATTAAACCTAACAGAGGTGTCAGGACAGTTGAACCTACATATTAAACCTTCTAACAGAGGTGACAGGACAGTTGAACCTACATATTAAACCTAACAGAGGTGTCAGGACAGTTGAACCTACATATTAAACCTAACAGAGGTGACAGGACAGTTGAACCTACATATTAAACCTAACAGAGGTGTCAGGACAGTTGAACCTACATATTAAACCTAACAGAGGTGACAGGACAGTTGAACCTACATATTAAACCTAACAGAGGTGACAGGACAGTTGAACCTACATATTAAACCTTCTAACAGAGGTGTCGGGACAGTTGAACCTACATATTAAACCTAACAGAGGTGTCAGGACAGTTGAACCTACATATTAAACCTAACAGAGGTGTCAGGACAGTTGAACCTACATATTAAACCTTCTAACAGAGGTGACAGGACAGTTGAACCTACATATTAAACCTAACAGAGGTGTCAGGACAGTTGAACCTACATATTAAACCTTCTAACAGAGGTGACAGGACAGTTGAACCTACATATTAAACCTAACAGAGGTGACAGGACAGTTGAACCTACATATTAAACCTTCTAACAGAGGTGTCGGGACAGTTGAACCTACATATTAAACCTAACAGAGGTGTCAGGACAGTTGAACCTACATATTAAACCTAACAGAGGTGTCGGGACAGTTGAACCTACATATTAAACCTAACAGAGGTGTCGGGACAGTTGAACCTACATATTCAAATCGGCCCCTCTATTTGATTCCAACACCAGTTGGTGGTGCTCTTTTTCAGCCATTCTATTTTAACTTCACTTTCTCCAACAGATTCTGCTGAGCATGGATAAAACAACATGTAGTGTTTGTAAAATTTGAACACACAATGAGAAAAGATTGATCATCAGTCTCAGCATTATATTTCAATACATCTAGGTTCTCAAAGGAGTTTATTGCACAACGATGTTAAGTCAGCACTCCTTTATGTAAGTGTAGTGTACATAGAGGAAGAAACGTACTGTTAGTTCAGTGTGTCAAGAGTTGATTTAAGACATATATACCGTTTCAAGCAGAAATCACCTCAAGTAGAACTGTAAGTTGTGTTAATATCCCAAGTGAAGGTTCCATTTGAGAGTAAACACCCACCTTGTCTTGTTCCACCATTTCTTTCTCTTTCCTCAACATTCCGATGATTGTGTTGAGTTCTAGAATGTCTGCGTGTTCCACCTCCACCTTTGGTTCAAACCATCAACACAATCATTACAGCAGTACGATCATAGAAGAAAGTACATATTTCAACACCATTGTAAATACAGTAGGTGATCAGGATACATACCTGAAGACTCTTCAGCCTCGAGATCTCCTTCTCTGCACCTTGAATAGATTACAAAAAAAGTTAAGAGTTAACCTGAGCTTTTGACAAATAACTAAAACACACTAAAAGGATGGAATCAATTCCATTTCAATTCAGTCAGTAAACTGAATGGAAAATTAGAATTTCAGTTTACCCTCACTATACTATGTGTATATTTATATTGTATTATACAGGGCGCATTTGGAAAAGAGACCTAGGTCTCAAAATTTGTCTTTCCTGTTAAAATAAAGGTTAAATAAAACATGTAAATAAATACTGAGGCTGTACCTGTGAGAGCTTTCCTCAGCCCCTGCATCTCCTGGTCTAGCTGGGCCTTATTCCGGGCCTTCCCCTCCTGCTCCTGGACACGTGTCTGGAGCTCTGCGACAGACGTCTGCAACCGTGTGTAGTTCTGTAGCAGCTCAGCGTTCTCTGCCTGCGCCTCCTCTTTCTCCTGCTGCAGTGTGGCCTGTCTCCTCCCTGCCTCCTTCAGCTGCTCTCCCTGCTCCTCTTGTAAGGACTGGATGGTGCTCTGGAGGTCTGAGAGCATGGAGGAGTCCTGAGGAGCGTTGGCTGTGGCTGGACTAGTACCTGGAAGGGTTCGGATACAGAGGGTAACACATGTAAGGGAAATGTGTGAGAGACTTATGTCAGGGTGGACAAATCAGTCACAAATCAGAAAGTATTCAGACTGATCAAAATCCTCATAAATCTACACACAATACCCCATAATGACAAAGCGAAGATTTTTTCAAAATGTATTACAAATACAAAAACAGAAACAAACAAGCCATGAGGTCTCAAGCTCTGTCAGGTTGGATGGGAGCATCACTGCACAGCTATTTTCAGGTCTCTCCAGAGATTTTCGATCAGGTTCAAGTCCGAGCTCTGGCTGGGCCACTCAAGGAAATTTGAGACTTGTCCCGAAGCCACTCCTGGATCGTCTTGGCTGTGTGCTTAGGATCGTTGTTCTGTTGGAAAGTGAACCTTCGCCCCAGTCTGAGGTCCTGAGCAGGTTTTCGTCAAGGATCTCTCTGTACTTTGCTCCGTTCATCTTTCCCTCGATCCTGACTAGTCTCCTATTCGCTGCCGCTGAAAAACATCCCCACATCATGATTCTGCCACCACCATGCTTCACCGTAGGGATGGTGCCAGGTTTCCTCCAGATGTGATGCTTGGCATTCAGCCCAAATAGTTCAATCTTGGTTTCATCAGACCAGAGAATCTTGTTTCTCATTGTCAGAGTCTTTAGGTGCCTTTTGGCAAACTAAAAGCGAGCCTCATGTGCCTTTTACTGAGGAGTGGCTTCTGTCTGGCCACTCTACCATAAAGGCTTGATTGGTGGAGTGCTGCAGAGATGGTTGTCCTTCTGGAAGGTTCTCCCATCTCCACAGAGGAACTCTGGAGCTCTGTCCATTGGGTTCTTGGTCACCTCCCTGACAAGGGCCCTTCACCCCTGAATGCGCAAAGAATCTTGGTGGTTCCAAACTTCTTCCATTTAAGAATGATGAAGGCCACTGTGTTCTTGAGTACCTTCAACGCTGCAGACATTTTTTGGTACCCTTCCCCAGATCTGTGTCTCGGACCTCAACGGACAATTCCTTTGACCTCAAGGTTTAGTGTAGGTGTTTTTGAGTCGCTAGCTCGCTAAGAGAGACCAGGAACTGTAACATATTTAGTCATTTTATCTATTATTTAGTGCTAGATTGTAGAGTGACTATTTAGTGTTAGTTTGTAGAGTGACTATTTAGTGCTAGTTTGTAGAGTGACTATTTAGTGCTAGATTGTAGAGTGACTATTTAGTGCTAGATTGTAGAGTGACTATTTAGTGCTAGATTGTAGAGTGACTATTTAGTGCTAGATTGTAGAGTGACTATTTAGTGCTAGTTTGTAGAGTGACTATTTAGTGGTAGTTTGTAGAGTGACTATTTAGTGGTAGTTTGCAGAGTGACTATTTAGTGCTAGTTTGCAGAGTGACTATTTAGTGCTAGTTTGCAGAGTGACTATTTAGTGCTAGTTTGCAGAGTGACTATTTAGTGCTAGTTTGCAGAGTGACTATTTAGTGCTAGTTTGCAGAGTGACTATTTAGTGTTAGTTTGTAGAGTGACTATTTAGTGCTAGTTTGTAGAGTGACTATTTAGTGCTAGTTTGTAGAGTGACTATTTAGTGTTAGTTTGTAGAGTGACTATTTAGTGCTAGTTTGTAGAGTGACTATTTAGTGCTAGTTTGTAGAGTGACTATTTAGTGCTAGTTTGCAGAGTGACTATTTAGTGCTAGTTTGCAGAGTGACTATTTAGTGCTAGTTTGTAGAGTGACTATTTAGTGCTAGTTTGCAGAGTGACTATTTAGTGTTAGTTTGTAGAGTGACTATTTAGTGCTAGTTTGCAGAGTGACTATTTAGTGGTAGTTTGCAGAGTGACTATTTAGTGCTAGTTTGCAGAGTGACTATTTAGTGGTAGTTTGCAGAGTGACTATTTAGTGGTAGTTTGCAGAGTGACTATTTACGATGTGACTAAATTACAATCATGGTCTTGAATTGGACTCGATGTTCTGGTCTTTAGGTGATCTTGAACACAACACTGTCATGCGGTAAATTGGTTAATAGACCAATATGAAAAAGAGTTCCAAACCTCTTTTCAGTTCCTCTCTGCACTGCAGTAAGGTACTTAATTGTTATCTGGAAATGATTTGATATTGATATAAAAACAGCTGCATTGGGCCTTAAACTAACAGAAATATACATTCGCTATACCCTTACATGTTTTTGAAAACGCAAAACATAAAGTAAGTCTGTTCCTCTATCCTCTCCTCTCCCCCAGTCTGTTCCTGTTCCTCTATCCTCTCCTCTCCTCTCCCCCAGTCTGTTCCTGTTCCTCTATCCTCTCCTCTCCCCCAGTCTGTTCCTGTTCCTCTATCCTCTCCTCTCCCCCAGTCTGTTCCTGTTCCTCTATCCTCTCCTCTCCCCCAGTCTGTTCCTGTTCCTCTCCTCTCCCCCAGTCTGTTCCTCTATCCTCTCCTCTCCCCCAGTCTGTTCCTCTATCCTCTCCCCCAGTCTGTTCCTGTTCCTCTATCCTCTCCTCTCCCCCAGTCTGTTCCTGTTCCTCTATCCTCTCCTCTCCCCCAGTCTGTTCCTCTATCCTCTCCCCCAGTCTGTTCCTCTATCCTCTCCTCTCCCCCAGGCTGTTCCTCTATCCTCTCCTCTCCTCTAGTCTGTTCCTGTTCCTCTATCCTCTCCTCTCCCCCAGTCTGTTCCTGTTCCTCTCCTCTCCCCCAGTCTGTTCCTGTTCCTCTCCTCTCCCCCAGTCTGTTCCTGTTCCTCTCCTCTCCCCCAGTCTGTTCCTGTTCCTCTCCTCTCCCCCAGTCTGTTCCTCTATCCTCTCCTCTCCCCCAGTCTGTTCCTCTATCCTCTCCTCTCCTCTAGTCTGTTCCTCTATCCTCTCCTCTCCTCCAGTCTGTTCCTCTATCCTCACCCCCAGTCTGTTTCTGTTCCTCCAGTTCTTCTATCCTCTCCTCGTACTCTGCCAGCTCATCTCGGTGGCGCCGGGTGATGTCGGCCATCTTCTGTCTCTGTGCGTCCTGCAGTGCTGCTAACTCATGCTGGTGCTCGTCTACCTCCCGGCCCATCTCCTCACGCAGCTCCTGTTCCAGTAGAGTACAGTAGGATAGAATCAAATAGAATATTCCACAGACAGAGGAATAGAGACGGTCACTCTCTCTTAGTCCAAGCAGGGTTTCCAACAATCATTTAAACTTGATAATAAACAGTTGATAATAAACAGTTGGCAAAAGGGGTCTACAGAAAGGCTCTCCAACCCTGTTCCAGGAGAGCTACCGTCCTGTAGGTTTTAACTCCAACCCTGTTCCTGGAGAGCTACCGTCCTGTAGGTTTTAACTCCAACCCTGTTCCTGGAGAGCTACCGTCCTGTAGGTTTTAACTCCAACCCTGTTCCTGGAGAGCTACCGTCCTGTAGGTTTTAACTCCAACCCTGTTCCAGGAGAGCTACCGTCCTGTAGGTTTTAACTCCAACCCTGTTCCTGGAGAGCTACCCTCCTGTAGGTTTTAACTCCAACCCTGTTCCTGGAGAGCTACCGTCCTGTAGGTTTTAACTCCAACCCTAATCTAGCACACCTGATACTAATAACTAGCTGGTTGATAAACTGAATTAGGTTAGTTACAACTGGAGTTGGCATGAAAACGTACTGGAGGGTAGCTCTCCAGGAACAGGGTTGGAGTTAAAACCTACAGGACGGTAGCTCTCCAGGAACAGGGTTGGAGTTAAAACCTACAGGACGGTAGCTCTCCAGGAACAGGGTTGGAGTTAAAACCTACAGGACGGTAGCTCTCCAGGAACAGGGTTGGAGTTAAAACCTACAGGACGGTAGCTCTCCAGGAACAGGGTTGGAGTTAAAACCTACAGGACGGTAGCTCTCCAGGAACAGGGTTGGAGAGCCCTGCTGTACAGTAACTCGGCCTAGACTCCCAAAGAGAAAGCACAGGCAAACCCCCACCTTGATGATCCTCTGAAGCTTCAGGACCTCTCCCTGGTCACAGTTCCCTGCCCCTGGGGCTATGGACGCCTGAAACGTATGAATATCAGAATTAAGATTTGATTCCATTCCTCACTTTAATATGTGTTTTACCTGTGTGTATTGCTAGAGAGGAAACCTCTGAATTTCTACCATGGCTTTTTATTGGGATTTGACATGAACCTTTAGAATCCTTACAGTAAACTGTAATATATCAAATGTGTTATATTCTACTTAATGAACAGTGTTGCAAAGAAACCTACCTGAGACACGCGTCTCCAGTGGGAGACCTCAGCCTCCAACCTCATCAACTCTGTAGACAGACGGTTAATCTCCTGCTGAGACCAGATTACATCACTGAAGTCCATCTCGTCGCTGCCATGAAAACCCTGGTGGTGGGCGGCCCCCAGGGGGCGGGACATGTAGGAGGGAGAGGTAGTGGTGGTGGAGGCAGTGGTGACAGGAAGTACAGCTGGGTCGGAGGTAGCTGACTGAGCAGAGTGTTGCAGCTTCTGGACCTCTTCCTGTAGTCCACTCTGACGGGCTTTCAGGTGGCTGATTTCCACCTGGACAGGTGACATGACATGACATGACATAAGATATGATGACGACACAGTTTAGAAGTAGTGTAGACACATCCAGTAACTTGCTGGTACAAACAGTAATGTTCTGAAAGACAGATGGATACCATGCTCCCTCAGAAAACGGTGGCTATATTTCAATTTCATTGAGTGTATCATATAGTTCCATGTATCAGACCGTACATCTTTCTGTTGCATCAAGGTCCTGTACTCAGCAGACTGCTGTTTAATCTGGATCTCTGAGGCCTCCAGCTTCTCCTCCAGCTCTGCATGGATCCTCTTTAAACGCTCATACTGAAACAAGAGAAAGATAGAGTTAAATCCTCCTCCAGTCTCCTTTTCACCTCATTTAATACCTGATTTACTGAACAAAAGGCACATCTCAATAGGTGGTCCAGGTAAAACATGACATGGTACAAGTGTATTCTTTTACTGTTAAACACTCCTACTGCAACAGAGAGAACACAGGAGATAGAGCATACACAACTACCAGACTCAGATGAACGCACAGGGAATCTGTTACAAATCTATACTTTCAGAACTGGTTTCACAGACACCGATTAAATCTAGTCCTGGACTTAAAAGCATAACGCAATGGAGAATCTTCATTAAACTGTTTTTTTTAGTCCAGGACTACGCTTAATCAGTGTCCGGAAAACTGGGCCTACTATGGTAAGAATCCTCCTACCTCAGCCTCCACTTGCTCCAGCTTAGAACTGGATACCTGCAGCTCAGTGGAAGGATCTGAAAGAAGTATGAAATACTGTGTCATAACAAGTAGAATACCATTCACAGCCACGCAAACTCCACATGTAAAAATAAGCATCCCAATAGACTGCATAAGATCATGGTGTCAGAAACAGTCCTGAACTTAGCTTACAGTCCATGGTGGCAGCAACAGTCCTGAACCTAGCTTATATCATGGTGTCAGAAACAGTCCTGAACTTAGCTTACAGTCCATGGTGGCAGCAACAGTCCTGAACCTAGCTTATATCATGGTGTCAGAAACAGTCCTGAACTTAGCTTACAGTCCATGGTGGCAGCAACAGTCCTGAACCTAGCTTATATCATGGTGGCAGAAACAGACCTGAACCTAGCTTACAGTCCATGGTGGCAGAAACGGTCCTGAACCTAGCTTACAGTCCATGGTGGCAGCAACAGTCCTGAACCTAGTTTACAGTCCTGAACCTAGCATACAGTCCATGGTGGAAGTAACAGTCCTGAACCTAGATTAAACTCCCATTAGACAGCTCTGCAAACATTATGTCAAAATGTGTTCAGTACTCACCAAATATGGATTTTTGCTGAGAAACAATCTTAATTTACTACCATAATGGCCGGAAAACCTGATATAATATTGATGTCTGTGCCTTTAAATAGGCTACTGTCATTACGAGGGAATCTGATATTGTCTGGAAGGACCATACAAACAAAATAGAATTTAACTAATCCTAAAAATAAAAAATATTTTCAGTCCAATTAGCCTTGTTCTCAATAGTTATGTAATATACTTATTTAATTTAAAATGTAGGCTGTGAGATAATTTCAGAACTGAAACAGCCCTCCCCGAGTTACTGATATGAGTCATGCGTAATCTTGCTTTGCATACAGTATGTGTTGGTTGGAACATAGTGATCAAAGTTCTCTTTGGTTCCTGTCTGTCTGTCACAAGTTTATCAGTCAAACGTTGTTTACTTATGGCAGCAGTAGTCTTTCTTGTCAAAGTAAGTGGATTAATGAAAGCACCCACACACTAAAGTATGGAGACAGTGTGCAAAGCTGTCATCAAGGGTGGCTACTTTGAAGAATCTCTAATATATTTTGATTTGTTTAACACTTTTTTGCTTACTACATGATTATAGAAATCAAATGCTATTCGCATGTTAAAATGTAGGCCTCTAGCGGGATGCATTTCCCCCATTGTTTATGTTCTGGTTGGTGCCGATATGGTGTGCTCATATTGCAATCTTGAGAATCCCAAGTGGTGCAGTGGTCTAAGGTACTGCATCTCAGTGCTAGAGGCGTCACTAAAGACCCGGGTCAATCCCAGGCTGTATCCCAACCGGCCGTGATCAGGAGTCCCATAGGGTGCACAAATGGCCCAGTGTCATCCGGGTTAGTGGAGGGTTTGGCAGGGATAGGCAGTCATTGTAAATAAGAACTTGTTCTTAACTGACTTGCTTAATTAAATAAAGGATACATGTATAAAAAAATAAATAAAAAAATACATATTGGAATCTGATCATAGCTCAAATAGAAAGCTCTCTTTTTATTCTGTAGTCCGGTTATAGAATAACCAACATGTCATGTCGCTCAGTGGTTCTCAAACCTCTCCTCTCCTAGTCAAGGGCTTGAGGATTATTTGACAAGTTGAATCAGGTCTGCTAGCTCTGGAATATATAAAATCCATGGAACAGCTGAGGGTCCCTGAGGAGAGGTTCAAGGCTACTACTTTCCTGCTGTTTTAGTGGCCTGCTGGCTGCTGCTGGGGTACCTACTGTAGCTAGCGTCTAACATATGTTTTTACTCACCTCGAACTTCTTCAACTCCTTCCAGAAGCATATCCTTGGTGAAGGTGGATATTTGTCCGGTGAATGAGGAGAGGCTTCCCCCGACCTGGCCTAGAGACTGGCCCAGGCCGGAGCCCAGTCCACCCAGCCACGATGACATCTTCGACAATAACTAGATAGCGTTAGCTAGCTAGCTAAACAACAACAAACAGGCCGAACAGTGGCTAGCCGAGGCTAGGTTAGCTAGCTAACTGCTATGTGGTGAGGTGGCGATCGACTTCGACCCTACCCTCATACAAGTCAGCTCTCCGTCAAAACTCATAGAAAGGTTATTCATTAATTCTTTCAAACTAGCCTTTGTCACCTTTGTGAAGTTGTCAATTTGGTAGAGTGAAACTGGTTGGCAAGCTAGCTACAGTTGTTGTCTGGATAGCTAGTTAGCGGGTATGCTACCGTAGGTTGGCTAGCTGGATGTGTGACTCACTGCAGTCAGACTGGTCCAGTGGATTGACGAACCTAAACCAGGTCGAGAATGGAGGATCCGCATCACATTCACGACAACAGTATCGGGTATATTATATCAGTCGTCTTTATCGTGTATGTATTTACCGGCTCAGACAACGCACTAAGTCTGCCATCTCAGCTTGGTGCTGTGCTGTCACAGAGAGAGCTTGACGTGGACAGCCCAGCCGCAACACGGAATCATGGGATGTTGGAGGAACGGAATACTAGGAATGCATTCAAGACCGCAATGCTTTCCACACTGTTATTCAATTGCTGTCATGGAAATTATAATGCACTTTTCTCCATAATGTAGATGTCATATTTCATACGTAGATTCCAGTCAAAATCAACCCCCACAATAAGTTCATATGACATATTACATTTTTGTATGGCAATGTTCAAATCAAATGTTAAAATCAAATCAAATCAATCTATGTATAGATAATACACAGTGCACAGAGGGTCAATGCAAATAGTCCAGGTAGCCATTTGATTAACTGTTCAGAAGTCTTATGGATTAGGGGTAGAAGCTGTTAATGAGCCTATTAGACCTAGACTTGGCGCTCAGGTATCGCTTGCCATGCGAGAACAGTCAATGACTAGGGTGGCTGGAGCCTTTGACAATTTTTTGGGCCATCCTCTGACACCGCCTGGTATGATGTGAGCCATGACCAGCCTTTCAAAGCACTTCATGGCTATATACGTGAGTGCTACGGGCCGGTAGTCATTTAGGCAGGTTACCTTGGCGTTCTTGGGCACAGGGACTATGGTCGTCTGCTTGAAACATGTAGGTATTACAGACTCGGTCAGGGACAGGTTGAAAATGTCAGTTTAGACACTTGCCAGTTGGTCAGTGCATGCTCGGAGTACACGTCCTGGTAATCCGTCTGGCCCTGCAGCCTTGTGGGAAAGTTTAAAGGTCTTACTCACATCGGCTACGGAGAGCGTGATCACACAGTCGTCCGGAACAGCTGATGCGCTCATGCATGCGTCGGTGTTGCTTGCCTCGAAGCGAGCATAGAAGTCATTTAGCTTGTCTGGTAGGCTTGTGAATGGAGAATGCTACCTGCCCCAATGCATAGTGCCAACTAAAGTTTGTTGGAGGAGGAATAATGGTCTGGGGCTGTTTTTAATTGTTCGGCTAGGCCCCTTAGTTCCAGTGAAGGTAAGTCTTAACGCTACAGCATAAAAATGACATTCTAGACAATTCTGTGCTTCCAACTTTGTGGCAACAGTTTGGGTAAGGCCCTTTCCTGTGTCAGCATGACAATGCAGCTGTGCACAAAGCGAGGTCCATACAGAAATGGTCTGTCGAGATAGGTGTGGAAGAACTTGACTGGCCTTCAGAGCCCTGACCTAAACCCCATCGAACACCTTTGGGAATGAATTTGGAACACTGACTGAGCCAAGCCTAAATCACTCAACATCAGTGCCCAACCTCACTAATGTTCTTGTGGCTGAATAGAATCAAGTCCCTGCAGCAATGTTCCAACATCTAGTGGAAAGCCTTCCCAGAAGAGTGGAGGCTTATAGCAGCAAAGGGGGACCAACTCCATATTAATGGCCATGATTTTGGAATAAGATGTTCGACGAGCAGGTGTCCACATTCTTCTGGTCATGTAGTGTAGGTAGGGTCAGGTAGATTATGTGTTTGGCCACGTCAGTGCTAGCAGGGGCTCACCTCTGGTTGTTCAACATGGTCTATATGTAGGCCTACAATAGTTTCAAAAGCATTTGTGTATAATGAGTAATTATAATTAATCTTCAGCATGGCAGTTTCCTGTCAGCAAGTATGCACTGCTAAGAAAAGCAGAGGTGTTTATACTGTAGCAAATCATTTGTGCATCCAGACAGATGAAACAAAAACAAGCATTTTCACTAGTTTATCTTAAGAGTTGGTGTTTATTAAAATAATCCTTTTCACATTTAAATACAATCTCAGTAGCTAGGTTACCATCCAACTTGAGACAGTGAATATTCTAGAATTGGCATAAAAGAAAAATGCACATGTTTTATTTGTTAAACAGCAGTGAAACATCGATCATCATGTCACCAGAATAAGACCCTCAATATTTATTGGAAAGATGCCTCAAGATCACCATGCACGTTCACCACCCTGCGAAGTTAATCATACCTTATTTCATCTATAGCCTAATAAAATTGCGCGGTTTTCCGCGTCGTAGTGGAAGGACCACACCATATCATTGCGTGACTCCGAGTTTAAGTCGATATGATAGTTATTATATCAATTTGCGCATAAAGACGTTTCTACCGCCATTTCTCGCTTAATTCATTTTACCGTCGAACGAACAGATCTGTCTGCATTCATAAAATTGTACCGAAACTTTCGGTTTCCATCACAGCTTTTGTGATCATTTTTTTATAGGTATGACTTTACTCGCTGTGGATGGAAACTTAAGTTTCTACAGGGAAAATAAACAAACATACTTAAGATAGAGGGTAACTTCATACAAGAGAAAGGATAAGGAGAAATTAATATAACTTCAACGCCATTATCACTGCACCCTCATCATCACTGCATCGGACTACATAATGGCTATAAAACCCCCTTCTACTGTGACTGATCTTTACTTAGGACAGGGGCTAGGGTTGGACAATTCTGGTAACTTTCCCCAAATTCTCCTGATTCCAGAAAACCTCCAACGAGGATGTCTGGAAAACCTGGGAAATTTAGCAGGGAAAAGTGATCAGTCAGTCAGTGTCCCATAAAGTAGCTAGCATGTCAGAGGAACCAATGAGCTCTGATATATGATTGAGTCATTACCAGCAGCTTGCTCTATCCCTACTCCAACTAGCCTTTGGTCCCAGATCTATTTGTGCTGTCTAGTCAACTCCTATGGTCATTGTCATGCCAAAAGGCCATAAGAGACCATGGAGTTGGTAAGACACAGACCTGCCAACCTTGATTTTGTTTTGTAAGTACTTCAGCGCGGCGGTCCTGCAGACCTTTAGCCTACTAATAATGATGCTGTCAGAAGACAGCCTCAGTAGGAATGGTAGGTTATACCGTTATGGGTGCTTGGAATTGGCTGCTCTTCACTAGCTAACTAGAAGAAACAAGTTTAGAGGTACAATCAGAGTTCTCACTAGGATTTTATGACAAGGCGGTGCTGATGTGGGCCTCAGGATTGGGTGGGTGGGGTCAGGAGGGGTCAGTCAACTCCCCCCTTGGGAAGTTGGAGGATTGTGCATTTCTTTATAACCTTTAACTGCCATTCATTTCCTGAAACGTTGGAGTCTTAAATTATATTAAACAATATAGTCTTGTGTTTGATCATAAATTACATTGAGGTTGTCTCAATGACACTTAATTACATTTACGAATTGGAGAGCTGCCATCCAGCTTGAGGGAGGAAAATAGTACTGTAACTGCGGGTCAGGCTGGAGCCGAGAGCTAGAGATTTTTCATCCTCGCCAAAGAGCTCTGATTGGCTCACCTCCAACTTCTGACAGTTGAGTCAAAAGACAATTTACCAACTAGAAGCCTATTTTTGCTATTTTAGGGTCGTTTTTCATACTAGCATACTTTGACCTAAAGTTGTGTGCATGGTAGTTAAAATGCGTGCAGGTTGGCAGGTCTGAACAGCACAAACGGATCTGGCACCAGTCTAGTCTTCAATGACAAGGAGAACACATCTCCACCTTAGCCCAGATTACAACATATCATATAGTTATATTATGACATCATGTATGCCTTGTGTTCTCTCTCCCTCCAGGATGGTCGGGCAACTCGTGCATCTCTGGTGAATAGGTCAACAGAACAACCATAACCCATAGGTGCAGCAGTGCCTGAAACAACAAACACATGGGCCCAGACACATTTCACTCGATTCAACTGGGCTTAAGATCATTGTAACATTTATTTTTAACAAACAAGTGTGTAAAACTACTAACAGCAAGAGTTTGGAACTGGTTTAATTCAGTTGAAAGGAATAGAGAATTTCCCCTTACAGTTTGGTTAGCCTTACAGGTACAGTAATTATAGTAGTTGTAATAAAGGTTTGCGTTACAAAAACATAAGTAGCAGAGCAAAAGGCACTCACCATATACAGTATTACAAAAACCCGAGCCATGGGGTAGCGTCTCAGGAAGATCCCTAATCGGATGCTGGAAGGACAAGATTCTGGTTATTGTCGAGGTGAGATACGTGACACTTGTGTGGTTGAATGGTAACATGTCTATAAAAACTGAATACAGCGTCACAAAACGAGAATGGAATTCCCCTGCTCTTCAACAAAACACAAATACAGCTAATGTACTGTGACAAGTTAACGATACCAAATAATTCCTCAAACTGCCTGGGTGGTTGAGTGGCAACATTCCAGATACAAAACATAGATAAGAGCCCTGAAGGTCTTGGGGTTGATTGCCCTCTCTGGACTGTCTACCCCAGTTTCTGTACTGTCTGAATACAGCATTTGAAAAAAATTAATAAAATCACACTACTTTTAAAAAAAACTTTAAAAAAGTATGTTTTGATAAAGCCAAACCTCTGGTGTAATAGCTCACCTGAACCGGTCGATGGTGCTGGCTGCCTTGCGTACTTGGCCATACACTCCTGGACTGTCATGGTCGTTGAACAGGATTGGTGCGTTCCTCTGTCGTGTCCCTGTGAGAAGTTAACATAAAACAATTTGCAGGCCGGCAAAAGGGCAGCTATTTGAAAATATATAGACATCCTTTACCCCGACCTAGCCATTAGCCTGGACCCAGACCAATAGCGAACAAAGTTGGCTATACGGCATTAACAGATCAGGGACAACCAGGCTACCTAGTCATATCTATCCACATGACATCAGTCTCACCTGGTCAAAAGTAGTGTACTACTGTACATAGGGAATAGGTGCCATTTGAGATGCAGACCCAGCCTCACCTGGGCTCTCCATGCTGCTCATGTTAATGGCCGGCCCCCCGGTCTGCCCTCCTCCCTGGACGCTCTTCAGCTGAGTCTCCAGCCTCTCTAGCTGAAACACCAGTGAGCTCTTCTCTGTTCCCAGGGACTCCAGCATGGTCTGTTTCTGGATCAGAGTCTCTGTCAGCTGGTGTAACCTGCTCTCCAGCTCCACCTGGCTACTGCTGCTCAGAGCCTTATTGGTCAGCTAGGGAGGGAGAGGGAAATGTAACCATTCTAAAACCAGGGTGTTCTTTATTTGGACACACCTACTTATTCAAGGTTTTTCTTTATTTTTACTATTTTCTACATTGTAGAATAATAAAGACATCAAAACTATGAAATAACACACATGGAATCATGTAAGAACCAAAAACAACATATTTTATGAGATTCTTCAAAGTAGCCTTGATGACAGCTTTACACACAATGTGGAAATAAGTATAAAAAAATAAAAACCTTTGAATGAGTAGGTGTCAAAACTTTAGTTGTCTACATCAATCCCCAATATATATATAGGGGATTGATGTAGACAACTAGATTAATGGAGGCGCCAATCCGTGTGCAGGATTAAAGCACCAATCCGTGTGCAGGATTAAAGCACCAATCCGTGTGCAGGATTAAAGCACCAATCCGTGTGCAGGATTAAAGCACCAATCCGTGTGCAGGATTAAAGCACCAATCTACACTACCGTTCAAAAGTTAGGGGTCACTTAGAAATGTCCTTGTTTTTGAAAAAATGGTGTCCATTAAAATAACATCAAATTGATCAAGCTGGTTAGAGCCAGTTAGCTCTGTTCTGTGAAGGGAGTAGTACACAGAGTTGTAAACGTCTTCAGTTTCGTGGCAATTTCTCACATAGAATAGGCTTAATTTCTCAGAACAAGAATAGACTGACGAGTTTCAGAAGAAGGTTCTTTGTTTCTGGACATTTTGAGCCTGTAATCGAACCCACAAATGCTGATGCTCCAGATACTCAACTAGTCTAAAGAAGGCCAGTTATATTGCTTCTTTAAATCAGCACAACAGTTTTCAGCTGTGCTAACATTATTGCAAAATAGTTTTCTAATGAACAATTAGCCTTTTAAAAAGATAAACTTGGATTAGCTAACACAACGTGCCATTGGAACACAGGAGTGATGGTTTCTGATAAGGGGCCTCTGAACGCCTATATAGATATTCCATAAATATCTACATAAGCGTATATGTAGATATTCCAGCTACAATAGTCATTTACAACATTAACAGTCTACACTGTATTTCTGATTCATTTTATGTTATTTCAATGGACATGTTATTTTTATGTTTCTTTCAAAAACAAAGACATTTCTAAGGGACCCCAAACTTTTGAAGGGTAGTGTATGTGCAGCATCAACGCTCCAATCTATGTGCAGCATCAACGCTCCAATCTATGTGCAGCATCAACGCTCCAATCTATGTGCAGCATCAACGCTCCAATCTATGTGCAGCATCAACGCTCCAATCTATGTGCAGCATCAACGCTCCAATCTATGTGCAGCATCAACGCTCCAATCTATGTGCAGCATCAACGCTCCAATCTATGTGCAGCATCAACGCTCCAATCTATGTGCAGCATCAACGCTCCAATCTATGTGCAGCATCAACGCTCCAATCTATGTGCAGCATCAACGCTCCAATCTATGTGCAGCATCAACGCTCCAATCTACAGTTGAACTCGGAAGTTTACATACACCTTAGCCAAATACATTTAAACTCAGTTTTTCACAATTCCTGACATTTAATCCTAGTAAAAATTCCCTGTCTTAGATCAGTTAGGATCACCACTTTATTGTAAGAATGTGAAATGTCAGAATAATAGTAGAGAGAATTATTTATTTCAGCTTTTATTTCTTTCATCACATTCCCAGTGGGTCAGAAGTTTACATACACTCAATTAGTATTTGGTAGCATTGCCTTTAAATTGTTTAACCTGGGTCAAACGTTTCGGGTAGCCTTCCACAAGCTTCCCACAATAAGTTGGACACACACTTTTTCAGTTCTGCCCACACATTCTCCATAGGATTGCCCAAAATGTTCTTAAGCCATTTTGCCACAACTTTAGAAGTATGCTTGGGGTCATTGTCCATTTGGAAGACCCATTTGCGACCAAGCTTTAACTTCCTGACTGGTGTCTTGAGATGTTGCTTCAATATATCCACATAATTTTCCTTCCTCATGATGACATCTATTTTGTGAATTGCACCAGTCACTCCTGCAGCAAAGCACCCCCACAACAGAATGCTGCCACCCAGAGGACATTTCTCCAAAAACTACGATCTTTGTCCCCATGTGCAGTTGCAAACCGTAGTCTGGCTTTTTTATGGCGGTTTTGGAGCAGTGGCTTCTTCCTTGCTGAGCGGCGTTTCAGGTAATTTCGATATAGGACATGTTTTACTGTGGATATAGATACTTTTGTACCCGTTTCCTCCAGCATTTTCACAAGATCATTTGCTGTTGTTCTGGGATTGATTTGCACTTTTTGCACCAAAGTACGTTCATCTCTAGGAGACAGAACGTGTCTCCTTCCTGAGCAGTATGACGGCTGCGTGGTCCCATGGTGTTTATACTTGCGTACTATTGCTTGTACTGATGAACATGGTACCTTCAAGAATTCGGAAATTGCTCCCAAGGATGAACCAGACTTGTGGAGGTCTCCAATTTTTGGCTGATTTCTTTTGATTTTCCCATGATGTCGAGCAAAGAGGCACCGAGTTTGACGGTAGGCCTTGAAATACATCCACAGGTACACCTCCAATTGACTCAAATGATGTCAGTTAGCCTATCAGAAGCTTCTAAAGCCTCTAGAATTTTCCAAGCTGTTTAAAGGCACAGTCAACTTAGTGTATGTAAACTTCTGACCCACTGGAATTGTGATATAGTGAATTATAAGTGAAATAATCTGTCTGTAAACAATTGTTAAAAGAATTACTTGTCATGCACAAAGTAGATGTCCTAACCGACTTGCCAAAACTATAGTTTGTTAACATGAAATCTGTGGAGTGGTTGAAAAATGAGTTTTAATGACTTCAACCTAAGTGTATGTAAACTTCACCAGTATTGAAGTGGATCCCCTATTTTACTGTAAAGTGTGTTGTGATTTTTGTTTACCTGGTTCCTGAGTTTCTGTATCTCATCCTCCCGGTCCTTAATGCGACTCTGCAGTGTGGTCTTGGAACGGTGGGTTTCTTCCTCCACATACTGCAGCTCCTACAGGACACACACAAAGTCCCCCTTATCCTAGATATAGACAGTGAAACAGGCTACCTGGACCTATGGTCAAATAAGAAACACACAATTTACACTATGTTTTCAGTTACACACCTTAATGAATAGGACTAGAGTTTCAGGTTTTATTAGTTGTATGCATTGGATGGAACACATCGTCCAATGAAATGCTTACTTGCAGGTTCCTTCGACAACGCAAAAATAATAAGAATACAAACAAAGTAAATGTCTCAGTAGAATGTTATAACATTTTAGCGTCAGTATCATACAGGAACGCACAATTTACAATATTGACATGTGTATTGGGGAAGGGGAGATGGCAGTGTATAAACTGAGCAGTGTAATAAGGTAGCAGCAGTTGTGTTGTGTGTGTAGCATGAAAATACACTACATGGCCAAAAGTATGTGGACACCTGCTCGTCAAACATATCACTCCAAAATCATCAGACTATGTTCATTTAACCAGTATGTATATTTAGTAAACTATTATTATCCTCACTCATATCATATGCATTTTTAGCTATTGAAGTATTTCTCTGCCATCGACCTGTATAGTATAGTTAACCATCCAACATCCACCAATGTATAGTGTACATATTCAGCCAACCACTCATACTATGCAATGTCTTTTTATAGCTTTTTTGCACTCCAGATATCTTGTGTTTCTATACTTTTTCATACTGCCGCTCTATGTATCATGTACCGTGTATCTGTCTTTTGTGTACTTTCGTTGTGACATTTTGCACCTGCCCTGTGTTTTTGTTGTTGTAGCTGCTTGACAAAGAAATGTCCCCCTCGGGGATCAATAAAGTACCTATCTATCTATCTATCGCAGAGGTAAACACTGCAAATATTGACTCTTTGCATAAACTGAATGTCATTGTCAATGAAAGCCTTTGACACTTATGGAATACTTGTAATTATACTTCAGTGTTACCATAGTAACTACTGACATAAAGATCTAAGAACACTGAAGCAGCAAACTTTGTGGAGACCAATACTTGTCATTCTCAAAACGTTTGGCCACGACTGTAGAATGCCCTTCAAGCCAATCAGAAAGGAGTGTTCAATAATGCCATGGTATAATTAAGTAATAAGGCACGAAGGTGTGTGGTATATGGCCAATATACCAAGGCTAATGGATGTTCGGAGTGCCTGGATACAGCCCTTAGCCGTGGTATATTGGCCATATACCACAAACACCCAAGGTGCCTTGTTGCTATTATACACTGGTTACCAACGGAATTAGAGCAGTAAAAATAAAAATGCTTCATACCACAGCTGTCAGACAATCAGCATTCAGGGCTCGAACCACCCAGTTTATAATATACATTATGCTACCTGTTTGTAGCGCTCCACCTCAGCCTCCACCTCCTGCTTGGCTCTGGTCTGTTGGGCTTGTTGCTCCTGTATATCCAGCTGCTGCTCTCTCCATGTCTCTGCCTCATTCAGGGCTGCTACCTCCAAGTCCTGGGAGAGAAAGGTCACATCTCAGTCTTACAGCCAGGTCATCCAACCACCAAGGTTGTCTTCAAATAAGCATGTTCTGTGTGGCTCAGTTGGTGCTAGCAATGGCAAGGTCATGAGTTCAATTCCTGCAGGGATACAGCAGGAATCACATAAACACAATAAGAATGTATACACTCACACTGTAAGTTGCTTTTTATGTGTGCTAAGGGAGTCTGCTAAAAGAGGGTTATATCATATGCAACCATCTCCAGTCCCTGTCACCTGTATCTCAGCTCGGAGTGTCTGCATCTGTCCCTGTAGTTTCTGGATCTCATCTCTCTGGAGCTCCTTCTCATGCCTGAGCTCCTCCAGCTCCAGAACTCCTGTTCCTCCTCCCTCCAGACCATCCAAGCCTGACCCCTCCTTCAGGCTGCTGATCAGCTTCTCTTTGGACTGGAGACACAGGTGGTACAACAAAACAAGAAATATTGAGTTGTGTACTAAATCACAGGGACTATGGTTGTCTGACAGATGAAAGAGTACACACATATATACATACATACATACATACATACATCTCTTACCTGTAGTATGCGGGAGGCCTTGTGTTTATAGTCCTGTAACTCCTGCTTGGCAGTCTCGGCTGCGGTGCGGGCACTCTTCATTTGCTGTTGGAGGTCCTCGACCCGGTGCTTATCCTCTGACATCCGTCTCTCTGCACCAGTCACAGCCTCCGCCAGTGTCTGCCTCTCAGCCTCCACCTTGGATAGCCGCGCGGCAAACTCACTCTGTGGGAACCAAGGAGAGGAAGGACATTATATAGTCTATGATTGACTTACATGAAGAACGTGCCCTGTTTCCACTAGTTAGTAAAACACGCCATCCTTCATTTGTATTTGACAGATTAAAGATTCACAACAAATATCTAACAAATATTAATGTGTACTTGAGAGCTGGGACCTTAAGTATGCGTGTCCCTACCTGCATCTGTCTATAGCCGTCCTGTTCCCTGCGTAGGGCCATGTCTGCCTCCCTCAATCTCTCCTGCATGGTCGTCATGGCCTGGCACTGCATACTGCTTCCTTCTGTGTGGTCCTGGAGGATCCTGGACATGATGGGGGTACAAAGTTAGTTAACTTGTCTCCCTAGCAGTGGCGAACCGTGACTATTGGAGCTAGGCCCTCAGTTGCGGAAAAAGATCTGACGTCATACATATAGAGAACTCAGATGCCCGTGTATACAGATCATGACTTGAGGCGTTTCTTTTGCAGACCTACAGTATGTAGGAGAAGCTATTCTTTGATGACAGAGTCAAACGGTCGGCTGTGCTCACAGACCAGCAACCACTTCTGCCCCGTCCATCCTCAGTTACATCCTCAACTTTGAAAAAGCTTTCCTTCACACCACCATCGGTAGTGTAACGCAACACAGAAGACATTTGGGCTACATTGCTGATGTCTGTCGCCTCGTCAACCATGATGGTTACAAAGCGGGTTCCCTTCAATTCTTCCTTCGTGACATCTGTCATTACATTCGTGACCGCGCGTATCAGGTCATTTTGGATTTTGAGAAGAAATCCAGTATTTCCAAGTAGTTTCCCTTATTAGCTGATTCTTTACCCTCATGTCCTCTGAATGCTAATTCTTGCCTAAAGTCACAGCCGTATGAATATGGCCCTTTATAATCTACCTGATGTGCCTGACTTTATCACTGTGACCAAGTGTCTCGTTGCGCCGCTGCTTGTTAAGGTGGTCTACTCTGGTTTCCCCACCTGCTCGCAGGTGTGAAGTAGCGTTTTGTGTGTCGATGTGCTGACTTTGTCAAACAGGCTAAATCTTTGAAACCAGTTGTCCAGGTTGAGCTATTATCGGTGCTGAAGAGTAGGCAATTCAAACAGTAAAGGTTTTTTAACAGCTCACAGCCGGTTATCCACGGATAACGCTCATAATTATTAACTTGAAAATGTCTTTCAAAACTCTTTCCTCGTTGCACCAAATCAGGCAGTGCAGGAGTTGGTCTCCCAGTCTGTACAAGATTGAACTTTTCATTAAAAGTTAGTCTTGAAAAGGGCGACGCTAACAATTTAGCCACCACATCGTCCTCGGTTACTCTGCAGTTGCCATCGCCATGGTTATAAACACTCACTGCAAACAGCTAGCTAGGCTCAAGCGTGAGAAAACAAGATAAGGCTCGCTATTGGCTCTGAATTAGTGACGTATACTTAGGCCTCTAGAGGGCCTTGAGGCATCATACAATTGTCCCACCTATTACAAGACAATTTGTGATTGGTTGTTTCAACTGTCATTCCAAAATACTGCTCTAATTGAAGTCGGCTGGCGTTGGCTGGTGCCTTCTGTTCAGAGAGTTGAGACCAGCTAAAGAAAGATCGATTGGATCTCTCTCTCTCTTGGATATTAACGCTTCTTTTTCCAACAGAAACTGAAGAAATGCAATAGGAAGATCATTACAATTAGATCTTTTATTTTTTTTAAAGTACTAATTATAATATTTAAGATTATATTATACGATTTTGTATCTATCCTTAGGCCCTCTCTGAGGGCATAGAGTGACCTGATGGTTCCCCACTGTTCCCTAGTGCTATACAAAACCAACTTCAGTGTGATGCTAACAGCTTCGCTTCCTCCACGGTAGCGGTTCCTTTACTTACTGGGCTCGGAATTGGCTTCCTATTCCACAACAAAGCCTCCTTCACTCATGCTGCCAAACAAGCCCTTGTAAAACTGACCATCCTACCGATCCTTGACTTCGGCGATGTCATTTACAAATTAGCCTCCAACACACTACTCAGCAAATTGGATGTAGTCTATCACAGTGCCATCCGTTTTGTCACCAAAGCCCCATACACTACCCACCACTGCGACCTGTATTATCTCTTTGGCTGGCCTTCATTATATATGCGTCGCCAAACCCACTGGCTCCAGGTCATCTATAAGTCATTACTAGGTAAATCCCCGCCCTATCTCAGCTCACTGGTCACTATAGCAACACCCACCCGTAGCATGCGCTCCAGCAGGTATATCTCACTGGTCATCCCCAAAGCCAACACCTCCTTTGGCCGCCATTCCTTCCAGTTCTCTGCTGCCAATGACTGGAACCAATTGCAAAAATCATTGAAGCTGTAGACTACCATCTCCCTCAATAAATTTAAGCATCAGCTGTCAGAGCTGCTTATCGATCACTGCACCTGTATATAGCCCTTCTGTAAATAGCCCACCCTACTACCTCATCCCCATATTATTATTTTTGTTCATTTGCACTCCAGTATCTCTATTTGCACATCATCATCTGCACATCTATCATTCCAGTGTTAATGCTAATGTGTAATTATTTCACCACTATGGTCTATTTATTGCCTTACCTTCCTAATCTTACTACATTTGCACTCTGTATATAGATTTTCTATTGTGTTATTGTCTGTACGTTTGTTTATTCTCATGTGTAACTCTGTGTTGTTGTTTTTGTCTCACTGCTTTGCTTTGTCTTGGCCAGGTCACAGTTGTAAATGAGAACTTGTTCTCAACTGACCTACCTGGTTAAATAAAGGTGAAATAAAAAATAAAATAAAAAAATACTGGGCTCGTACCAGGGGTCCTCTGATTGTAAAGACATGTGACCGCCCTCCTTGACAACGTACCAACCAGTTGTCATACAGAAAAGGATCCGATACACTAGCTCATTGGCGACATTTCAAGCTAGCTGTGGAGTGAGCTTATGGTATGTTCTTACCTTGGTTACAGACTACTCTATTCAGAGAGCCTTTACCATTTTTACCCATGTAAGCACATCGTTTATTCTCAGACTTCATTTAATTTTTACTAATATGTAAACATTGAAGCAGCAGGATAGCCCCATTGAATACATCTATTAATTCACAAAGTTTTGGTTCATTAAAAGTACCTGGACCTCTGACAAACGTAGTTGTCTTTTACTAATAATGAATGAAGCAGCCAGATGTAGTACTCCCAGGCCTATCCATTTAAAAAGACTGTAAACATACCGGGACCTCTCAGTCTGTGCCTCCTCCAGAGCAGAGCTCCGTGACTTCAGTAACTGATCTGCCTCATCTAGCCTGATCTTCAGCACTGCCAACTGCCCATCCTTAGCTCCGAGGGCCTCTGTGAGGTCATCAACCTGCGACCGAAGCTCCCTGACCGTGCGGTCTGTGCGAGACTGGTCCGAATTCCACTTCTCTGTGCGTAACCGTGCCTGGTTCAATTCTGTGGGAAAGAGATTGTGACCATACAGTTACGCCCACAACAGATATAACCATAAAACAATGTTTAGGTGTCACATAGGCTGCACATACATAAGCATAGCCTTGTCCCAGATCTGTCAGTGCCGTATTGGCATGACAACAACCATAGGAGTTGGCAAGACAGCAGAAACAGATTTGGGACCGGACATTAGCCTTCTTCCTCAGCTCTCTCACCATCCTGAGTGTCTTTGGCTCTCTGGATGATGGAGGCCAGTTCCTGGTTGAGGGAGCTGACCTCTGACCTCAGCAGCTGGTTCTCCAGACGCAGACTGGACATCATCTGACTCTGTTGCTCTTCTATAGGGGGCGGGGCCAGGGCATGGGCTTCGTAAGTAGGGGGAGACTCTGATAGGTAGGTGATAGACTGGGGAACAGCCAACCCAGAGTCAGAACCATCAGGAGTGTCTGGGAAAAAAAAAAAAAGAGTATACATTTAAAGGAGGGAACTTTGAACGTATTTCAATTAGCATTGTAACCATAACACTGTGTTGATTATCTCAAACGTATATGATGTCGACCAAACATTGAGATAAAAGAACAAAACAGCTTGTGCCTTGACATTAAAATGACCAGTTTAAGTGTCAGTACCTTGACTTTCTTTGGCAGAGCCATCCTCTGATCCCCCTGTTTTGGCACTGTGAGTACTGGTGGATAGAGAGCTGTAGCTGGAGGTACGAGACATGCCCCGTAGAGAGGGGGGTGTGGAGGGGGCAGAGGGGACCATGAGGGGGGCAGCAGCCAAGGCAGGAGGTGCTGGCTGTGGGGAGCCTGATCCTTCAGGAGACACTCTGAGAGGATCTCTGGGTCTGACCTCCCTCCTCTCGCTGGTCGGAGGGTCTGAGCTATTTAGGAAGTCAAACAACAGGTCATCATCCACATCTTGCTCACTCTGACTCTTCTTACTGGGCCTCACAAAGCTGGAGGAGGGTTTGATGGAGCTGGAGGAGGAGGCAGTGCTGGAAGACCCCAGGGGAAGGGTGCTGGTGGTGGAGACGGTGGCTGAGTTAGTCAACAGGGAACCTTTGGATTTTTTTATGTTGCCAGCAGCTGCAGTAATGAAACCAGATCCTGCATTGTGGGAGGTGGAGTTCCCATAGGGGTGTTGCTGTGTCTCTGATGTGTTGGTGCTGTAGGCAGTGCCAGTGCTGCTGTAGCTGGTGGTGGTGCTACTGTACTGAGAGGTGTCGGTGGAGTCAGGAGCATCATAGGCTGAGGAGGTGGTAGTGCGGCCTTGGGGTTTGGTCAGGCTGGCAGCTCCTGCATCCACTTTATTCAGGAAGTCTTCAGCTTTCCCTGCCAGGTCGGAGAACCAAGACATTCTGCATCCTAGAAATTAATCAGTTTGTCAGATTCGGGAATTAAATTACAAATACATTTTGTGACAAAATCCCAAGTGTATGTCGAAATACATTCTCCTAAAACCAAAACATAATGCAAAATGTAATGACATATGGCAGGTAGCATGGCGGTTAGACCGTTGGGTCAGTAACCGAAAGGTCGCTGGTTCGAATACCCGAGCCGACAAGGTTAAAAAACCTGTCGATGTCTCCTTGAGCAAGGCACTTAACCCTAACTTGCTCCAGGGGCTGAACCTGTAGGAAGGCAGTCATTGTAAATAATAATTTGTTCTTAACTGACTTGCCTAGTTAAAGGTTAAATAAAAAAATGGCTAACTTTGAAGGCTAGCTAGAAATCCGGGTAATCACCAAATTAACCCTAAAATGGTATAACATAATCTGTGTGGGTAGGTTTAACAACATAATGAGCTATCAACTTTCAGCTTTTGGCATGAATCAGGGGTGGATTACACTCGACAACCAAACTAGTTTAACATGGTAGCATCCATTAACGCTAACTAGCTAGTCGACTTACCGTATAACAACAGCGACGTCCAAAACTACAAATATCCCAGAAGATTTATAGGCCGGGATTAATCACCAACACTCAACAGATAGACTGTAGTGTCACATTTACACACTTAAATCTTTGATAGCTAAATATCTGCTTTGGATCTGTATCATACGTGGACCAGGAACTATCGCAAGGACCCCAAACCAGAACGCCTATCGCGATGCCTGATTAAATATACTAACTGCTCACGCACTCGAGAAGAGGAAGCCGACAGGGAGAAGATAGAGCGAAATGGAATTTGGCCGAGATTCTGTTAATTTTCTCATTGATGAAACTTTTGATCTCAATACAGTTTTCAGTTCCCAAAACTAGATGTTACTAACAGAGTGGACTAAGTATGTGTTTGTTGTTTAAAAGGAGTGCAAGGGCGAATTTAGTTTTTGCACACGCGCACTTCGCAGAGTAGGCGTTCCCTAACGGAAATGTGTAAATAATGCTAGAACGCACCAATAGGATCTCGATAACTCGTGCTTGGGTCCGCCCACTATGATTAATTTGCTCCCATTGGAAACGACAGGCCCTGGTCTATTTTGGATTACTTACACAAATATTTGGTTTTGAACACATGGAGAGAAATTGTTGACCACTGTGATATTGCAGTGGGCTTTGATTATTACTATTTCCTTAATATGAATTTGAAAAATGTGTAATTAATTTTTATTTCAAAATCAGTAGTCCAAATCCATCATCGAATCCCTGATACTAAAAATCAAATCCCGCTTGAGATAAACCCTTGTTCTGTATGGAGGTCTATGGAAGAGTGTTGAATTGCATGAGGCTTATTTGATGTAATAGAAGTTTGGTAATGTTTAGACTGTTACAAACGTACTGATATAAGTGGATGCACGTGGCATTCTGGCAACGCCTTAGTTGTGCCTATTGTTCACACGCATATCTGTCCTCTCATTGGCTAGAATGGTTCCACCTGGCCTCACGCCTTCACTCATTTCCATTTTCAATATATTAAATCATATTTTACCCTCTTTCATTTTGGACTGCGTTCAAGTGAACAGGCCCAACACTAGTGATGGGTTGTTTACGAACGAACAGCTCTTTTTGGTGAACATCGGGAAACGAATTGCATCGTTGAAAGAGCCATTCATTTGGCTCCCTGATTTGCACACGAATGTATTCGGTTCGCAAAATTTCCTTCATGAGTCTCGACATAGAACCCGTCGGGTGATTGGTTAAACTTTCTTGAGTGCGTGAGCAGTTAGCACAGACCAAACAACTTGGGAAACCCAGCATCAGCTTGTTCACCAAATTAATTGGGAAATAAATAAAAGCCTCACCAGCTAGCTACTAATCTATTTTAAATTGAACTACTTTATACAAGGTGTAGGTTTCCCCTGGTGTGATGTTTTGATAACCGTGTAATTCTGTCTCGGATAAGGTGAGTTTAATCCAAATATTTGCCTAATTTTACTCAAAAAAAATTTAAATGCTAATAAGCAACAGAGAAGACCTCAGCAAGATTGCAGAATGGCTGCCGTTTTACAGGCTCCTAACCAACTGCAATTTTGTGGGTGTTTTCGCATTGTTTGTAACTTATTTTGTACACAATGTTGCTGCTACCGTCTCTTATGACCGAAAAGAGCTTCTGGATATCAGAACAGCAATTACTCACCTCAAACTGGAGGAAGATTCTTTCTTTAATGAGTCCGACGTGAAGGATATACTGCTTCTACGAGACTAGGCCCAAATCCCCGTCATTAACGTGATGAAAATACGTAAATACAGGGGGCGGAGATCGGGGTGCCTTGTGAGAATTCTTTGGCGAGTGGGTAACCCGCTTCTACCATCCGTTCCATTAGCCAACGTGCAATCACTGGAAAATAAACTGGATGATCTCCGCTCGAGACTATCCTACCAACGGGACATTAAAAACTGTAATATCTTATGTTTCACTGAGTCGTGGCTGAACGACGACACAGAGAATATACAGTTGGCTGGGATTTCCGTGCACCAGCAGGACAGAACAGCTACGTCTGGTAAGACGAGGGGTGGTGGTCTGGTTCGCGATGTCTAATATTAAGGAAGTCTCAAGGTATTGCTCGCCTGAGGTAGAGTACCTCATGATAAGCTGTAGACCACACTATCTACCAAGAGAATGTATCTATATTTTTCGTAGCCGTCTATTTACCACCACAAACCAATGCTGGCACAAAGACCGCACTCAGCGAGCTGTATAAGGCCATAAGCAAACAAGAAAAGGCTCATCCAGAAGTGCTCTTAGTGGCCGGGGACTTTAATGTAGGCAAACTAAAACCTGTTCTACCAGCATGTCACGTGCAACCAGAGGGAAAAAAACGAAACCATCTTTACTCCACATACAGAGATGCATACCAAGCTCTCCCTCGCCCTCCATTTGGCAAATCTGACCATAACTCTATCCTCCTGATTCCTGCTTACAAGCAAGAGTACCAGTGACTTGCTTAATACGGAAGTGGTCAGATGACACGGATGCTATGCTACAGCACTGTTTTGCTAGCTCAGACTGGTATATGTTCCGGAATTCATCCAATGGCATTGAGGACTATACCACCTCAGTCTCTGGCTTCATCAATAAGTGCATCGATGACGTCATCCCCACAGAGACCGTACGTACATATCCCAACAAGAAGCCATGGATTACAGGCAACATCCGCAACGAGCTAAAGCCTAAAGCTGCCGCTTTCAAGGTGCGGGATACAAATCCGGACGCATATAAGAAATCCTGCTGTCATGACCATCCTGACAATGGATTCAAAGGACCATACCTATGCGAGTCAGGTTTCTCAACTCTGGCCTACTTTAAAAAACAGTACAGAAAATACTCAATGCACTGTCAAAAACAGAGCCCAGAATAGACCTGGTTGTTGAAAAGGACTGTATGTGTGTTTTCTGGTCTACATCTGTGTGATGTGATCAATCAGTTTATTCCAGTTCAGCATAAAACATATTTATTGTATTTTAACAGCAACAGTTCAAACCTAGACAGATATGTAAGAGTGTTATTAATGGGAAAATAAACATGAATTGCTATTTATATGGCTATTTCATTGTTTTTGTCTATATTGCATTTGTTTTAGGTATAAGGGAAATTAAATGTACCAATATTTACGTATAGTTGCATGTTTTCATAAGCTTGGGTCCCAGGCTGAAAAGGTTTAAGAACCCCTGCTCTAAACTATACTTGTTCTGTCACATAAACTGATATTAGGTGAACTATTAGAAGTTGTTTCACCCTTGTAGGATGGCCAGAATTAGGGTGACTAGATCAATGCAGGCCAGAGAAAAAAAAAGTGGTTTAAAACCCAGAGAATTGCATTGCATCAACTGGTTTGTATTAGGCTGGTCAGGCTCACTTTCCCATTGATCTCAGCATCTTTCTTCTCTAATTTCGCAGGACATAAAACGATATAGAGGTCAAATCGATATCGATTTAGAGACCTTTATAAAAGAACACTTGTGACCAAACACATCTAAATATTACACTTGGGAGAAAGTAGAAATAGAATGAAACAACCAGTTATTCTATTTTTGTTCTATTATATTGGTCTCTATAGTAGACATCAATCAAGTTTACAAGGCTACATGTGCAAAAATATCGTTCTTATTCCCCCTCGAACACACAGTGTTACTGTCAAGTTTAACACAACAAAAGCAATTATTACATTGTACACTTTATGCCTGTGGACATCTGTTCTACAATGTGCCAGCAGAGCATGATACCCTTTGTTGGCATAATTGATCTCTTTCAGGCAGAGAGAACACCTGGCATACCCCTTTTTATCCACTGTATTGAAAAAGTGAGAAAGTGTGTGGTGTTCCTTTCACCTCTATAGTGGCATTCAGCTTAAGCCAGGCCCAGCTCCACTTCATCCCTGAATCCACGTGTTTAACAAGCAATGCCTCATTTTCACCTAATTCTCTGGTTCTAAAAATTAACCACATACTGTAGAGGGAAAACATTAGTTCACAGGATAGTAGTTAGTTTGTTAGCTAGTTAACATTTCACACAGATTGCCAGGGTAAGGTTAGGTTTAAAATCAGATTTTAATTAGATAAATTGTATAAATAAGCGATCTGTGCATGAGTACCTCCTACTCAAGCGTCCAGAAAACAAGTGATACCGTAAAGCGGTGTATTTGTGCACCCAAATTTAGGAGGGGACTGAAGCGTGGATGGCTTGACTGCCTTGGACAGAACATTTTGTGAATAATGGGATGGTTTAGAGCTAGGGTTAATATTTCAGTTAAAAATGACCATCGTGCCAACACACCAAGTTCTCAACCACTGGTAATGGGGAGAAAGACAAAACACAAACGGAAACCAACGGTACGAAACAGTGCCTCTCTTTATTCTGCCGCACTCTAAATTGTATTATTTACACGGCATGCCACATCAATACAGGAACTGATTAAGTACACAATCGATAACAGAATCTGCTCTAGAAATGGGAGGTACCCAAAAAACTAGAGATTAAAATAAAATAAACAATTATCTCTGTGATCCATGTAAATTGATTAATTTATTTTTGTAGACTTTACAAAGTGCTGTCCAGTAGTCAGGCAGATAACGGGTCAGCCCTGCTGTCTCAGAGGAGGGGACGATCAGCTGGAGAACGTGGCAGGTGGTACTGCCCTCAACTCTGAGGTGGTACTGCCCTCAACTCTAAGGTGGTACTGCCCTCAACTCTAAGCTCAGGAGAAAACCTAAATCATGTACAAAGAAAATCTGTCGGTGTTGATGACAGGGAAATCAAGGTTGACAGTCCAATCATCTCTAAGGATCTCAAACTAAGTCTTACAAGACATTGTTCTTCAAGGTAAGAATCCACAACCACTGTGCTCTTGTATAAGAACTGGACACCAAAAGGAGTGAACTTCAGATCCGTATGAGGGAGAACCAACGTTAGATTTATTTATAAAAACTTAGAAATTACAAAAGAAAAAGAACACAATTCCAAGTACGATTTACCACATAATAAGTCAAGGTGGACGACTGTCTTCTAAGAGAGAACCTTTGAGGAAACATTGTCTTCTCTTAATTAAGATTTCCTATCGTTTTAAGCATATGGTCACACACTCACTCCTTCTCCCTCAAACACTCAGCCATACATCACACACACACACACACACACACACACACACACACACACACACACACACACACACACACACACACACACACACACTCCTTCTCCCTCAAACACTCAGCCATACATCACACACACACACACACTCCTTCTCCCTCAAACACTCAGCCATACATCACACACAGACACACTCCTTCTCCCTCAAACACTCAGCCATACATCACACACACTCCTTCTCCCTCAAACACTCAGCCATACATCACACACACTCCTTCTCCCTCAAACACTCAGCCATACGTCACACACACACACACACACACACACCTTCTCCCTCAAAACACTCAGCCATACAACACACACACACACACACACACACACACACACACACACCTTCTCCCTCAAAACACTCAGCCATACAACACACACACACACACACACACATTATCTTCCTTAAACACAAACATCCATCAAACACAAACACACAGGGGCCCTGGGGCGAATGGCCAACTAACACATGCAGGTGGTTCTGACTGACTGATGTTTTAGGCCATTAGATCATTAGATTAAGCCCCCCATCGACTTCCTGTAGTTCTTCAGATCAAGCCCCTCCTCTTCTTGTAGTCCTCCAGGTTGAGAGACCTGCGTGGAGCACCGTCCTTCACTGCCAGGGTGTTGGCGCTCACTGACAGAGACTTGGCTTCTGAAACACACCGGAGGAACAACATTTGTTTGACACATTTATTGTTACAGGTGTAGGTGTCCCTATATACTGTTTAGCATTTTCCTCACTAATGGTTAAGGTTAGGACTCGGGGAAGGGAAGCTGATCCGTTAGCTGGTAATAGCCAGCTTTTGGCCGATAAAAAATAAAAAAAGCAGATAAATAAAATGGGGTCAGCCCTTCCTGTCACTAAGTAGCTTACAAGACGCCCCTATCACAAGCTTACAAGACGCCCCTATCACAAGCTTACAAGACGCCCCTATCACAAGCTTACAAGACGCCCCTATCACAAGTTTACAAGACGCCCCTATCACAAGTTTACAAGACGCCCCTATCACAAGTTTACAAGACGCCCCTATCACAAGTTTACAAGACGCCCCTATCACAAGTTTACAAGACGCCCCTATCACAAGTTTACAAGACGCCCCTATCTTACGAGACGCCCCTATCTTACGAGACGCCCCTATCACAAGAACAAATAACTCCTCCCCCTTTAAGTGTCCACTGTATGAGGTCAACGAGACAAAGAACAGACACTTTCAGCGGATCAGCAGACCATCTTACGATCTGCATGAGTTACTGGGGTCTACCAACTAGACTTTCGGGCACCATAGATGTGGATCAGTGGCGTTCAGTGCCGTTTTTGATGAGCATGGCCTTATTTCTATTACAGCACGTTGGATGACTGGCATTCATACTCCACCCAGTTCAATGTAACATCGATAGGTTTAGGATACTACATGATATTTACATTTTTTGTAATCAATAATCAAACAGTTGCAAACTAGAGTTTCTATTGGACAAATTCAGGTATTTTTATCCTCGTTTCGTTTGCTTCCGTTAAAGAAACGGTTTTCAACAGAGGTTTCCTTCCTCTCACCTTTTCCCTTCCGTTTGTTGACTTTAATGAACAACACATCCAGGTGAAAAAACCTTTCCAAGCCAACCATGTCATAACCGCTACACAGAGTCTACATCGTTGTCGCCATATTAGCTAAATTAACGTCCTAGTAAACATAGCTAATATAACTAATGCATTAGTAAACCCACTAGAGTCACGCGGTAACGTTACATTGTATAGTCAGTTAGTTACACCGTCGGGCCCCGGTGGCAATACATTAGTAAAACTAAAAGCTTACCTTGACTTGGATAGCCATAGCTAGCTAACATAGCATCCCTCTGAGCAGGGGTTCAGTAGGTTAAACTAGCTAGCTAACATAGCATCCCTCTGTTTGAGCAGGGTTTCAGTAGGCTAAACTAGCCAGCTAACATAGCATCCCTCTGTTTGAGCAGGGTTTCAGTAGGCTAAACTAGCCAGCTAACATAGCATCCCTCTGTTTGAGCAGGGTTTCAGTAGGCTAAACTAGCCAGCTAACATAGCATCCCTCTGTTTGAGCAGGGTTTCAGTAGGCTAAACTAGCCAGCTAACATAGCATCCCTCTGTTTGAGCAGGGTTTCAGTAGGCTAAACTAGCCAGCTAACATAGCATCCCTCTGTTTGAGCAGGGTTTCAGTAGGCTAAACTAGCCAGCTAACATAGCATCCCTCTGTTTGAGCAGGGTTTCAGTAGGTTAAACTAGCCAGCTAACATAGCATCCCTCTGTTTGAGCAGGGTTTCAGTAGGCTAAACTAGCCAGCTAAGTACTAATCTCTCGCTCTCTCCTCCATTTTTGAAGAAATTAATTTGTTCAAAACTGTTCAACTATTTCTCTCTCTTCGAGTCAACTACTCACCACATTTTATGCACTGCAGTGCTAGCTAGCTGTAGCTTATGCTTTCAGTAACAGATTAATTATCTGATCCTTTGATTGGGTGGACAACCTGTCAGTTCATGCAGCAAGAGCTCTGATAGGTTGGAGGACGTCCTCTCGACGTTGTCATAATTGCGGTGTCTATGGAAGGGGGTGAGAACCATGAGCCTCCTAGGTTTTGTATTGAAGTCAATGTACTCAGAGGAGGACGGAAACTAGCTGTCCTCCGGCTACACCATGGTGCTACCCTACTGAGTGCTGTTGAGGCTACTGTAGACGTTCATTGCAAAACAGTGTGTTTTAATGAATTATTTGGTGACGTGAATATATTTAGTATAGTTTTTACTCAAGGCATGTTTAGAACCTACAGGCTACATATTTCATCCTAGGGACTGTTTAACTGTTTTCTGTACTGTAGAAACATACTATGGACACTTACGAGGAAATCTCAGATTTATCTTAATGGACATAACTGTGCTGAATTCTCAGAATTAACGGGCTGATCCCGAGACACCCTGCGCTATCAGCGCACCCTCTGTGAGAATCCCTATAATTACAGGACTTGCTAACAAACTGGTAGATAAAGTTTCTTCGCGGTGTGGCCACGCCAGTTGAACAAAATGATCCTGCGGAACGAAAAGGTTGCTCATTCAAGACTAACTGACTGAGTTCAATCCTTCCAGGAAGCACAGGGAAAACATGGCAGCTGTACAGAACTCATCCAGAGCTCTCTGACTTCTGGCAGAAAGCCATTATAAAATATCTGATTTCAAACATTTAGTAGTCAATTGCAAACAAGTGTAACTTCATCACCTCGTGTGCCACACAGACTCACTGATAGCTATAGAACGCTATGGGCTCACCTGCTCCCACTGTTCTATTTACAGTCGTGGCTAAAAGTTTTGAGAATGACAAGTATTGGTCTCCACAAAGTTTGCTGCCTCAGTGTTGATGATGCCAATTTGCATATACTCCAGAATGTCATGAAGAGTGATCAGATGAATTTCAATTAATTGCAAAGTCCCTCTTTGCCATGAAAATTAACTTAATCCACAAAAAACATTTCCACTGCATTTCAGCCCTGCCACAAAAGGACCAGCTGCCATCATGTCAGTGATTGTCACGTTAGCACAGGTGAGAGTGTTGATGAGGACAATGCTGGAGATCACTCTGTCATGCTGATTGAGTCAGAATAACAGACTGGAAGCTTTAAAAGGAGGGTGGTGCTTAATCATTGTTCTTCCTCTGTCAACCATGGTTACCTGCAAGGAAACACGTGCCATCATCATTGCTTTGCACAAAAAGGGCTTCACAGGCAAGGATATTGCTGCTAGTAAGATTGCAAGTTAAATCAACCATTTATCGGATCATCAAGAACTTCAAGGAGAGAGGTTCAATTGTTGTGAAGAAGGCGTCAGGGCACCCAAGAAAGTCCAGCAAGCGCCAGGACAGTCTCCTAAAGTTGATTCAGCTGCGGGATCGGGGCACCACCAGAACAGAGCTTGCTCAGGAATGGCAGCAGGCAGGTGTGAGTGCATCTGCACGCACAGTGAAGCGAAGACTTTCGGAGGATGGCCTGGTGTCAAGAAGGGCAGCAAAGAAGCCACTTCTCTCCAGGAAAAACCATCAGGGACAGACTGATATTCTGCAAAAGGTACAGGGATTGGACTGCTGAGGACTGGGGTAGTTTTCTCTGATGAATCCCCTTTTCGATTGTTTGGGCCAGAAGACAAGGTGAGTGTTACCATCCGTCCTGTGTCATGCCAACAGTAATGCATCCTGAGACCATTCATGTGTGGGGTTGCTTCTCAGCCAAGGGAGTGGGCTCACTCACAATTTTGCCTAAGAACACAGCCATGAATAAAGAATGGTACCAACACATCCTCCGAGAGCAACTTCTCCCAACCATCCAAGAACAGTTTGGTGACGACCAATGCCTTTTCCAGCATGATGGAGCACCTTGCCATAAGGCAAAAGTGATAACTAAGTGGCTCAGGGAACAAAACATCGACATTTTGGGTCCATGGCCAGGAAACTCCCCAGACCTTAATCCCATTGAGAACTTGTGGTCGATCCTCAAGAGGCGGGTGGACAAACAAAAACCCACAACTTCTGACAAACTCCAAGCATTGATTATGCAAGAATGGCCTGCAATCAGTCAGGATGTGGCCCAGAAGTTAATTGACAGCATGCCAGGGCGGATTGCAGAGGTCTTGAAAAAGAAGGGTCAACACTGCAAATATTGACTCTTTGCATAAACTGAATGTCATTGTCAATGAAAGCCTTTGACACTTATGGAATACTTGTAATTATACTTCAGTGTTACCATAGTAACTACTGACATAAAGATCTAAGAACACTGAAGCAGCAAACTTTGTGGAGACCAATACTTGTCATTCTCAAAACGTTTGACCACGACTGTACAAACAAACATGAGACTGGCTAACTGTTCTGGGGAACTACGGTAAGCTTCATAATGTAAAATAATGTGACAGTTGAAAAAAAAGAACGCAATATGCTTTATTTCCTAATGTATTGCACAAGTTGACTGCAGGTATTAACTTAAAAAGTAGCTACAAATATTCAAATGTATTAACAAACTTCAAATAAATAGTTTTGATATAATTGAAAAACCATCCTGTGGCTTTTTCCAATACCCCGGTATACATATACAGTTTACCACACAAGCCTATTGAGTATGTTAAGACTGCAAGTCTAATTTACAAACCAATTATCAATACTGTCCTGGCACTGTCGACATCGGATAGTCCTGGTTGGTGAGCTGTATAGTTCATGTCTAGTCCTGGTTGGTGAGCTGTATAGTTCATGTCTAGTCCTGGTTGGTGAGCTGTATAGTTCATGTCTAGTCCTGGTTGGTGAGCTGTATAGTTCATGTCTAGTCCTGGTTGGTGAGCTGTATAGTTAATGTCTAGTCCTGGTTGGTGAGCTGTATAGTTAATGTCTAGTCCTGGTTGGTGAGCTGTATAGTTAATGTCTAGTCCTGGTTGGTGAGCTGTATAGTTAATGTCTAGTCCTGGTTGGTGAGCTGTATAGTTCATGTCTAGTCCTGGTTGGTGAGCTGTATAGTTCATGTCTAGTCCTGGTTGGTGAGCTGTATAGTTCATGTCTAGTCCTGGTTGGTGAGCTGTATAGTTAATGTCTAGTCCTGGTTGGTGAGCTGTACAGTTCATGTCTAGTCCTGGTTGGTGAGCTGTATAGTTCATGTCTAGTCCTGGTTGGTGAGCTGTATAGTTCATGTCTAGTCCTGGTTGGTGAGCTGTATAGTTCATGTCTAGTCCTGGTTGGTGAGCTGTATAGTTCATGTCTAGTCCTGGTTGGTGAGCTGTATAGTTCATGTCTAGTCCTGGTTGGTGAGCTGTATAGTTCATGTCTAGTCCTGGTTGGTGAGCTGTATAGTTCATGTCTAGTCCTGGTTGGTGAGCTGTATAGTTCATGTCTAGTCCTGGTTGGTGAGCTGTATAGTTTCAGGGTTGTGAAAGCCTATGTGATGTAGCCCTCTCACATTTTCTCTTTCAATTAATAAGATCAAGCCTTTAATAACTACAGACAGATAGGTAGACAGACAGATAGGTAGACAGACAGATAGGTAGACAGACAGATAGGTAGACAGACAGATAGGTAGACAGACAGATAGACAGATAGACAGATAGACAGGTACTTTATTGATCCCCCGGGGAGGAAATTTCATTAAATTTTTAAATATACTTAAGTATTTTTTTATTTTACTAGGCAAGTCAGTTAAGAACAAATTCTTATTTTCAATGACGGCCTAGGAACAGTGGGTTAACTGCCTTGTTCAGGGGCAGAACGACAGATTTTTACAGCTCGGGGATTCGATCCAGCAACCTTTCAGTTATGGGCCCAACACTCTAACCACTAGGCTACCTGCCGCCCAGTTAATTCAAAGGTTTCTCTATATCCAACCCTTAGTGGTCCCTTCTTAGATTCATCAAATCAGATCAATTCATTATTCCAGTAATTAATCAGTAATTGATCTTGAATATTAATTAGCCAAAAGTCAAAAACAGCAACAATTATAAATGTAATCGCATGTTAAAAAAAACTTTTGATATTTTTTTCTCAACTTGTAATTGAAGGGCGCTTCCCATTCGCCTGTACATAATTCATCAGCGCATCACACCACTTTGCAATGAACTGAAGGCAGTATGCATTTTAAAAAACAAATACTTAAATAATTTGAAACCTGAACATTTTACTACATTATGAGGAATGTCTTACCTATTTTATAAAGACTTACACATTTAAACCAGCAGCCTAATTCTCTCATGGTGCGCTTTTGACAACGGTAGTTTCCTGCTAATTGCGTTATGGAACTAACATTCAAGCGTAGCCCACTGCCTTGTGCACATTGCTGCAACTATAATGTGAATAAAAATTTACATAGGCTACTGATTTTGCTGTTCATTACTTGTCTTGTTGGCGGAGGAAGAGTACATTTGGACAGTTATCAGAATTGCATGTTCTGTTCAGATGAATTACCATAATCTCAAATGTGGGTGGAACCCTAATCAAATAACGCATCCAATGCATTTGGGTCCGGTCAATTAAAATGATGCCGTTCAATTAAAATGATGCCGGTCAATTAAAATGATGCCGGTCAAATGTCCGGTCAATTAAAATGATGCCGGTCAAATGTCCGGTCAATTAAAATGATGCCGGTCAAATGTCCGGTCAATTAAAATGATGCCGGTCAAATGTCCGTTCAATTAAAATGATGCCGGTCAAATGTCCGGTCAATTAAAATGATGCCGGTCAAATGTCCGGCGCCACATTTTCCTAAATGAAAGTCTGATCTGTCCCTAGGGGAAACGTCTTCCTGCCGGCGGCTATGAGACTATATAATGCCTCACCGGGGTGCCGTGCCTTCGGCAACATAGATCTGGAACTGTTGGGGTGCTAGGACCTAGTTTAACAATTATGCATCCATCCGTGAGTAACTCTGGTCTGTCATCACTCATTCACTCAGGACTTATTTATTCATGCAGGTCTGTATATACATACTCATGTACAGTTGTTATATCATATCACGTGCAATATTTCTAGTAATTCATGGACTTAACTTACGTAGTCATTCACTCAGGAATGCATATTAGTATCCTGTCAGTTGCACCTTTTCTCATTGCTTTTATTATATCTTATATCTTATTATATATTACCCCAAATTATATCATACACACATTTAGCTATTTAAGTATCTCTTCCTGTCATTTACCTGTACAGTTTATGTAACCATGCAAGTATTCACTTATCTGTAAATATAACTGTATATTTACCTGTACAGCTAATTTAACCATGCAAAATATTCACTTACCTGTTCATTTAGCCAGTCTGTCTATTAAGTAAACTATTATTACCCTCGCTCATATCATATGCATTTTTAGCTACTGAAGTATTTCTCTGCCATCGACCTGTATAGTATAGTTAACCATCCAACATCCACCAACGTATAGTGTACATATTCAGCCATCCACCCATACTATGCAATGTCTTTTTATAGCTTTTTTTGCACTCCAGATATCTTGTATTTCTACACTTTTTCATACTGCCGCTCTATGTATCATGTACCGTGTATCTGTCTTTTGTGTATTTTCGTTGTGACATTTTGCACCTGCCCTGTGTTTTGTTGTTGTAGCTGCTTGACAAAGAAATTTCCCCCTCAGGGATCAATAAAGTATCTATCTATCACCCTGGAGTTACATACATAAGCCATGTCTAGCGATAGCATGATCAACCCTGGACTGCACATTGAACTCCTGGAGGCAGGGATCGAACCCACCAAGTTGTGCTTGGTTCATACACATTTGAAACGGTCCATCTCACCTGCATTGGGAACCTGTAGGTCTATCTTGACGTCAAAGTCGTGAACTTTAAATAGGTCCTCTGAGAGGTCGCTGGTGTTCTTAGTAGGGTCAATGACTTTCAGGGCAGCCTGTCCCGCTCCCCTGCCCATCTCAAACTCCAAGTCCATCTCTTTGCCCGACCCTTCTCCGTACTTGTCATTGAGGTGTTGGAGGATAGCTGCATGGACTGAAGGGTCTCTGGCCTGTGGGAAAACAAAAGTCAATACTGCAGACAGACAAGTTATTCAGAATATTATATGTGAAGAAAACCCTTACAGTTGCTCCTGGACACCATCTCAGCACTCAAACCATGCAAACCCTCGCCCTGGCTCTGAAGAGACAAACTTGGTAGCCCTTACTGCTGAGGTAGGCTACCATCCCCCGCTTCAGCCGGACTATTGTACTTGCTGCAGAGGGGCACTTCACACCTTTGTGTTAAGGACAAGGTTGCGAGGATACTTTGTCAGCCAATCAGAGCTCTGTTGACTCACTGGAGCTCCAGGAGTAAACAGCAAGTTGACAAACCTCCTGGCTGCACCAACAAAAAAGGACTAATCTGGGGGCCGCTCACCTCATGGTCCCTCTATGGGGATTCCTTCATCAACCAGTGTGATGATGATGTTAATGACCATAAAAGCACTATTCCCTTCCACCATTACGTTTTCTTATTTGCAGTGTGTGTGTCTGCCTTGAGTGTGGGAATAAAGTGTGAACTGTATCAGTCTCCTACTGGTCATTCTATGTCCTCTAACCGGACCGCTGGGACAGTTGTACCTATACACACTACTGTTCAAAAGATTGGGGTCACTCAGAAATGGCCTTGTTTTCCATGAAAACGTACATGAAATGAGTTGCAAAATGAATAGGAAATATAGTCAAGATGTTGACAAGGTTATAAATAATGATTTTTAATTAAAATAATAATTGTGTCCTTCAAACTGCTTTCGTCAAAGAATCCTCCATTTGCAGCCTTGCAGACCTTTGCCATTCTAGTTAATTTGTTGAGGTAATCTGAAGAGATTTCACCCCAAGCTTCCTGAAGCACCTACCACAAGTTGGATTGGCTTGAAGGGCACTTCTTACGTACCATACGGTCAAGCTGCTCCCACAACAGCTCAATAGGGTTGAGATCCGGTGACTGTGCTGGCCACTCCATTATAGACAGAATACCAGCTGACTGCTTCTTCCCTAAATAGTTATTGCATAGTTTGTAGCTGTGCTTTGGGTCATTGTCCTGTTGTAGGAGGAAATTGGCTCCAATTAAGCTCCGTCCACAGGGTATGGCATGGCGTTGCAAAATGGAGAGATAGCCTTCCTTCTTCAAGATCCCTTTCACCCTGTACAAATCTCCCACTTTACCACCACCAAAACACCCCAGACCATCACATTGCCTCCACCATGTTTGACAGATGGCGTCAAGCACTCCTCCAGCATCTTTTAATTTGGTCTGCGTCTCACGAATGTTCTTTTTTGTGATCCGAACACCTCAAACTTAGATTTGTCTGTCCATAACACTTCTGTCCAGTGTCTGTGTTCTTTTGCCCATCTTAATCTTTTCTTTTTATTGGCCAGTCTGAGATAAGTTTTTTTCATTGAAACTCTGCCTAGAAGGCCAGCATCCCGGAGTCGCCTCTTCACTGTACAATAGTCAATTACAACAACAATGTCTACACTGTATTTCTGATCAATTTGATGTTATTTTAATGGAGGACATTTCTAAGTGACCCAAAACTTTTGAATGGTAGTGAATTTTAAACTATCAGTTTCCTACTGTTCAATCTACGTCTTATACGTCTTCCTTATACGTCTTCCTTATACGTCTTCCTATATCGAAATAACCTGAAATGCCGCTCAGCAAGGAAGAAGCCACTGCTCCAAAACCGCCATAAAAAAGCCAGACTACGGTTTGTAACTGCACATGGGGACAAAGACCTTACTTTTTGGAGAAATGTCGTCTGGTCTGATGAAACAAAAATAGAACTGTTTGGCCATAATGACCATCGTTATGTTTGGAGGAAAAAATGGGAGGCTTGCCAGCCGGAGAACACCATCCCAACCGTGAAGCACGGGGGTGGCAGCATCATGTTGTGGGGGTGCTTTGCTGCAGGAGGGACTAGTGCACTTCACAAAATGGACAATGACACCAAGCATACATCCAGTTGTGGCAAAATGGCTTAAGGACAACAAAGTCAAGGTATTGGAGTGGCCATCACAAAGCCCTGACCTCAATCCTACAGAAAGTGTGTGTCCAGAACTGAAAAAGTGTGTGTCATTAAGGAGACCAACAAACCTGACTCAGTTACACCAGTTCTGTCAGGAGGAATGGGCCAAAATTCACTCAACTTATTGTGGGAAGCTTGTGGAAGGCTACCCGAAACGTTTGACTCAGGTTAAACAATTTAAAGGCAATGCTACCAAATACTAATTGAGTGTATGTAAACTTCTGACCCACTGGGAATGTGATGAAAGAAATACAAGATGAAATAAATAATTCTCTCTACTATTATTCTGACATTTCACATTCTTGAAATAAAGTGGTGATCCTAACTGACCTAAAACAGGGAATTACAGATCAAAAAAATAAAAAATAATCTATGGATTTCACATGACTGGGTAGGGGCGCAGCCATGGGTCGGCCTGGTAGGGCATAGCCCACCTACTGGGGACCAAGGCCCAGCCAATCAGAATGTGTTTTTCACCCTGGTGGACATTCATGCAGTCAGCATGCCAATTGCACACCCCCTCAAAACTTGAGACATCTGTGGCATTGGATTGTGTGACAAAACTGGCCTTTTATTGTCCCCAGCACAAGGTGCACCTCTGTAATTATCATGCTGTTTAATCAGTTTCTTGGTAAGCCACATCTGTCAGGTGGATGGATTATCCTGGCAAAGGAGAAATTTGCTTTCTAATATGCATGTAAACAAATTTGTGCACAAAATTGTAGAGAAAATAAGCTTTTTGTGTGTATGGAACATTTCTGGGATCTTTTTTTTCAGCTCATGAAACATGGGACCAACACTTTACATGTTGCGTTTATATTTTTGTTCTGTATAGAATCTGAAGTCAAATGTCTACTGTTTGCTGATGGTCTGGTGCTTCTGTCAGCAACCAAGGAAGGCCTACAGAAGCACCTAGATCTTGTGCACAGATTCTGTTAGACTGGGGCCCTGACAGTAAATCTCAGTAAGACAAAAATAATGGTGTTCCAAAAAAGATGAAGTTGCCAGGACCACAAATACAAATTCCATCTAGACACCGTTGCTCTAGAGCACACAAAAAACTATACATACCTCGGCCTAAACATCAGAACTACACGTAACTTCCACAAAGCTGTGAACGATCTGAGAGACAAGGCAAGAAGAGCCTTCCACATCATCAAAAGGAACAAAATTCGACATACCAATTAGGATTTGGCTAAAAAATACTTGAATCAGTTATAGAACCCATTGCCCTTTATGGTAGTGAGGTCTGGGTTCTGCTCACCAACCAAGAATTCACTAAATGAGGTCTGTTCACAAACACAAACAGACCCACAGAGCCCCAGGACAACAACACAATTAGACCAAACCAAATCATTAGAAAACAAAAAGAGAATTACTTGACATAATGGAAAGAATTTACCAAAAACACAGAAAACTGGAATGATATTTGGCCGTAAACAGAGAGTACACACTGACAGAAAATGTAAGGAAAGCTTTGAATATGTACAGACTCAGTGAGCATAGCCTTGCTATTGAGAAAGGCCTCAGTAGGCAGACCTGGCTCTCAAGAGAAGACAGGCTATGTGCACACTGCCCACAAAATGATGTGGAAACTGAGCTGCACTTCCTAACCTCCTGACAAATGTATGACCATATTAGAGACACATATTTCCCTCAGATCCACAAAGAATCAAAAGAAAAGGGCAACCAGTGAAGAACAAACACCATGTAAATACAACCCATGTTTATTTATTTTCCCTTTTGTACTTTAACTATTTGCACATTGTTACAACACTGTATATATACATAATGACATTTGAAATGTCTCTATTTCACTGTTCATTTCACTTGCTTTGGTAATGTAAACATCATTAGGGGGGGTGAGAGAGAGAAAAGGACTTACGTTAGACACCATGGTTGGTTTGCACTGCCGTCTAGTGAACGGGTCCATCTGCATCTTGGCATTCTGTCCCTCAGCCTGACAGAAATAGTATATAATATATATATTACAAAATATAAAATAAATCCCTATTTTTTTTCTTTTTCTTTTCAGGAAATTTGTTTTGATAGGCTACTGTAGGCTACAGTAGGCTATAGTAATCTATAGTAGGCTACAGTAGGCTACAGTAATCTATAGTAGGCTACAGTAGGCTACAGTAATCTATAGTAGGCTACAGTAGGCTATAGTAATCTACAGTAGGCTATAGTAATCTATAGTAGGCTACAGTAATCTACAGTAGGCTATAGTAATCTACAGTAGGCTATAGTAATCTATAGTAGGCTACAGTAGGCTATAGTAATCTACAGTAGGCTATAGTAGGCTATAGTAGGCTATAGTAGGCTACAGTAGGCTATAGTAGGCTACAGTAATCTATAGTAGGCTACAGTAGGCTACAGTAGGCTATAGTAATCTATAGTAGGCTACAGTAGGCTACAGTAATCTATAGTAGGCTACAGTAATCTATATTAGGCTATAGTAATCTATAGTAGGCTATAGTAATCTATAGTAATCTATAGTAGGCTACATTAGGCTATAGTAATCTACAGTAGGCTATAGTAGGCTACAGTAGGCTATAGTAATCTATAGTAGGCTACAGTAGGCTATAGTAATCTATAGTAATCTACAGTAGGCTATAGTAATCTATAGTAGGCTACAGTAGGCTATAGTAATCTATAGTAGGCTACAGTAGGCTATAGTAATCTATAGTAGGCTACAGTAAGCTATAGTAATCTATAGTAGGCTACAGTAGGCTATATTAGGCTACAGTAATCTATAGTAGGCTACAGTAGGCTATAGTAATCTACAGTAATCTACAGTAGGCTATAGTAATCTATAGTAGGCTACAGTAGGCTATAGTAATCTATAGTAGGCTATAGTAGGCTACAGTAATCTATAGTAGGCTACAGTAATCTACAGTAATCTACAGTAGGCTATAGTAATCTATAGTAGGCTACAGTAGGCTACAGTAATCTATAGTAGGCTACAGTAATCTATAGTAGGCTACAGTAGGCTATAGTAATCTACAGTAGGCTATAGTAATCTATAGTAGGCTACAGTAGGCTATAGTAATCTATAGTAGGCTATAGTAGGCTACAGTAGGCTATAGTAGGCTATAGTAGGCTACAGTAGGCTATAGTAATCTACAGTAATCTACAGTAGGCTATAGTAATCTATAGTAGGCTATAGTTTAGGTGTGAGATCTGAAAGTTTTCAGTGAATTTAAGTAAATAACAAGGCTCATCTGAATTTCCTGCGGTGTAACAGTGATTAAATGAAGATAGTACAGCTGCAGTACGAATGCTGGGATACTCACCACTAGGGCCTTCTCAGACTCCACTATGTTCCAGCTCCGATTCCTCTGGTTGATGTAGCTGGAGAAAACAGATGGACAGGCAGAGAGGTTCATATAGACAGAGAGATGGACAGAGAGATGGACAGAGAGATGGACAGAGAGATGGACAGAGAGATGGACAGAGAGATGGACAGAGAGATGGACAGAGAGATGGACAGAGAGATGGACAGAGAGATGGACAGAGAGATGGACAGAGAGATGGACAGAGAGATGGACAGAGAGATGGAAAGAGAGATGGACAGAGAGATGGACAGAGAGAGAGAGAGGGTGAGAGCGAGAGAGAGCGAGCGCGAGAGAGCGAGACAGCAACAGTCCTGTGTGGATCAGGTAGAGCAGGTATGGGTAACTTTGATCTGAACTCATCATGAGAGGGCTGCAGTGGCTCGCAGGTCTGCGTACCCACATCCATACCCACACAGTAACCTTTTGGGGGCCCAACGCTCAATTGTTTCCCCCACTTTGCGAGCAAAACATTTTAGCGGCCGCCCTCTTGACAGCGGAGAGAAAAAAAATACGTTTTAGAGTAAATATCCTGCAATTCTACACAATTTGCCGTGGGATGGAGAGAAGATTTTTTAAATGTTTTAATTAAATTCATGCAATTCTACACATCTTGCTTTGGACAGAGAGAAATGTTTGTAATATGATATCTGAGTGAGAGTGACTAACAAAATGAAAGGGGTCGGTAATTTGACAATATATACAAGTTTAGATAGCTGTCCGGTCCGCTAGACTAACTTAAATGATGATTGCTGACATTATGAACATGTATGCACTCACTACTGTAACTCGCTCTGATAAGAGTGTCTGATAAATGACTCACGTGAAGCTAAAAACCTGTACACTACAGAACAGAACTTTACTGATCAGCAAATTATGCAGCAGGTAAAGAACAATGTTCTAACAATACCAAGTGGTGAGGGGGGGTGGAAGACAGGGGGTGGAAGACAGGGGGTGGAAGACAGGGGTTTGTCTCACCTGATGGCAGAGATGTTTTTGGTCCTCTGTCTGTCCAGATGCTCTGCTCTCTCCTCCAGCTCATTCAGCTGGTCCTGGATCTCTTTGGCTCGGTCTCCTTCTCCACTCTCCTCTGCCATGGCCTGGAGGTGAGCACACACATTATAACATGAGTCTACACCAGTGGAGCCTCCTCAGAAGAGGAAGACCACACACAGTAGTACACACAGTAGTATACACAGTAGTACAAGTGCACACAGTAGTACACAAGTATAAACAAGTACACACAGTAGTACACACAGTACACAGTAGTACACACAAGTATAAACAAGTACACACAGTAGTACTCACAGTACATAGTAGTACACACAGTAGATCGTAGTACATACAGTACACACACACACAACTGTATGTAAAATAACTTTCTGGGTCAAGAAATCTTTATTTACCTTATCTTTGAGTAGTGATGTTTTCTTCATGGCATAGTTGGAAGGCGCCTTTCGGAATCTGTCTTTCTCTTTTACTATCTGTGAATCAAAAAATAAACAACAACATCTCGGTTGAAATTCAACATTATCCTAGGGTTGGGCAGTATCCAGATTTTCATACCATCATACTGTTTCTGTACCATACCGGGGTATATGGTATTACTGAAAGTGCACACAAGGGGCGCTATTTCCAACCCCCCCCCCAAAAAATTATTTTAAACTTTTTTTTTTTTTTACCCCCAAAACTATTTAGGCAACAGGGATCTTGATCCAGGAGAAAGAATGGCTGCATTCCAAACATGTAAAAGACACACGCTCTACCCTCAGCAATCAAATTAAGTGGACACTTCTGATGACATCATGAGTTGACACTTGCAGAGCGAGGGATGAATGAATTAATCTTAAAATGGACTTTTCTTAGCGGATGTACAGTCGTGGTCAAAAGTTTTGAGAATGACACAAGTATTGGTCTCCACAAAGTTTGCTGCCTCAGTGTTGATGATGGCATTTGCATATACTCCAGAATGTCATGAAGAGTGATCAGATGAATTGCAATTAATTGCAAAGTCCCTCTTTGCCATGAATATGAACTTAATCCCCCAAAAACATTTCCACTGCATTTCATCCCTGCCACAAAAGGACCAGCTGCCATCATGTCAGTGATTGTCTCGTTAACACAGGTGAGAGTGTTGACGAGGACAAGGCTGGAGATCACTCTGTCATGCTGATTGAGTCAGAATAACAGACTGGAAGCTTTAAAAGGAGGGTGGTGCTTGAAATCATTGTTCTTCCTTTGTCAACCATGGTTACCTGCAAGGAAACACGTGCCGTCATCATTGCTTTGCAAAAAAGGGCTTCACAGGCAAGGATATTGCTGCTGGTAAGATTGCACCTAAATCAACCATTTATCGGATCATCAAGAACTTCAAGGAGAGAGGTTCAATTGTTGTGAAGAAGGCGTCAGGGCGCCCAAGAAAGTCCAGCAAGCGCCAGGACCGTCTCCTAAAGTTGATTCAGCTGCGGGATCGGACCACCACCAGTGCATAGCTTGCTCAGGAATGGCAGCAGGCAGGTGTGAGTGCATCTGCACGCACAGTGAGGCGAAGACTTTGAGAATGGCCTGGTGTTAAGAAGGGCAGCAAAGGCAATACATAGGGAATAAGGGCGCCATTTGGGACACACACAGATACACTACATTACCAAAAGTATGCGGACACCCCATCAACTTAATGGATTTGGCTATTTCAGCGACACCCGTTGCTGACTGGTGTATAAAATCAAGCACACAGCCATGCAATCTCCATAGACAAACATTGGCAGTAGAATGGCCTTACTGAAGAGCTCAGTAACATTCAACGTGGCACCGTCATAGGATGCCACCTTTCCAACAAGTCAGTTTGTCAAATTTCTGCCCTGATAGAGCTGCCCCAGTCAACAGTAAGTGCTGTTAGTGTGAAGTTTAAATGTCTAGGAGCAACAACGGCTCAGCTGCGAAGTGGTGGAACACACAAGCTCACAGAACGGGACCATTGAGTGCTGAAGCGTATAGAAATCGTCTGTACTCGGTTGCAACACTCACTACAAACTGCCTCTGGAAACAATGTCAGCACAAGAACTGTTCGTCGAGAGCTTCATGAAATGGGTTTCCATGGCCGAGCAGCCACACACAAGCCTAAGATCACCATGCGCAGTGCCAAGCGTCGGCTGGAGCGGTGTAAAGCTCGGCCCCTTAGTTCCAGTGAAGGGAAATCTTAACGCTACAGTATACAATTACATTCTAGACGATTCTGTGCTTCCAATTTTGTGGCAACAGTTTGGGGAAGGCCCTTCCCTGTTTCAGCATGACAATGTCCCTGTGCACAAAGCGAGGTCCATACAGAAACGGTGTGGAAGAACTTGTCTGCCCTGACCTCAACACCATCTAACACATTTTGGATTAATCGTCCAACATCAGTCCCCGACTTCACTTATGCTCGAGGCTGAATAGAAGCAAGTCCCCGCAGCAAGGTTCCAACATCTAGTGGAAAGCCTTCCCAGAAGAGTGGAGGCTGTTATAGCAGCAAAGGGGGGACCAACTCCATATTAATGCCCATGATTTTGGAATGAGATGTTGGACCAGCAGGTGTCCACATACTTTGGCCATGAAGTGTACTTACGTCCTCTATGTCTTTGTCGTTGAATTTGTAGTTGCAAGCCTCTTTGATGGTCTGCTCCTTCTTATTGATTTCATCTAGAGTGGGAACCTGCATACTGGCTATGATCATCTGTAGACAGAGGAGAGACAACTTTAATACCCACAAGACCATGCTCTATGACAGGCCTGACATAACCTGTGAGGCTGACCATCCATCCATCTAACCATCCATCTAACCATCCACCCAACTATCCATCTATCCACCCAACTATTCACCCATCCAACTATCCATCTATCCACCCAACTATTCACCCATCCAACTATGCATCCACCCATCCATCTAACTAACTAAGCATCCACCCATCCATCTAACTAACTATGCATCCACCCATCCATCTAACTAACTATGCATCCACCCATCCATCTAACTAACTATGCATCCACCCATCCATCTAACTAACTATGCATCCACCCATCCATCTAACTAACTATGCATCTTAGATCCACAACATTAATCTAGCCATTCACTCTCGTTATTCTACTGGTCCATTGTTATAAATCTTGCCATCTACCAGGTGGAGGAGTTAAAGCAACCATGCCTCATCCAATCAGCATGCTCCCACTGCCACTTCCTCAAGTCAACCATCCAATCAGCATGCTCCTACTGCCACTTCCTCAAGTCAACCATCCAATCAGCATGCTCCCACTGCCACTTCCTCAAGTCAACCATCCAATCAGCATGCTCCCACTGCCACTTCCTCAAGTCAACCATCCAATCAGCATGCTCCCACTGCCACTTCCTCAAGTCAACCATCCAATCAGCATGCTCCCACTGCCACTTCCTCAAGTCAACCATCCATCCAGGGCCATGTTCAGTATTCAAATGTTGTTGGATGCTGCAGATTGAAATGCTATGAATAGATCCAACATGATTCCTTATTCTACATGTCAGAGGCATGTTTGTTCTATAAAGAATACTTTTATCTGAACGTTCCAAAACATTGTGTTATGCTGAACGTGCCCCACATTCTCCTCATGCCACTTCAAGTCAACCATCCAATCAGCATGCTCCTCCAGACAACTCACCGCCTCCTTCCACTTCATGAACTCGTTTTCTGTGAACTCCTGATTGGACACAAACTCCAGTCTGAAGACTCGGGTGTCACCACCATGCCTAGACGAAAGATATGGGAGAGAGCACAGGGAAACAGTTATAAACAGGGACAGAGAAACAGCCAGGAGGAGGAGGAGAGAAACAGCCAGGAGGAGGAGGAGAGAAACAGCCAGGAGGAGGAGGAGAGAAACAGCCAGGAGGAAGAGGAGAGAAACAGCCAGGAGGAAGAGGAGAGAAACAGCCAGGAGGAAGAGGAGAGAAACAGCCAGGAGGAAGAGGAGAGAAACAGCCAGGAGGAAGAGGAGAGAAACAGCCAGGAGGAAGAGGAGAGAAACAGCCAGGAGGAAGAGGAGAGAAACAGCCAGGAGGAAGAGGAGAGAAACAGACAGGAGGAGGAGAGTAACAGAGGAGGAGGAGGAGAGAAACAGACAGGAGGAGAAGCCAAGGGTAGTAGCAGGTAAGATCTGAGTAGTTTGAAATTAAGGATGCCGTACCGCAACTGTAGTCCTTTGTTCGTCCGGGTCGTTCCCAACTGGTACACTTTAGCAGTCTCTACCACGTCAACTATTTCAGCCACCTTATCACAGGGAATTACAATAAATACTTTTATTGAACATAGCGAACATTTAGGAAATGGTCTGCAGCAACATCTCCTAAATTAAATAGTAGTAAGGACAGCCTAGTCACTTTCAGTGGAAATTCACCACTGAACTAGATTTTTGGTTTTAATTTGGATCCCGGAAACTGTCCCAATAAATGCATCTCCTTACCCTGTAAACTGGTTTGCTACTACTGTTCCCGATGCCTATCCTTACGAAGCAGCCGCTCACAGTCTTCTGGAAGAAGGGCATGTGGCACCAGCGCTCCAGCTTGTGTCGGGACAGACGGATACGGTTCAGTTCGTCTGGTAGTGACACGGGCTGTGACTTTGGTGGCGTCTCCTCTTTCCTGGACCACCACAACACAAGAAATGTTGGTCACTGGTTGAGGGTCACGCAGAAAGGTGTTAAATTGTTGGTCAAATGGGTTTTCTCATCTCAAGAAAAACTTCCAAGACCGAATGGTACAAACAGTCATATGATGATAACTCTCTGCAGTACCTGACAGTGAACTCCAGTAATGCCAGTCAAACCATCCAAAGCTGACACACACGGTAGTACTACCAATTAAAGCATTATCTGCAGCTGATAGATAGAAAGATACTCACTCTTCATCTTCGGAATAAGATGAAGAGTGTGAACTGCGATCGCTCTTTACAGATGATTTGTCGTCGTCCTCCTCCTCCTCCTCTTCATCGTCCGAGTAAACCTCGCTGGTCTTCAGGGGCTGCCGTTTCGCCAGGAGCTCCGCTGTACACATTAACATTTTAGTAATTTAGCAGACAAATCAAACTTTATTTAAAGTACATTTCACAAACATGTCTTCTGTTATTCCAACTGTGATCAAAGGTCAATACACAGGAACACACACCAAAATGTTTTGCAATGGAAAACGAAAACCAAAATGTCTTATTGGAGAAATACCGATAACACCTCCCCGTTTCACTACCACCCGTTGACCTAGACTATAAATGCATTCTATTGACTACAGGTATAGTTGGATGAGAATGGAAATATGAGGACAAACGCTGCACGGCCAACAGACCTGTCCTGGTCTTCTTCTTCTCCCGTTCTGCTTTCAGTTCCTCCATGGCCTGAGACTTCTTATCCAGCTTCTCATCCCGTTTAGTTCTCCTCTCCTTGTTGTGAGACATAACCTACAGGAGAACGCAGTCATGTACCGGTAAGACTATGGAACACAGTATCATTGAATAAAGTATTGTTTCTAAACAAGGTTTGGGATTAGAAGATGAACTCACCACTTGCTGGTCCTGATGAGTCCTGTCTTCATGATGGCCGCCGGATGATTTCTCCCTTTTCTTCTGTTCTTCCTCATGTTTCTTTTTCTTCTCCTCTTTCTCCTTCTTCTTCGCTGTTTTCAGTTTCTTTTTAATTTCAAATCTGACAGAAATATTGACAGTGTCAGGCAGATGGTGTTCGATGATGAGTTACATAGTAATAATCCCAAGATAGTCATTCATTTCAATCACCTAAAACTGATCAAAATCAGCTGGTCTAATGATCAAGGATATTAGCCACAGGGATGTAAAACTCTCTATATTTTGTGTGCTATTCGTGAACTTTTCTTTGAAATTCTTTATATGAACAAAATAACTAGAATAATGTTCACAAGCCAAACAGACTCTGCACTCTTATGGCTCCAGACAGTAAAAACTCTCCTGCTGAACGCACCCCTGGCTCTGCACTCTTATAGCTCCAGACAGTAAAAACTCTCCTGCTGAACGCACCCCTGGCTCTGCACACGTATGGCTCCAGACAGTAAAAACTCTCCTGCTGAACGCACCCCTGGCTCTGCACTCTTATAGCTCCAGACAGTAAAAACTATCCTGCTGAACGCACCCCTGGCTCTGCACACGTATGGCTCCAGACAGTAAAAACTCTCCTGCTGAACGCACCCCTGGCTCTGCACTCTTATGGCTCCAGACAGTAAAAACTCTCCTGCTGAACGCACCCCTGGCTCTGCACTCTTATGGCTCCAGACAGACAGTAAAAACTCTCCTGCTGAACGCACCCCTGGCTCTGGACTCTTATGGCTCCAGACAGACAGTAAAAACTCTCCTGCTGAACGCACCCCTGGCTCTGGACTCTTATGGCTCCAGACAGACAGTAAAAACTCTCCTGCTGAACGCACCCCTGGCTCTGCACTCTTATGGCTCCAGACAGTAAAAACTCTCCTGCTGAACGCACCCCTGGCTCTGCACTCTTATGGCTCCAGACAGACAGTAAAAACTCTCCTGCTGAACGCACCCCTGGCTCTGCACACTTATGGCTCCAGACAGACAGTAAAAACTCTCCTGCTGAACGCACCCCTGGCTCTGCACACTTATGGCTCCAGACAGACAGTAAAAACTCTCCTGCTCATCCCATCCTCACCTCCTCTTGAGCACCTCCCTCTTCTCTATCCTGTTGAAGAGCTCCTGCTCCCTCTCCTTCTCTGTCATCTGCTCCAGCCGAGCCCGGTCCTCCTCGTCTCCCATCAGGTCCTCTCCGTAGCCATCCCTGAAGACATCGTCCTCCGACGAGGACTCTGAGCTGGAGGCAGAGCTGTTGCTCTCTGAGTCAGACACCTCACCTGGTAGAGGAGAACATTACATGGAGTTAGCATTGTTGTGGAGCGAGACAGCATCAATTAGATCCTCTTTTAGACCGCATTGCATCTGTACGACAATACCGTGCCGTCTCTATAGCTACGACGATACCGTGCCGTCTCTATAGCTACGACGATACAGTGCCGTCTCTATAGCTACGACGATACAGTGCCGTCTCTATAGCTACGACGATACAGTGCCGTCTCTATAGCTACGACGATACAGTGCCGTCTCTATAGCTACGACGATACAGTGCCGTCTCTATAGCTACGACGATACAGTGCCGTCTCTATAGCTACGACGATACAGTGCCGTCTCTATAGCTACGACGATACAGTGCCGTCTCTATAGCTACGACGATACCGTGCCGTCTCTATAGCTACGACGATACAGTGCCGTCTCTATAGCTACGACGATACAGTGCCGTCTCTATAGCTACGACGATACAGTGCCGTCTCTATAGCTACGACGATACAGTGCCGTCTCTATAGCTACGACGATACAGTGCTGTCTCTATAGCTACGACGATACAGTGCAGTCTCTATAGCTACGACGATACAGTGCAGTCTCTATAGCTACGACGATACAGTGCAGTCTCTATAGCTACGACGATACAGTGCAGTCTCTATAGCTACGACGATACAGTGCAGTCTCTATAGCTACGACGATACAGTGCAGTCTCTATAGCTACGACGATACAGTGCCGTCTCTATAGCTACGACGATACAGTGCCGTCTCTATAGCTACGACGATACAGTGCTGTCTCTATAGCTACGACGATACAGTGCCGTCTCTATAGCTACGACGATACAGTGCTGTCTCTATAGCTACGACGATACAGTGCCGTCTCTATAGCTACGACGATACAGTGCCGTCTCTATAGCTACGACGATACAGTGCTGTCTCTATAGCTACGGCGATACAGTGCTGTCTCTATAGCTGTGGCGATACAGTGCTGTCTCTATAGCTATGGCGATACAGTGCCGTCTCTATAGCTACGGCGATACAGTGCCGTCTCTATAGCTACGGCGATACAGTGCCGTCTCTATAGCTACGGCGATACAGTGCCGTCTCTATAGCTATGGCAATACAGTGGCGTCTCTATAGCTACGACGATACAGTGCTGTCTCTATAGCTACGACGATACAGTGCTGTCTCTATAGCTACGACGATACAGTGCTGTCTCTATAGCTACGACGATACAGTGCTGTCTCTATAGCTACGACGATACAGTGCTGTCTCTATAGCAGCATATTTTGTCTATATTAAGGCACCTTTCGATACAAGAGTCAAATCAACTGTTGGCCAAATTAACCAAAGGCAGCAATCAACTACTCTCTTGGGGTCTGTCTCAATTTGTCTTTATATGATTGCTTGCATCCTACCTCCTTCTCAACCATATTGGAGGAGAAGATAGAAGGTCCCTCCTTTTGGATCAACCAACAATGTGTTTTGAGAAGGAGCCAAGGACAGAGGACTCCAGAATAAGTCTGGACCTTGAGAGAACTTACTATTTTTAGCCGAAACACTGACAGCTACCACTCTCTTGGGCTACCTCCTGAAGTGTGGACTTGCCCAATCCCCACCATGGATGTAAAAGCATTGGATTGTTGTAAGCATTGGCTGGCGGGAGTTTCTATTAAATCCATGAGAGGGAGTATGCAAATTCACACTTCGTAAGAAAGGGTGTAGAATCGGGCTGCAACCATAAGTCTCAGAACAACGTACCCTCCTCAGGGGCAGAGCTGTCAGCAGAACTGTCTCCGTCAGAGCTACCGGACGATGCAGCTTTATGAACCCTCTTCTTTGCTGCCTCTTTCTTCTTCTCTGTTGCCGTCGGTTTCCCTGGCTTGACCTTCTTCTTGACTTTAGGACCACCGGCGGTCCACTACGTGAAAACAAAACAAAACCAGAAAACAGCACATTATCATGTGAAGAATCAAGGACTGTATGAAAGAATGTTAACTAATACCGTGTCTCTTTCATGCCACTACTGTAAGGGCTGGTTTCCTGGACACAGATTAAGCCTAGTCTGGGATTAAGAAGTTATTTCAAAGGTTCACCCTACATTGGGTATGCTTCTTAGTCCGGGAAACCAGCCCTAAGAAGATCATGGAGAGAGGACGTTACTGTGACAAACCTCATCATCACTGTCTGATGTCTCCGAGTCTGATGAGGCTGCAGGCTTGGTGACTGGCTGGTCGTCCTGCTGGTCGTCCTGCTGGTCGTCTGAGTCCACCCTCTTCCTCTTGGTGGCCAGAGACAGGAGCTCCTGGGGGCCACAGGGTGAGAGAGACAAAACAGAGAGGTGAGTGAACTTACAGTGATGGGCCAAAGTGGAGGAGCACATATTATGTTACGATGTTGTTATTAGACAGTCTGAATACAAATAGGGACAATAGTGGAGGAACTGACACCCTTTAACAACATATCAATAGTTAATATGGATAGATTTGTACAGGATGAATGCTGCATGGTTTGCTCAGGCGACAGCTGATGTGTAAAGGTAACATTTCAGTTGACTGACAACTTCCTTTACTGCATATTAACAGGAAACATCGTACTGTAGTAGTAAATTCTTCATAGTTTATCAGTCACTCACTTATTATGTTGTCTGTCATTTTAGTGTGCAACTTAACTTATTGTATTTCAATAAGGTGTAAATAACTAATGAGACATCATTGGGTAATAGATATCTCTGTTGAAGTTTGTGTCAATGTTTAATTGTAGCTATGTTTGTTTGGTTTCTATGTTTACCAACAGGCCCAATTGTTAACTACCAACACCAGCATTATGACATTAATTAGCTGCTAGCTAACTAGTATTATGTTTAACACCAAGGTAGCAAAGATAACTAGCCAACTAGTTAGTTAGCAACTTCACTGCGGCAAGTTACGTGATGTGCAATCTACGATTGGCATGTTTTTATAGTACAACATTGGCTGTAAAGTAAGTAACATGACATGCTATCTTTCAACACATTCCCCCGAAGCTAACTTTAGCTTTATGGCTAACTAGCTAACTGTTTTGTCAACACCAAAATACAACTTTAGCTGCGCCCATTACGCCATGTATGAGTTACCGATCTAAACCCGCATGTCACTGTATTCTTTGATTACCAAATTATCACGACACATTAGTTTATGTTGCCACATTACATTAAACTGGGATTTTAATAACGCCAATAAAACTTCAGGCCTATGGCGCGGTGTGTTCTTCCAAACTCAAGACACAGCCAGAATGCTAACATTAGCTAGTTAGCTAGCTAACCCAAACTGTTCTTATCCAGTTGTCAACCCCGCTAGTAGCGGAAAACACATTTAAACCAGACAAGATGCATCCTCACCTGATCTAAATTATCATCACTAGCGCTGTCTTCAGAGTCAGAGTCGATAACGACTCGACCTTTCCGCTTCTTTACATTCACCATGATTAGCTTGTTGGCTGAGCACCGCGGTCTGAACGGTCCTGACACACAAAGGCGCTACACACCTCTGAGCATGCGCAGTTACACACGGCGCTAGACACCTCTGAGCATGCGCAGTTACACACGGCGCTAGACACCTCTGAGCATGCGCAGTTACACACGGCGCTAGACACCTCTGAGCATGCGCAGTTACACACTGCGCTAGACACCTCTGAGCATGCGCAGTTACCCACGGCGCTAGACACCTCTGAGCATGCGCAGTTACACACTGCGCTAGACACCTCTGAGCATGCGCAGTTACACACGGCGCAAGACCCCTCTGAGCATGCGCAGTTACACACGGCGCAAACAAATGGTTGAACGGAAGAGCAGCGGTTCCAGGCAGGACTCACATCTGCACCGACCACAACCTTGGTTATGGGAGCTACACGTTCTTTCATAACGAGTACACATGTATACGTATGTTAGAGATTATACACATGTCAATATATGTATTCTACGCCGTGAGTGCTGAACACAATACTTTCTACAAAAGGCCAGTTCTAAATTGAAGGACGGCAGATAGCCTAATGTTGTAGCCTAGTGTCATTGAGGCACATAACCCTAATTTGCTCCAGGGGCGCCGTACTACGGTCGTCCCTGCAGGAAGGCCGTCATTGTAAATAAGAATTTGTTCCTAACTGACTTGCCTAGTTAAATAAAGGTTACATTAAAAATCATTTCAAGAGACAGATCCAACCGGCAGAATTACCTGGCTAGCTAAAGCTACCCTTCACTGTGAAATGTTGGTCATTGAGTAAGTAACTATATCGAGGTTCCTACCATGTACTGTCAGTGTCAAAATTATCTTATTGATAGTGTACATTCTGTGATTCAATTCATCAAATAGATTGTCGTCGTGGTTATTTTGCCCTGCTACAAAATGTTGATGTGGCCATCTACCTATTGCTTAGCCCAAACATTTACTAAAAGAGCCTAACGTTACTCTTTATAATCCAAGGACCTTACATGTTTAAAGGTGAATTGGCCCTGGAAGCCAACACAGCCAAATACTCCCATCTAGCGGTACGGTTATAGCAACCTTCATCCTAGAAACACTATATTATTTTAACACAGTTGCAGCCGACAGTATTTTTCAGTGACAATACGTTTGTGGCGTCCATCTTCCGTTTACACACAGATGTTCAGAGAAGCAGATAGCTATTAGCACAGATAGTCCACTCCATAAACGCGCTGTAACATGGACATATGGCCGTGTGGGAACCCTATCCCAATAAAGGTGTTTATCAATTTAACCTTTCGGTTTTTTTCGCTGATATGAAAGGTAAGGTCCTTTTGCTTTCAACCCTGCACCGCAAGCGATTCGTGTTACTGTTCAGATCGAGCGTTGGGACAAAACTCCCCCATACAGAAGACACCTTCATTCTATGACTCTTATGTGTAATGTAATGGAACGGAGTCATGATCAAGGGATGCCCTGGCTGATGCATTTAATTTGGTCATATTGACAGTCACGACCTGACTACCACTTTGGTCTTTCTCTTAACAGCAAGGCAAGAAGAGACCAGGATTACCTAGCATGGCCGTATCAAGGGCTACACATTACATCCCAACAGTAAGGTTTCTGGGCTCCTATTACAGAGACCCTTTGTCCCTGGGGGTCTTCAGCTGTCTGTGGGATGGAGGACTGTATCTGGGGGAGAGTACAGGCATCCAGGCCAGACACAGGACAACACCCCTATCTTGAAGAAGTTTGACTTCCAAAAAATAGTGCAGGGGATGAAGAAGCATTTTACCCCGATGAAGAATGAGTTTCTGGGCTGCTGGACAGGGCCAGAGTGGGAACAACTCTGGTTGAACACATTGTGGAGCAGACCATGGTGACCTAGGAGTTTAGCGGGCCAGAGAGCAGTGGAAGGTGACCTTGGACCGGGAGATCGGAGTGATACCCATCTGTAGCTTGGCAGGAACAATGATACATTTATTATGTTAACCCTAAACCTGATTTTGACAGTAAGCATCGTGATTGGTCCGGTTTCAACACCCTTCACATCCGTGGTGCTGGGTGTCCATGGATTATCAAGATTACCAGGAGGATTACATGTAGTTACTTCCTGTACAAACGGGGAGGGCCTTACTGACAAGATGTCAAGGTACAGTATAGCCAGATCTCCAGTTTCTTTTCATTTGAGCACTGAATTGTCTTCAGTGGTTTGAGTCCCACACAATACATATTAACCTGGGTACCAGTCTGTTTGTGCCATCGTGCCAAAGGAGTTGACATGACAGCACAAACAGATCTGGGACAACGCTAAGTACTTGTGGAACTCATTTCCAATTTCTGGTATCACTGCGATTTTGATAGCTAATATGCTCCAGAAGTGTCTGGATCCAAGACTAACATTTGATTACTCCTTTACAAATTCCATTCTCAAAATGCTTCCTCTAGTCACGGTAGGAAAGAAGATGGTCAAAATCCACTCTGGTTAGACAAGGTATCAATGGATTTTCTTTCAGTACTACATTGCAGATGGGAGGCATCACAATTTACATGTTATGCTAACTCAATTCTAATGCCTGCTTTTCTGTTAAGTCAACACCATTGGAATCACGTTGAGTGATAAGGCCAACGGTCCGTTTCAAATGGAGATCTAACGACTGCATGAGGAACACAAGAGGACCCCTGAAGTGTGAAGATGACGAACACCACCCACCATGTCCTCAATAAAAACAAGAAATGTTACGTTACTTTAGAAAATGATTTTTTACTACCGTTATTTACATTGGCTTTACATGAGCCATCTTTCAAAATGGTATATAAAAAAAAATACAATTCACATTAATTACAAATATGACCAAACTGTACAAAATATGGTCCTGTGTGGCTCAGTTGTATAGCATGGAGCTTACAACATCAGGGTTGTGGGTTCGATTTTGTCTACCAACGACACAGGTATACAAAATATTAAACATTATTTGTACCATACTAAGTTAATAAAAACATTTATTAAGTGGTTTAAGTGTTTCTGAAATCAAACAACCATAACAGGTTGGAACAAAGGAAGGAGTAGGTAAAGTGTGACTAGTCTGTCAAAAGGACAGGCATCAATCAGCAGGACTGAAATGACAGGGTTTAAACTTCACAAGAGTCAAAGTAGAGATCGATCAGGTCAAGACAAGGCCTCGTCTGGCTCCAAGCATGTTCTCTTTCTTCTGCTTCCTGTCTTCAGTCTGTTTTGTCCTTCTTTCCTCCCTGGAATGAAAGCAATATGGAAATCAACATATCAGGTTATTAATCCAAGTCATTCAGAGAGAAAACAAGCTTCAAAACAGAAACTCAATTAGTCTTCCTTGATTCCCCCATCTCCTTCACAAATCAAATGTTAGATAGATGGATAGATGGATAGATGGGTAGATGGGTAGATGGGTAGATGGGTACTTTATTGATCCCAGAGGGGGACATTTCTTTGTCAAGCAGCTACAACAAAACACAGGGCAGGTGCAAAATGCCACAACGAAAATACACAAAAGACAGATACACGGTACATGATACATAGAGCGGCAGTATGAAAAAGTATAGAAATACAAGATATCTGGAGTGCAAAAAAGCTATAAAAAGACATTACATAGTATGGGTGGTTGGCTGAATATGTACACTATACATTGGTGGATGTTGGATGGTTAACTATACTATACAGGTCGATGGCAGAGAAATACTTCAGTAGCTAAAAATGCATATGATATGAGTGAGGATAATAATAGTTTACTTAATAGACAGACTGGCTAAATTAACAGGTAAGTGAAAAATTTGCATGGTTAAATTAGCTGTACAGGTAAATATACAGTTATATTTACAGGTAAGTGAATACTTGCATGGTTACATAAACTGTACAGGTAAATGACAGGAAGAGATACTTAAATAGCTATGTGTGTGTTACTTGCAATATTGCACGTGATATGATAACAACTGTACATGAATATGTATATACAGACCTGCATGAATAAATAAGTCCTGAGTGAATGAGTGATTACGGACCAGAGTTTCTCACGGATGGATGCATAATTGTTAAACTAGGTCCTAACACCCCAACAGTTCCAGGTCTGTGTTGCCGACGGCACGGCACTCCGATGAGGCATTATATAGTCTAATAGCCGCCAGCAGGAAGCCCATTCCAACATATGGACTCCCAGGAACTTGTATGACCCAACCATTTCCACATCCATCCCCTGTATAGGGACTGCAGTCAGTTGTGCCTTGGTTCTCCTGAAGTCCACCACCATCTCCTTTGTTTTGCTGATGTTGAGCTGAAGGTGGTTCTGCTCACACCACAACACAAAGTCATCCGAGAACTTCTGTAGGTGGCATGTTTCAGAGTTATATCCGAAGTCCGAGGTGTAGAGGGTGAACAGGAAGGGGGACAGGACCGTTCCCTGGGGGGCCCCTGTGTTGCTCACTGCCCGTTCTGACACACAGCTCTGTAGTCGCACAAATTGTGGCCTACCGGTCAGGTAGTCCGTGACCCAGGAGACTAAGGGTGCTTCCACTTTCATCCTCTTCTCACCCAGTAGCAGGGGCTGAATGGTGTTGAAGGCACTGGAGAAGTCAAAAAACTTAAGAAGGGAATAACTACACCCTTTTTATTCAACAATATTCCCAGTCACCTTGCAGTGGTTAAATCCAGTCGCTCGCACTTTCAGTTTTGTGCGACTGCTGCCATCGGATCCGTGGTTTTTGGTTTGCCGCGCTTCTTAACACCCACTAGCTTAACGTGGAGGCCAGCTGCACCAATGTGTCGGAGGAAACACTGTTCAACTGACGACCGAAGTCAGCGTGTAGGCGCCCGGCACGCCACAAGGAGTCGCTAGAGTAGAGCCCCCCCGGCCAAACCCTCCCCTAACCCGGACGACGCTGGGCCAATTGTGCGCCGCCCTATGGGACTCCAGGTCAGTCTGTAGTGACACCGCAACACTGCCATGCAGTGCCTTAGACCTCAGGATATGTGGTTTCCAGTTTGCACAAAATCCAGCATAGTTCTTTGAAGGACGTCGTGGTATCAGCTTGAGGGGAATATACACGGCTGTGACTATAACCAAAGAGAATTCTCTTGGGAGGTAATACAGTGAGCATTTGATTGTGAGGTATTCTAGGTCGTGTGAACTAAAGGATATGAGTTCCTGTACGTTATCACAATCACACCATGAGTAGTTAATGAAACATACACCACCACCTTCCTTTTCCCCCCAGAGAGTTCTTTATTCCTGTCTGTGTGATGTACTGAGAACCCAGCTGGCTGTATGGACGGGAGAGTATATGCAGAGAGCCATGATTCTGTGAAACAGAGTATGTTACAATCCCTGATGTCTCTCTGGAAGGAGATCCTCGCCCTGAGCTCATCTACTTTATTATCCAGAGACTGATTAGTGAGTAATATTCTCGGAAGCGGTGGGTGGTGTTCACGCCTCCTGAGTTGGACTAGAAGTCCACTCCGAATACGTCTTCTCCGCCGGAGGCGTCTTGGAGTAGCCTCTGGGATAAGTTCAATTGCCTTGGGTGGTACGAACAAAGGATCCAATTTGGGAAAGTCTTATTTCTGGTCGTAATGCTGGTGAGTTACCGCTGCTCTGATATCCAACAGTTTTTTTCCGGCTGTATGTAATAACATAAAAAACGCCCTGGGCTAATAATGTAATAAATAACACACAAAAAAACAAAATACTGCAAAGTTGCTTATGAGCAGAGCTGCCATGTCTGTCGGCGCCATCTTGTGGATGGAAGACAAGGTCCAAAGTCCCTTTTCTCAGACCTTCCTCTCCAATGTTTTGAGGAATCAAGGAAAGGTGAATTGATAGCATTTCCCCCTTCACTTTTAACCGGTTGTTCCGGATACTGACCTTGTCTGAACCTGATGCTGTTTGTAGTTCTTCTGGTGGGAGGGAACGGTCTGAGATTGGCTGGTCATAGACTGGTCCACTGTGTTCTCTTTGGTCACTCCGAATGGCTTCAGCTTTCCTATACAGGCAGACCAGAAACGATAACCACTAATGTTTTTATTAGCCTACAGACAACCAGGTTCGTGCTGAATGTGCTGGTATACAGTCAGAATCTGAATGGTGACATATCTTACCCTTATGAGGCTTATAGGTGAGAGGCTTAGAAAGACTGGCCTTCAGATCAAAGTTGGCCTTCTTGTTGGTTTCAGGAGATTTAGAAAGAACGCTGGTGTTCGCATTAAACACAAACGCTGAATAAAATAAACAGTAAGGGATCCATTCAGTAGAGCAATGCATAGAACATAAGTAAAGACTACTTAAATTAGATTTATCTAGTTTTAGAAGGACGTATATTGAACAAAAAATATGAAAACGCAACATGCAAAAATTTCAAGATTTTACTGAGTTACAATTCCTATAAAGAAATCAGTCAATTAAAATAAATTAAATAGGCCCTAATCTATGGATTTCACATGACTGGGCAGGGACACAGCCATGGGTAGGCCTGGACCCACCCACTGGGGAGCCAAGTCCAGCCAATGAGAATGAGTTTTTACCCACTAAAGGGCCTTATTAAAGACAGAAATACTCCTCAGTTTCATATCTGTGGCACATTTTAGAGTGGCCTTTTATTGTCCCAAGCACAAGGTGCACCTGTGTAATTGATATGCCACACCTGTCAGGTGGACGGATTATCTTGGCAAAGGAGAAATGCTCACTAACAGGGATGGAAACTAATTTGAGAGAAATAAGCTTTTTGTGTGTATGGAACATTTCTGGGATCTTATTTCAGCTTATGAAACATGGGACCAACACTTTACATGTTGCGTTTCTATTTTTGTTTAGTACGGTTACCTGGTGTCTTAGTGCTGGAGAGGACAAAGGTCTTGTTGACTTCAGGTTTCCCTCCAACTATAGCCTCTTTCCCAGGAGTGAGGAGGTCCATGCGGAGTGACATGCGTGCTGGCGTCGTCACCATGGACTTCTTGTGCTCATTATCCTGAGTAGCCTGAGAAAACCTGTACACAAACCAACAGTTGGACTGACTATACGGTTTCATTCCATAAACTGGCAATAGTATTCAGAAGTATCTAAATCCTTCCCAAGAAATGCCAATACATAGTTGTCACCTGAACAAGTTAGCAACTCATGACAGTGCATGTTGTGTAATGATGTGAATTTAAATCAGAAGCGGTAAATCAACAGACACATCAAAGCTTCAGCACTGCTAAAATACTTGGGAATACTCAGACAAATAATGTTTGAAAGTCTCACTGAACGTTGATCCGGCGAGTAGACAGGACTGTGGGTCTGAATGGGACAACAGTGTCCTTCTGGGCCGATTTTCTGGCTGAGGGTCTACGTTTGTCAGTAGCTGGCTTGCTGGCAGAGAGTCTGCGTTTGTCGGTAGCTGGTTTGCTGGCTGAGTCCTGTGCAAGTCTGCGTCTGTCTGCAGCTGGTTTCTGGGATGCAGGGCTGAACAGGGAGGCACAGCTCGAGGATGAGCTCTGCAATACATTGGATCTGGGATCATCCCTCTCAAAATACCCATCTGGTTTTACATTTGAAAGGAAAATGTTTCATTGGTAGAAGTAATTCACTTTTAACAACTATGGAAACCAAAAGGTCTACTTACTGCTTGAGTTTTTCCTTCAGTTGGTTTCAAAGGAGTCTTATCTGAAAGAACCTGAGAGTTTATAGTTTAATTACTTGCTAAATGTATAAATGATGACTACAATAAAACAATTTTGCAATGTTGAATGGGCTTATTATTTAATGAAAACCACATCAAGGTCAGATCCCAACAACCTCCATTATAACGTTACATACAATTCATTACCTTCAAGTCATTCACTGAATTTCTGAATGAACCCATTTGCTTGGTCTTCCTTTCCACATATGAATCAATTGACTCCATCCTTTTGAAATGCGCCTCATGGAGTTTTCTGAAGTCTAAAATAGGAAGTGGTTATTAGTATTTTTCATGACAGAACTGAGAGTTTGTGCATGTTTTAGATCATGAAGCTACAGCAAATATTATTCAGATGACTAACTTGGTGTAGTAGGCTTCAGCATAGGTTTATTCCTCTTCAGGAGCCCCTCGTGGCGAGGGATCTTTCCTATTGGCTTCATCACCTTCTGTCCCTCTCCTGCGCAAAGCAATATGAGAATGTGATCAATAATAAGATTATTAACACCAGAGTTGAAGCTCATGTAGTCCCCTATTTCATAAACAAAGGCCAGGGACACACCCACATAAGACTTCTGCAAAAATTAGTCTACAAATCATCACGGCCTTTAGAGTCCTCCAGACTAACCAAACATCACTTCTGCAACTTTGTGTTCAGGTTCAGGCTGTGTCTCAACGTTGGCGTCCTGTGACCCCTCCACTAGTGCTGGGGCAGCCACCCCAGAATCCTTAGCGGCAGACACTCTCCTTCTCTTGGCACTCCCTTGGCCGATGATGGATTCAGTCACCTTGTTAACAACCTATAGTGAAAACACTAGTTTAGAGCACTATTTCAATACATTAAAATACTTCTCTGGCTCTTCTTACACATCTTACATCTTAGTAATTTAGCAGACGCTCTTATCCAAAGCGAATTACAATAGTGAGTGCATACATTTTCTTAGTGGTCCCATACCTCAGCTGGGGTGAATGGCGCTCTGGCCGGCTCACACCCTGCCTCCTCATCTTCAGGCTCCTTCCTCATCTTCGGTTGCCCTCTACCACAACGTTTGGTCACAAACTCCTGAGCTAAAGGTTTTGGTGAAAGCTCATCAACCTGTGCTAAATTGTTGTCATCCTGGGTTGAGTTGCTGTTAACCGTGTTATCCTGTGCATCTCCCTGCTAAATACGCAACCATTTTAAAAGTTTGCTATAACTAGCAATAGATAGAATTACATTGCAAAACAGATCCATCTACAGACATAAAGGAACAAAGCAAGTTAAAGACAAATCCAAATATGCAAAGCAAATCATGATGAAGTGTGATCGTTTGAACAAAAGGGGGGGAGACTTCAAGACAGGACTTACGTCCAATGCAACATCTTCCTGCGGTTGTTGTTGCTGGAAATGCTCCTTGAGCGCCTTCAGGAGCTTATCAGCCTGTGTAGTAGTAAACACATTTAGCAAGGTACACGGCATAACAAACGAGCTGGATAATACCTAGTTAACAAGTTAGTTGGTTAACATTAGCTAACTATTGTAGCGAACTAACCACTCACAACACAATGCAATAACGTTAGCTATCGTTTACGATTTACCTTCAGCTTTGATGATTTGAGCCCAACCTCCTTTGCAAGGCTGCGTAATTTGGCATACTTCATGGAATCCAAGTCCATTTTTCTTGTTTTAGCTCAAAACAATGTGCTTGTCAGTGTCACTGGAACACGTTTTATTAACCAGCTCCCGGTTATAGAAACATCAGTCAACTGACCGTTCAAATGCAGAGTTTCAAAAAACTCGAGTATAGGCCATTTGATTGGCTGGCAGATGTATACGGAAGTACCATGCGACCAATAGAAAACGATTCCTATTGGCACCTATGTTCTCCGCTAGATGGCGATAAAACCACAGAATAAAACAACTACAGCAGAAGACACTTGAAAGTAACAGAAGCGGTTATCACCAAAGTTGAACAACTTGACATTTGAAAGAAAATAATAGAACATGTATGATTTCGAGTCATTTCAGTCCTGCAACACAGATGACCAAAAGCTGGAGAATGAGTCAGTGAACCAAGCCATCGTCGAGAATCCAGTGACTTTCCATTGTGAACGATGCAACACCGTGTTGGCTGATTCCCGAGGGATCTGTGGAGAGGCAACATCAGTCAACTCTCTCATTTGTCTTGGTAAATTACTTCATTGTATCTAGATAGCTAATTAGGTGTTCAATATTTTTGCTAACAAGAAATCGTTACCAATGTTGTGTATATATACACTAGATGACTAATAGGGGGCACTGTATTGAAGTCACTGCCTCCATCTTGGCACTCCCTCACCCGTGTAAAAACACATGTTGGAAGTTATCCAAGTCCTTTTCTAACGCGTTTAAAACACGGAAGCCAAACGCGGAAATACAATTCATACAACTTCCTCCGCATTCGTGCATTATCATAATTCATATGTGCGCCAACTGTAAAATTAACTGGAGGAGGAATAATGGTCTGGGGCTGTTTTTCATGGTTCTAGGCCACTTAGTTCCAATGACGGGAAATATTAACACTGTAGAATTAAAATGACATTCTAGACAATTCTGTGCTTCCAACTTTGTTGCAGCAGTTTGGGGAAAGCCCTTTCCTGTTTCAGCACGACAATGTCCCTGTGCACAAAGTGAGGTCCATACAGAAATGGTTTGTCGAGATCGGTGTGGAAGAACTTGACTGGCCTGCACAGAGCCCTGACCTCAACCACATCGAACACCTTTGGGATGAATTGGAACGCCGACTGCATGCCAGGCCTAATCGCCCAACATCAATGTCCGACCTCACTAATGCTCTTGTGGCTGAATGGAAGCAAATCCCTGCAGCAATGTTCCATCATTTAGTGGAAAGCCTTCCCAGAAGAGTGGAGGCTAGATAGATAGATAGGTACTTTATAGGCTGTTATAGCAGCAAAGGGGGGACCAACTCCATATTAATGCCCATGATTTTGGAATGACATGTTTGACGAGCAGGTGTCCACATACCTTTGGTAGTGTATGTATGTGTTGGGATAATTGTGTTGTTGTCTCTATAACCTGTTATTTCATATGCCTTGACACCGTGATATATTGACCTAAAGGCCCAGACAATAAAAAGAGTCAGTGGCAGAATAACTTCAACCACCCCTTTGTTTCATCACAAAACCGGAGAGCAACATCTGTCTGGTGAAGCCCACAAAACATATTGTATGTAACAAACAGTTACATGACCTACAGCATGGTCAACAACTTAATGTTTCTGACATTTTCAGACCACTGAACAACGATTGATATTAGAACCACAGGGAGTTACCGCAAGTCGCAAAGAAAACAGCCTATGCCTCCACTATTCCAGCACCATTACAACTTCAAATAATTTATACTCAAGTCTAATAAAGAGACAACTTAAAGATACCAAAAACAATTTAGTCCAATCAATGTAAGCTAAATATGATGTGGCTGTCCATGGTTCTGATTTATGTGTGTGCGTGCGTTGGTGCAAGTAGAAAGAACATGTTGACTCACCCTACTTGTAGAGAAACGCCAATTTATAGAGTAAAGGTCAAGTAAACATGTTGATGAAACGGTCTATCACTCTGTCATACAGTAAACGCTTTTATCTTTTGTTGTCCTAGGCAACCTGACTAAAATGTTTGCTCTCTACCCGAACTTCCTTTCATGGGCAACGTTAGCTAGTTAACATTAGCCTTCATCTAGTTTTACAGTATATTGAACTTCTATCCTCTCAGGCCAGGGGTACAATGTATCATTAATGGTTGGATCAGAATCGCCATTATAATCATTGGCCAGTACTATCTCCATCCATGGCTAGTTTAGGAAAGGGACAATTTAATTAAATTCTGTTAACGACAAATGCTGGAGATGTGATTTGACAGGAGTGACGCCAAATCCAAACAGGACCAGTTTAGCTCAACGCTGATTGGCTATTATTTTATACTTTTTTTATCAAGGGAGACCAAATGCTCGCTGGCTTCCCTTGAATTCAATGCTACAGGCGGCAACAATGTCACACTCTTCTGGACCAGACAGCATCAGACAGAGGGGGCGCTGTTTCGCTCGATCGGATGCTTTCTGCAGTGAGATTAATTCAGCCTCTTGCAAATTGAATGAAAATGATGAAGCACAGAGAGACTCCTGCAAGTTTGCCATGGGAAGAAAAGCAGAAGTCGAGTCCATGACTTCTGTTTTTTGGCTGTGCCCATAGCAATGTTAGAAAATGAGGTGGATAGAAACATAGCCACAGGAATGAGGGGTGCTGAGGGGGCTGCAGCACCTCGAGAAAAATCTGATAAAAAAAATAAAATCCCTAAAGTAATTAATGGGCCTTTACTAGTCCTGTATTAGCGGACCGATATAGCCATCTTTAGCGCGGGCACACAAAACAAATCATGTAATTTTGTCCTTCAAACATTTAATTGAAATACTGTAGCATTCCATTATTTCCTATGGAGGACGGCTCCTACTGGCAAGAGCCAATATGGCCGACCGGTGGTCTCAAAGCCTCTCAATGGCTTATACATAGCATTGGAAATCCAGGGTTTATATAAATCCTTGGTTTTGAATGTGAAGGGGAGCAAACAAACCCCATAATTTGAACATAAACACATTTCATCAACCACCGTGAGACCTCATAGATAATACTTTGCCACCAATGTAGCGATTTTTAGATGAAATGGCTTGAGTGGGCACTGGGAACCAGAAACCGTGTGGTTACAGAGTGAGCATGGTATATTAAATCCTGACCTGTGTCATTAAGGTCCTGACCTCTTGGCAGAGCTAGTATGCATACGGGATGGGATAAAGCTTTGTAATGATGTCATCTCTTTCAGAGGTAACCCAAGATGTGACCATCAATGGTGAACGGGAGTGGAGCCAGGATGGTCTGTTCGGTGCATGGTATATACAAATATACACTGTATACCAAACATTAGGAATTATTGAGTTGCACACCCTTCGAACATCCTCAATTCGTCAGAAGATGGAGTCTACAAGGTATCGAAATCATTCCACAGGGATGCTTGCCCATGTTGACTCCAATGCTTCCCACAGTTGAGTCAAGTTGGTTGGATGGCCTTTGGGTGGTAGACCATTCTTGATACACACTGGAAAGTGTTGAGCGTGGAAAACCCAGCATTTTTGCAGTTCTTGACACAAACCGGTGCGCCTGGCACCTACTACCATACCCTGTTCAAAGGCACTTAAATATTTTGTCTTTCCCATTCACCCTCTGAATGGCACACATACACAATTCATGTCTCAAGGCTTAAAAATCCTTCTGTAACCAGTCTCCTCCCCTTCATCTACACTGATTCAAGGGATCATAGCTTTCACCTGGTCAGTCATGGAAAGAGCAGGTGTTTTGAATACTCTGTGTGCCTGGCCCCGTCCAGACGATATTTCAGATGTCATCATACCCTTTTTCCCCATGTTAGTACGTACAACACTCTCCACTGCTCCGGCTGTCTCTGCCTCATGGGGGTAACCCTCTACTCCACACCACAGCACCTGTCTGCTCTGCGAAACCTCTTTCTCCTCAACAAAGAAACAATGTACTGGTAAGTAGGAAGCCTACATGGTTACCAATGCTAGCCATTGTTGGTTTACCTGCCATACACAGATTGTATCAAGTGGTCTGGGATAGCGGTCAGAATGGATTTGTTCATGTCTTCCTTTCTCTCCCCTCCACCCTGTTAGTTACATTTTCAGCTGTGGCCAAATGGTGAAAGCCTCTACACTCAACTTTGGTCTAACACCACTAGGAGAAGATATAAGTGAGGTAAGAAGACAACTTGCATTCTTCATTTTTTACCCTGCACGTTGACACCCCTTATCTGACACCATGTGTGTCTCTAGCCAAGAATGCTATATTGAACTGATGCCATTCCAGTGAATGACGTCCTTTGGGGTCAATTTAGGAAATAAACTGCAATTCCAATTCAATAATAAAACAATTAATACAAAAATATTTATTTAATGTCTCAATAAACTGAAAATTCTAATCACTTCCTGAATTGACTGCCTGCAATTCAAATTGACCCTGGCTCTGTTTCGTCTGTTCATCCTACTAGCTGAGACAACTGATCCGGGAAATGGAAAGGGACCTTGACAATGTGTCAGCAGTGATGGATGACACCCGCACGAATGAAACAACCTCATCTGTCCAGTAGTCAAGCTGATCCTACCTGGGTCATGTTCAGAAGGGCACATTGTAGCAAAACATTTTTAAAATGAAAATGAGTTTCTTATTGGACAAGTTCAAGTATTTTCCAACGAGCCTGTTCTGTTTGACCGTCCTCCATCAACTGCACTTTATTCTCTTGTTCCATGTTCTGTTTGAACCAGTCTGTTTGTGGCCTGGGTACCAGCCTGTTTGTGGCCTGGGTACCAGTCTGTTTGTGGCCTGGGTACCAGTCTGTTTGTGGCCTGGGTACCAGCCTGTTTGTGGCCTGGGTACCAGCCTGTTTGTGGCCTGGGTACCAGCCTGTTTGTGGCCTGGGTACCAGCCTGTTTGTGGCCTGGGTACCAGTCTGTTTGTGGCCTGGGTACCAGTCTGTTTGTGGCCTGGGTACCAGTCTGTTTGTGGCCTGGGTACCAGCCTGTTTGAACCAGCCTGTTTGTGGCCTGGGTACCAGTCTGTTTGAACCAGCCTGTTTGTGGCCTGGGTACCAGTCTGTTTGTGGCCTGGGTACCAGCCTGTTTGTGGCCTGGGTACCAGCCTGTTTGAACCAGCCTGTTTGTGGCCTGGGTACCAGCCTGTTTGAACCAGCCTGTTTGTGGCCTGGGTACCAGCCTGTTTGTGGCCTGGGTACCAGCCTGTTTGTGGCCTGGGTACCAGTCTGTTTGTGGCCTGGGTACCAGCCTGTTTGTGGCCTGGGTACCAGCCTGTTTGTGGCCTGGGTACCAGCCTGTTTGTGGCCTGGGTACCAGCCTGTTTGTGGCCTGGGTACCAGCCTGTTTGTGGCCTGGGTACCAGTCTGTTTGTGGCCTGGGTACCAGCCTGTTTGTGGCCTGGGTACCAGCCTGTTTGTGGCCTGGGTACCAGTCTGTTTGTGGCCTGGGTACCAGTCTGTTTGTGGCCTGGGTACCAGTCTGTTTGTGGCCTGGGTACCAGTCTGTTTGTGGCCTGGGTACCAGTCTGTTTGTGGCCAGCCTGTTTGTGGCCTGGGTACCAGCCTGTTTGTGGCCTGGGTACCAGCCTGTTTGTGGCCAGCCTGTTTGTGGCCTGGGTACCAGCCTGTTTGAACCAGCCTGTTTGACTAGAGGACATTACTGTGTGGTGTGTTGAACATTTCCTCCTTGAGATAATGTTAAAACTAGCTACCTCGTATTCTACTGTTCAATGTGTTTGCTAAATGGAACTATACTTTATCAATGTTGACTACTCATGTGAAGCACCACATAGATGAGACATGGCACATGTGTTCAGCTATTAAACTTATGTAAACTAATAAACTCAATTGCATACTTCTATGATCATGTTGCATCTTTGTAAAGCCCTCCACTCTAATGAATGTTTGCGATCCTGGAGTGTCAGTAGACAACTCTTGCTATCCTGGAGTGGAGCAAATTAGGGTTAAGTGCCTTGCTCAAGGACACACACTTTTTTGTTTCTTACCTTCTCGGGTATTCGAACCAGCAATCTTCCGGTTACTGGCCCAACGCACTAACCGCTAGGCTACCTGCCGCCCAGGATGAAGAGTAGGCAGTAAACAAGTTGTAATAACGCACAGAAACCAGTCTGGTTGTTTATGCTATTGGCACCATGCTGCTTTTTATTGCAGATTCTTCAGTCAATACCAAACCAGACAAATAAGCTCGTTCCAGCATGCCCAGCTCTCTGGAGTGCATAGTTAAACCATAAAGCACAGTACACTCATTCTGTTGGTTACGAGTTGATCAAAAGTATTTGTGCCATCATTCCACTGTCATGCCAAGGAGTGGCACGGTGGGAAATGATAGCCTGCAATCCAGTCTGGTTGTACTTTGATCAAAACAGGAGAACAAGTGGTTACAATGTGCTCACTGTAATGTCAACAACCATCCTTGTTAAAGACTTGTCAACTTATAGCATAGAGGCACAATATCAACATTTCAGTTTCATAGCTCTATTGAGCAACACAAATTAAAGTTGATTATTGCATGCAATACAAATTATTACTTAATCATGCATCATCTTCTCATGCAGTTTAAATGATATACATACTGATCCTGACCATTCCCACTAACATTAACGTTTTAGAACACAGTATTCAAGACAGGAGGATGTTCTCCTTGAGGCATCTATTGCTTTCAATTAGGAAAGATGCACAATACACGTATACATAAATGAGTTAGATCTGGACAATGGTGGAAAAAGGTAATTAAAATAGGCCACCTAAATCAGCGGTTCTTACAGAATGCTACTGTATGAATCTGATCCTACGTCCCAAATGGCACCCTATTCCGTATAAAGTGTACTACGTTTTACCAGAGCATTAGTACTATTTAGGACGCAAGGCTGAAAAGAGTTTCCCAAGAATAGACTTTTGCCAATCCAAAATTCAGCCTTTGTTTGAATGTGGTACTTTATGTCCGGTTGGGTGGTTCTTACTTGGAACATACTGTATTCTAAACCAGAATATATTCAATACTTTTCACTCTAAACAAAATGTTGATTATAGCTACTAATATCCTAAATTCCTTAAACAGAGATTACAAGATACAATACCCTCAAAATACTCATCGTGCAGAATTGTTATTGCTTCTAAAATGTCTAATCAAATACATGTTTGTTACTAAATATATTCTGAACAAAAACAGTTTGCATTCCAGACTGAGGTATCACTAACAGTATTCTGATATTACAGATTATTTTATTAGTCAATGCTTCATGTCTGATTCTTAAGTGTTCATTCTATAGAACACATTTTAGAATAGATACTTCTCAGTCTGAATAGAATTAACAATTCAATCTCCCAGTTAGTAGCCAAACATGTTCTCTGTTTTTAGAAATACATCTCTCTACAATTCTCAATAGTAAGCAAGCATCACTAGCTACCTTTCCATGCATGGCTCGTTATAATATTGGCACCACAACCCCTCTATATAAAGCTAATGCATATGAAGACTACAATATTTCTTAATGGAAGACGTTGGTGATTTTGTTGTTTTCAAACAACTTGTCACTTGTTCATACAATATACATATTAGATAAACATGACAGGTAATCAGATACCATATTGCACATATCCCGGAAGGTAGGTAGTGGACCATAAATGTTGCAACCAAAACCGGTCATAATCAAATCAAACGTTCTCTGGGACACAAACACACACTGACTGGCCCGAACTAACGACATCTATCCTGATCTGGTTTGTACCCGTCATACACTAAGGTTATCGAAATCATTTTGGAAAAATGGGGGAAACAAAGTATGAATTGTATCCTGTGAATTTTGGTACAGTATGTTATGGTCCGTACCTCAGACGAGCTGTAGTCTAAGGGAACATGATCTGTAGGACCAGTATTATTGTTCTGCTGTTGGTGTCTACATCGTTTTATCATGTAGAAAAGCACCAACTGTCATGGTGTGAAACATGCCAATGAGGTAGAGCGATATTTCCATCTTTCAACCATAGATCAACAATCATGAGGCTGATACTAACCTAATCTCACAGAGTCAGATGAGTGTGTCAGAATATTGCATAATATTTAGACAAACTTTACTCTGTGACTGTAATGTCTGGCATGTGAGATTAGGGGGCTACACGAGATCATTGCTACAGTTTGCAGTCTCTACTAAGTCTAACTCCATGTGTAAAGGTTGGGGATAGGGCATTCAGAAAAAGAACAAGCCACCCTGGTACCAGTACATCTGGGTCTAGACATGGATAGATTCATTATAATGGTAGATTGCCTTGGTTCAGACAACAGTGAAGTAGTCAAATTGGGCAGTAAGGCTACACAATTTCTGTTTGACCCCTAATTATGACAGGAATAGGAACAATCGTCATTATTGGCTACAAGAAGGTGAGGAGGCAGACAGCTAGGTGAGGAGGCAGACAGCTAGGTGAGGAGAGAGGAGGCAGACAGCTAGGTGAGGAGACAGACAGATCCGGCCTGGAGCTGTGGTAGCCAGTCTCTTCTGTAACCCACACATCCCCGGAGCGGTCCACTTTACTGAAGAGTGGTGGAGGTTGATATCTTCATCCATTGATGTTGACACAGACCTTGATCCATCTCTGGTTTCAACAGCTGAGCTTAACAGTTGAAAGATGTTGCCCTAAATCCGGATCTGTCTCACATGGAGACTTGTGGTCCACAGGACAGTTCCCCCACACCTGGCAGTCTCACATGGAGACCTGTGGTCCACAGGACAGTTCCCCCACACCTGGCAGTCTCACATGGAGACCTGTGGTCCACAGGACAGTTCCCCCACACCTGGCAGTCTGGCACTCAGTTTGCATCTGTTTAGGGATTTGAGTCACAAATGTGATAATAGTGCAGTGAAAAAGCACAGCTAGCTACATGTCATTATGGTTTATGCTTAAAAGGACTGACCTTTGTCAAATGATTGACATGTTCAGATGTTTCACTGCCAGAGACGATCTTGTCTAGAAGTTGGAGGCAGACTGTGGATGAAGTTGGAGGCAGACTGTGGATGAAGTTGGAGGCAGACTGTGGATGAAGTTGGAGGCAGACTGTGGATGGTCAACCATAATACCCAATAAAAAAAATATAGCTAGGAAATTAGCTAGCTATTTAATTGCACAAATGTCATCCAAATGATCTATTATGGCAAACAAATGTAGAAGCCCGTGACATGCCCATAGTAAAGCAGGAATACAACGGCAACAAATCATTATTGCTACAGATGTTGAGTTGCTAGCTGTTAGCGGACTAAACTCCATGGTGAAGGACGTTTGATGGACTTCACCAACTGAGTGGCAACGAGACCAGGCTTTGTGGAATCTAGCTCTGACTACATCCATCTGCCCAAGGTCAATACTTTAAAAAATGTAATCATGAAACGCCCACCTTATAACTACGTTTGTCCTCTGTAGTTGCGTGCCTTTGTTTTTCAGAAATCCTTACCTTTTCAATAAACGTTAATCAAATACACACAGATTGTTTGCTCATTGCTGTTGCTCTAAGAATGCAACTCAGGTCAAAGATGGCGGCCCTATGCACTTACCACAACCTCCTTGTTTTGTACATGGCTCTCCTTTACTCTTTAAGTATTGTCATTAGCAGAGTATACATGATCCCAATTTTAGCTTCAAGACACTGGAAATTTGGAGAAAAAAAAAACAACGAAAAAGTATACTGAACAAAAATATAAAAAAAACGCAACATGTAAAGTGTTTCATGAGCTGAAATTAAAGATCCCAGAAATGTTGCACACATTAGTTTCCATCCCTGTTAGTGAGCATTTCTCCTTCACCAAGATGATCCATCCACCTGACAGGTGTGGCTTATCAATAAACTGATTAAACAGCATGATTATTACACAGGTGCACCTTGTGCTGGGGACAATAAAAGGCCACTAAGATGTGCAGTCGTCACACAACACAATGTCACAGATTGCACACTCAAGTTGAGGGAGTGTGCTATTGGCATGCTGATTGCAGGAATGTCCACCAATTTACTGTCCACCAGATAATTGAATGTTAATTTCTCTACCATAAGCCACCTCCAACGTTGTTTTAGAGAATTTGGCAGTACGTCCAACCGGCCTCACAACCGCAGACCATGTGTAACCACGCCAGCTCAGGACCTCCACATCCGGCTTCTTCACCTGCGGGATAGTCATACCAGCCACCCGGTCAGCTGATGAAACTGTTGGTTTGCATAATCTAAGAATTTCTGCACAATCTGTCAGAAATAGTCTCAGGGAAGCTCATCTGGGTGCTTGTCGTCCTCACCAGGGTGTTGACCTGACTGCAGTTCGGACTCGTAACCAACGTCAGTGGGCAAATCCTCACCTTCAATGGACACTAGCATGCTGGAGAAGTGTGCTCTTCACGGATGAATCCCGGTTTCAACTGTACCGGGCAGATGGCAGACAGCGTGTATCGCGTTGTGTGGGCGAGCGGTTTGCTGATGTCAAAGTTGTGAACAGAGTGCCCCATGGTGGCTGTGGGGTTATGGTATGGACAGGCATAAGCTACGGACAAAGAACACAATTGCATTTTATCAATGGCAATTTGAGCACAGAGACACCGTGACGAGATCCTGAGGCCCATTGTTGTGCCATTCATCCGCCGCCATCACCTCATGTTTCAGCATGATAATGCTCGGCCCCATGACGCAAGGATCTGTACACAATTCCTGGAAGCTGAAAATGTCCCAATTCTTCCATGGCCTGTATACTCACCAGACATGTCACCCATTGAGCATGTTTGGGATGCTCTGTATCGACGTGTAGGACAGCGTGTTCCAGTTCCCGCTAATATCCAGAAACTTTGCACAGCCGTTGCAGAGTAGTGGGACAACATTCCACTGGCCACAATCACCAGCCTGATCAACTCTATGTGAAGGAGATGTCACGCTGCATGAGGCAAATGGTGGTCACACCAGATACTGACTGGTTCTCTGATCCACTCCACTACCTTTTTGTTTTAAGGTATCTGTGACCAACAAGCTGAATATCTGTATTCCCAGTCATGTGAAATCCAAAGATTAGGGCCTAATGAACTTATTTCGATTGACCGATTTCCTTATATAAACTAAATCAGTAAAATATTGTAAATTGTTGCCTTTAGATTTTCGTTCAGTGTAGATTGTGCAGAGTTATTAGCACTTTGAAAAATGTGCTAAACCCATGACGTCATGGATTCTGCCATCTTTCTGACCGTGGTGTGGCATCTCACTAACGTCTGACAAAAAGATGGATTTCAGCAAACAAAGTAAGGCACGCAACTACAGAGGACCAATATAGGTACAAGGTGGCCGTTTCATACGGTAATTAAACATGTTTTAGTATTGACCTTGGGCGAATCCATGTAGTCGGAGCTGTATTCCACAAAGCCTGGCCTCGGCGCCACTCCGTTGGTGAAACTTCAGTTCTCTGCTCGCTATGTCACGGCTACATAACAAAGGGCTGAGTGGCCATATCGCACAAACTGGTCATCCAGCCACACATCGCTACGTTTAAATACTATATTCCTCATTAAAGTACTCACTGGAAGTATTCCAAGCCACCAACATCCTCAGTAAATGTCCCGGGAGTTGTCGGTCCGTCGTTGTGCTGGTCCCGTGGAGCTCCACGGTCTCCACCGTCCTACGCCATTTCTCCTCGTTAGGCGGAGCTGGGGAACCGCGGTGCATTCTGGGACAAGGAGCGCTCTCCTTCAAGGACTCAAAAACCTAACATTAGCATGAATTTCGTCAACAATAAGTACAACATTACAAATATTTTACAAGATGTGAGATAATTAACTTGCTGTCTGTAATACGGTATTGCTCTGGAATCGTGACATTACGTACTTTCGAGGAAAATAGGCACGTTTCTCGACTCATACCCTGACTTTGAGAAGGGATTGCGTGACGCAGCATGATGACGTGACCGCGATTGGTCGACAGTCTGCTGGATGGGGCGTTATACGTTCAATCAGTTATTGCCTAATGGCATTCCTACCAATTCAACTCAAAGGGCTTTATTAACATGGGAAACATATTTACATTGCAAAGCTAGTGAAATATCTCCTCCTCAATATCTCTGTCATACGTGGGCGGCAGGTAGCCTAGCGGTTAGATCGTTGGGCAGTAACCGATCACTGCACCTGTACACAGCCCTTCTGTAAATATTTTTGCTCATTTTCACTCCAGCATCTCTATTTGCACATCATCATCTGCACATCTATCAGTCCAGTGTTAATGCTAAATTGTAATTATTTTGCCACTATGGCTGGTTCGAATAACCGAGCCGACAAGGTGAAAAAGACCCTGTAGGTAGGCCATCATTGTAAATAACAATTTGTTCTTAACTGACTTACCTAGTTAAATAAAGGTTAAATAAAGAGATGCGCAGAAAAACTATCACTCAAATCCTAAAGCCCGCCCTCAGTTTTCCGGCCATGAAAAATACAGTAAAAAGAGAAATACACTTAACAAAAATATAAACGCTACATGCAACAATTTCAAAGATTTTACCCAGTTACAGTTCATATAAGTACATCAGTAAATTTAAATTCATTAATTAGGCCCAAATCTGTGGATTTCACATGACTGGGAATACACTGGGAATACAGAGACAGATCTGTTGGTCACAGATACCTTAAAACAAAAAGCTAGAGGCGTGGATCAGAAAACCAGTCAGTATCTGGTGTGACCACCATTTGCCTCATAGATAGATAGATAGATAGGTACTTTATTGATCCCCCGGGGGGGAAATTTCAAATTTCATGCAGCGCAACATCTCTTTCGCATAGAGTTGATCAGTTGTCCCACTCTTCAATGGCTGTGCAAAGTTGCTGAATATTGTTGGGAACTGGAAAACGCTGTCGTACACGTCGATCCAGAGCATCCCAAACATGCTCAATGGGTGACATGTCTGGTGAGTATGCAGGCCATGGAAGAACTGGGCCATTTTCAGCTTCCAGGAATTGTGTACGGGGCCGTGCATTATCATGCTGAAACACGAGGTGATGGCGGCGGATGAATGGCACGACAATGGGCCTCAGGATCTCATCACCGTATCTCTAAAATGCAATTGTGTTCGTTGTCCGTAGCTTATGCCTGCAATCCCGCAAGTGAAGTGAAGAAGCCGGATATGGAGGTCCTGGGCTGGCGTGGTTAAACGTGCTCTGCGGTTGTGAGGCTGGTTGGACGTACTGCCAAATTCTCTAAAACAACATTGGAGGCGGCTTATGGTAGAAAAATTAACATTAAATTCTCTGGCAACAGCTCTGGTGGACATTCCTGCAGTCACCATGACAACAGCTCTGGTGGACGTTCCTGCAGTCAGCGTGCCAATTACATGCTCCCTCAAAATTTGAGACATCTGTGGCATTGTGTTGTGTGACAAAACTACACATTTTATAGTGGCCTTTTATTGTCCCCAGCACAAGGTGCACCTGTGTAATGATCATGCTGTTTAATCAGCTTCTTGATGTGATGCCACACCTGTCAGGTGGATGGATCATCTTGGCAAAGGACAGGGATGTAACTTAATTTGTGCACAAAATGAGAGAAATCTTTTTGTGCATATGAAACATTTCTGGGATCTTTTAATTTCAGCTCATGGAACCAACACTTTACATGTTGCGTTAAAATTTCTGTTCAGTAGTAATGGCTTCTTTTTGTAGGCACTAACTCCGCCATGATTCGTTGGACAAAGCCTATGAGTAAAATGAATGCCGTTTTTGGATAAACACTAAAAATAAAGTCTGTGATAAACACAGGTTTAGGAGATCTGATGTATTTTGTTCTATTAGAATCTTCATCAGCTAACATCACTTTGTGAATTTAAGAATTTATGTAATGATAAAACAAAGGCTTCATAATTCATAAAGGTCATGTTAACTGAATGCCCATTAATTTTCCTATAGGGATGGCTGAACGAACCAGAGGTAACTTAATTCTGGGGTTTAGGACTACAAGCTGGCGACCTATATAGCTAGTCTTGGACATCTCAGACCTTGCTTGGAGCAACGTAAACTAAAAAGAGTAACAGTCTACAAGGATAAATATTATAATAGGCCGTCCAAATGAAACAAGACAAAGCCAAAAGGGAACTTTGAGCAAGCATGGCACTTGTTTTATTTCAATCAAATAATTTTTTACAATATTTCTAACATTTCACAGGTTAAACGCTTTTATATGTCGTACATTTGAGTTCTGCTTGATTGAGAATCACATTTTGATTAATAAAACTAATTGATGAAAAATAATCTCTTCTTCCAGCATCAAGGAGGATCTGGTGAACCTTAAACTCCTTCAAATGTATTTAAAAAAAAGGTGCGACAGGATTTTATTAGCATTTTTACACTGTAATTTCAGAAAATGTCCATAATATAGCTGCCGCTAATAGTGGAAGGAGTGTTTCACCAGTGTTAACCCACCATCGTTGTGATATTCACCTGTTGATTTCTCCCACCAGAGCAGCATCTGTTGTCAAACTGGGAAAGCTGTTCTGATTAAGGCTGTCACGTAGTGGACATGGTTCTCATTTCCTGGTTGCTAAAATTCTACACTGTTCGATCAATTTTAGTTTGTGCAAAAACAATCACTGAATAGTGTAGGGAATAATCACACCATCTAAAATCGCTGCGAGACATATTTTCAATAACAAAATAGTTTCTAGCCGTTTGAAGCTGTTGTACCAAAACGAAAAAGGCTCAACACTATCATTTGACTATTACTGCAGGTATAATAGACATTCTGAAATTACAATGCAAAAATCTGACAGAATATCCAGTATAGCACCTTTAGAGACAGACAGACCCACAAGCATATAGCTAAATGAGCGCTGGTACTGTCATACATTTGGCATTTCTGGTTCAAATACATAAAAAAACAAATTGTACCTGGCAAACCAGATGAGAATCAGGAATAGAAACATGGAACAGTGGTATGACGTTAACACATTAGGCTAGAATGTCTCTTGGTTGATTCACAATGATTCTTAAATATTCTATTGATCAATGAGAGGTTTGTGTTACTCTAGACTTGAGGATACTGATCTAAGCCTTACCAGCTAGGGTCAGGGCTGTCTAACACAGTCATTAGGCCAGCTAGGGTCAGGGCTGTCTAACACAGTCATTAGGCCAGCTAGGGTCAGGGCTGTCTAACACAGTCATTAGGCCAGCTAGGGTCAGGGCTGTCTAACACAGTCATTAGGCCAGCTAGGGTCAGGGCTGTCTAACACAGTCATTAGGCCAGCTAGGGTCAGGGCTGTCTAACACAGTCATTAGGCCAGCTAGGGTCAGGGCTGTCTAACACAGTCATTAGGCCAGCTAGGGTCAGGGCTGTCTAACACAGTCATTAGGCCAGCTAGGGTCAGGGCTGTTTGATGCATGTCTGAAACCCTGCCCTAGAGAACAAGTCGTTGCTCAGTGAGGAAGGAAGGAGCATAATTCCTTGTTAGCATAACAACGCAATGCACGTTACTGTAAGGAAATGTACATCTTTACATCTGCTTATTCATACTGACAAAGAAAGCCAAAACACATTTGATATAAAGTTAGCTTAAATAAAGATAGGTTTGGCCTTTTCTGCCCTGGCTAACATCACAATAACAAAGCCTTACATGGAACGACAACCAACATGTTTAAAATGTCTAAAGGGTTTAAGTCAAAAAGTTGTTATAACGCAGAGCCTTGGTAATAAACATTTAGATCGGTCAACCTTGAATGGTCTGAACAAATAATAAGGTTCCATCTCTGAGACATTAAACAACCCAAGGCACGCACGTATTCCCTTTATATTACAGAGCAGTGCAGACAGAGAAAATAATACAACTACAACGTTATCTTAACTACCAAATCCTTGGTCAGAGAGAGAGAGTATAGTACTGTATGGGGGAGGAGGGGTCAGAGAGAGAGTATAATATGGGGGAGGAGGGGTCAGAGAGAGAGTATAATATGGGGGAGGAGGGGTCAGAGAGAGAGTATAATATGGGGGAGGAGGGGTCAGAGAGAGAGTATAATATGGGGGAGGAGGGGTCAGAGAGCATAGTACTGTATGTGTTGAGATGGGAGTAGGTCTCAGTCAAACGGCACCCTATTCCCTATGTAGTGCACTACTTTTGACCTGGGACCTATGGGCACTGGGCAAAAGTAGTGAACTACATAGGGAATAGGGTGCCAGTGGGACACCGCTTGGGTCTTGTTCCAACGCCCATGGTGAAGGTGGAGGGTCCAGCCAATCAGAGACAGTCCTGTCAGGATGGGGTCCAATCAGGGACAGTCTTGTCAGGAAGCCAGGCTCAGTGCAGGAAGCGGATGCTCATCTTTTGTTCCACATCCACCTTCTCCAGTACCTGAGGACATCAACATGATACATTACCTCTGTCTAACAAGGCCACCAACACCTGCAGTGATTACCTCAACATTATCTCAATTTAAATATAAAAATAAAAGCTTATTCCAAATTAAACAAACCCCCCTCTGTATCATGGTGAGAAAAAAAAAAAAACCCATCTGTGCCTGTACTAGTTATCAAGCCCCTTTCAGGTTCCCAACTTTTCTTTCAACAAAAAAAGGTCCCATTGGTCTCCTGAGTGGCGCAGCCGTCTAAGGCACTGCATCGCATGCAGTGCTAGAGGCGTTACTACAGACCCAGGTTCATATCCCGGGCTGTGCCACAACCGGCCATGGCCAGGAGACCTATAGTACCTATAGTATAGACCTACAGCCCAGTGTTGTCCTGGTTACGGGAGGGTTTGGCTGCTGGGGCTTTACTTGGCTCATTGCTCTCTAGCGACTCCTTGTGGCGGGCCAGTTTCCTCCGACACATTGGTGCGGCTGGCTTCCGGGTTAATCTGGTGGGTGTTAAGCAGCGCGGTTAGGCGGGTCATGTTTCAGAGGATGCATGACTCCACCTCCGCCTCTCCTGAGCCCATTGAGGATTTGCAGCGAGGAGACAAGATCCAACATTGGGGAGAAAAATAAATTAAATACAAAATCAATATAAAAAGGTCCCTTCGACAGTTTCAAAGATTTTACGGAGTTACAGTTCATATCAGGAAATCAGTCAATTGAAATAAATTCATTAGGCCTTAATCTATGGATTTCAAATGACTGGGCAAATTAAAAATTATATATTTTTTTACTGTTAAATGGCATCTTCACTATTAGGCACATAGGCAGTCCCGTGAAGAGAATAAAGACCCTGAATGCCACGGTATAATTCACACTGATTCTAGGTTAGGTATTAGTTAATGTTCCCAAATATACAAATGTAAGTTTCCAACCTTGATGAACTCATTAAAGGAAATGGAGTTATCTCCGTTCTGGTCGGCCTCCTGGATGGTCCTATCAGCGATGCTGCCCAGCTGCTCGTCTGAGATGTTCACACCAACCATCATTCTAAGAACCTGGAATAAACATGCACACACCAACCATCATTCTAAGAACCTGGAATAAACATGCACACACCAACCATCATTCTAAGAACCCGGAATAAACATGCACACACCAACCATCATTCTAAGAACCCGGAATAAACATGCACACACCAACCATCATTCTTAGAACCCGGAATAAATATGTTCACACCAACAATCATTCTTAGAACCTGGAATAAATATGTTCACATCAACAATCATTCTTAGAACCTGGAATAAATATGTTCACATCAACCATCATTCTTAGAACCCGGAATAAACATGTTCACACCAACCATCATTCTTAGAACCTGGAATAAATATGTTCACACCAACCATCATTCTTAGAACCCGGAATAAACATGTTCACACCAACCATCATTCTAAGAACCCGGAATAAACATGTTCACACCAACAATCATTCTTAGAACCTGGAATAAATATGTTCACACCAACAATCATTCTTAGAACCTGGAATAAACATGTTCACACCAACCATCATTCTTAGAACCTGGAATAAACATGTTCACACCAACAATCATTCTTAGAACCTGGAATAAACATGTTCACACCAACCATCATTCTTAGAACCTGGAATATGTTGACAAGTTCCTTAGGGTCTAAAATGTAGTCTTAACACCAACATTTAGTATACATAAATAATTAGTATAAATTACAAGAATGCAGTGTTAATGTGGGAATAAGCGCTCAAGGCATGTGCATGATATAAAGAACGGTAGGCAGCCTTCTCCTGAGTCATTGAACCCTGAGATTACAGTGATTGTAGGGCACGTCCCAGTCCAGTCCGACAAACAGGTTTCATAGGGCACTGCCCACCTAGACACACAGGTCATATTCCATAGGGCACTGCCCACCTAGAAACATAGGTCGTATTTCATAGGGCACTGCCCACCTAGAAACATAGGTCGTATTTCATAGGGCACTGCCCAGCCAAGTCAATGAGAGAACACAGAAGAAAGTTGCACAAAAAGTAGCCCAGAACATTTAGTTGGGGTTGGAGTTACACAACTGTCTCAGTACATGGCAACTTCCCCTTCCTTCTCAATGGTGAAATGCTTTAAAAGTCCCATAATGAATATTCTCTGATCACCAATACAAAATACCTCTTTTGTCCTTGGCAGTATCTATATTTACTCTAGTCGGCTCAGATTACAACATGACTTGAGTGACAAACCTAAGACAAAGGTCTCTCTGTTTTCAGAAAAGGGGAGTGTCTGCCTTAGAGCTTGTTATTCAGCTCTAGTGTAAGTCCGATGTATTTATCCTGATACATACTCAACATAAAGCCCTGTTTCTCCAATGACAATACAGTGTTGAGGTCTTGAGACTAGGCCCCCCCCCAAAAAAAACCCATCAAAGACTTAAATGTTGGGCAGCCCCAAGAGGGTGTTATTTGTACCCTGACCTGTAGCAGTTCGTCACGGGAGATCTTATCATCTCTGTCCAGGTCATATAGCCGGAAAGCAACTGGAGGAGAGATGGAGGAAGTTCATGTTAAGTCATTGTTTCAAAATGCATTAAAACATTTCCAATCATTAAAATAAAGTCTGAACCCACAAGTTGTGAATGGATGTTTTAGAGAAACTAAACTAGATGTGCCCAGACTGTTTGTGCTGTTTTGACAAGGAGTTTGCAAGACCGTACAAACATCTGTGACCAGGCTAGGGCCTAGCCCCTGACTTACACAGCAGCTTATTACTCCTGCTGTTGAGTGGCTCGGAGGCAGTGGGGTCCTTGCTCTTCTCATTGTCCTCTATGGGACGGAAGTGAGCCAGCGTCCTCATGAAGCCCCTGAAGTTTACCTGGTCCTCCCTGTCCGACCAACACAGTGGGAAAATAACAATTAATTACTCCAGTCAACCATCCCTCAAATTGGTAGGCTAAAACAGAGACCTAGGCCTACAGAGAATGGTAGGCTAAAACAGAGACCTAGGCCTACAGAGAATGGTAGGCTAAAACAGAGACCTAGGCCTACAGAGAGATTGGTAGGCTAAAACAGAGACCTAGGCCTACAGAGAGATTGGTAGGCTAAAACAGAGACCTAGGCCTACAGAGAGATTGGTAGGCTAAAACAGAGACCTAGGCCTACAGAGAGATTGGTAGGCTAAAACAGAGACCTAGGCCTACAGAGAGATTGGTAGGCTAAAACAGAGACCTAGGCCTACAGAGAGATTGGTAGGCTAAAACAGAGACCTAGGCCTACAGAGAGATTGGTAGGCTAAAACACAGAGACCTAGGCCTACAGAGAGATTGGTAGGCTAAAACACAGAGACCTAGGCCTACAGAGAGATTGGTAGGCTAAAACACAGAGACCTAGGCCTACAGAGAGATTGGTAGGCTAAAACACAGAGACCTAGGCCTACAGAGAGATTGGTAGGCTAAAACACAGAGACCTAGGCCTACAGAGAGATTGGTAGGCTAAAACAGAGACCTAGGCCTACAGAGAGATTGGTAGGCTAAAACAGAGACCTAGGCCTACACAGAGATTGGTAGGCTAAAACAGAGACCTAGGCCTACACAGAGATTGGTAGGCTAAAACAGAGACCTAGGCCTACACAGAGATTGGTAGGCTAAAACAGAGACCTAGGCCTACACAGAGATTGGTAGGCTAAAACAGAGACCTAGGCCTACACAGAGATTGGTAGGCTAAAACAGAGACCTAGGCCTATACAGAGAATATGCAGCTATTCAGGGAAGTCAGGAACAAGTACACACAGTCAGTTAGAAAAGCAAAGGCCAGCTTTTTCAAACAGAAATCTGCTTCCTGTAGCACTAACTCCAAAAAGTTCTGGGAGACTGTTAAGTCCATGGAGAATAAGAGCACCTCCTCCCAGTTGCCCACTGCATTGAGGCTCGGAAACACTGTTACCACCGATAAATCCACGATTATCGAAAATTTCAATAAGCATTTTGCTACGGCTGGCCATGCTTTCCACCTGGCTACCCCTACCCCGGCCAACAGCTCTGTACCCCCGGCAGCTACTTGCCCAAGCCCCCCCTGCTTCTCCTTCACCCAAATCCAGACGGCTGATGTTCTGAAAGAGCTGCTAAGTCTGGATCCCTACAAATCTGCTGGGCTAGATAATCTGGACCCTCTCTTTCTGAAATTATCAGCCAAAATTGTTGCAACACCTATCACTAGCCTGTTCAACCTCTCTTTCGTATCGTCTGAGATCCCTAGAGATTGGAAAGCTGCCGCGGTCATCCCCCTCTTCAAAGGAGGAGACACTCTAGACCCAAACTGTTATAGACCAATATCCATCCTGCCCTGCCTTTCTAAAGTTTTCGAAAGCCAAGTTAACAAACAGATAACTGACCACTTCGAATCCCACCGTTCAGTACCTACGCTCAAGGTACTGAACGATATCATAACCGCCATCGATAAAAGACAGTACTGTGCAGCCGTCTTCATCGACCTGGCCAAGGCTTTCGACTCTGTCAATCACCGCATTCTTATTGGCAGACTCAACAGCCTTGGTTTCTCAAGTGACTGCCTTGCCTGGTTCTCTAACTACTTTGCAGACAGAGTTCAGTGTGTCAAATCGGAGGGCCTATTGTCCGATCCTCTGGCAGTCTCTATGGGAGTGCCACAGGGTTCAATTCTTGGGCCAACCCTTTTCTCTATATACATCAACGATGTCGCTCTCGCTGCTGGTGACTCTCTGATCCATCTCTACGCAGACGACACCATTCTGTATACATCTGGCCCCTCTTTGGACACTGTGTTTACTAACCTTCAAACAAGCTTCAATGCCATACAACACTCCTTCCGTGGCCTCCAACTGCTCTTAAACGCTAGTAAAACTAAGTGCATGCTTTTCTATCGAACGCTGCCAGCACCCGCCCACCGGACTATCATCACTACTCTCGACGGGTCCGAATTAGAATACGTGGACACCTACAAATACCTAGGCATCTGGTTAGACTGTAAACTCAACTTCCAGACTCACATCAACCATCTCCAATCCAAAATTAAATCCAGAATTGGCTTCCTATTTCGCAACAAAGCCTCCTTCACTCATGCTGCCAAACATGCCCTTGTAAAACTGACTATCCTACCGATCCTTGATTTCGGCGATGTCATTTACAAACTAGCCTCCAACACTCTACTTAGCAAATTGGATGTAGTCTATCACAGTGCCATCCTTTTTGTCACCAAAGCCCCATACACTACCCACCACTGCGACCTGTATGCTCTCGTTGGCTGGCCTTCATTATATATTCGTCACCAAACCCACTGGCTCCAGGTCATCTATAAGTCTTTATTAGGTAAATCCCCACCCTATCTCAGCTCACTGGTCACGATAGCAACACCCACCCGTAGCATGCGCTCCAGCAGGTATATCTCACTGGTCACCCCCAAAGCCAACACCTCCTTTGGCCGCCATTCCTTCCAGTTCGCTGCTGCCAATGACTGGAACGAATTGCAAAAATCATTGAAGCTAGAGGTTCCTATCTCCCTCAATAACTTTAAGCATCAGTTGTCAAAGCTGCTTATCGATCACTGCACCTGTATATAGCCCTTCTGTAAATAGCCCACACTACTACCTCATCCCCATATTATATTTATTTTTGTTATTTTCACAAATCTTGCACTCCAGTATATCTATTTGCACATCATAATTTGCACATCCTTCATTCCTGTGTTAATGATGATAATCTGTAATTTATTTCACCACTATGGTCTATTTATTGTCCTACCTCCTAACCTTACTGCATTTTGCACTACATTTTTGCACTCTGTATATAGATTTTCTATTGTGTTTTAGACTATGTTTGTTTAATGTGTAACTCTGTGTTGTTTTTGTCGCACTGCTTTGCTTTGTCTTGGCCAGGTCGCAGTTGCAAATGAGAACTTGTTCTCAACTGACCTACCTGGTTAAATAAAGGTGAAATAAAAAAATAAATAAAAATATTAGGCTAAAACAGAGACCTAGGCCTACACAGAGATTGGTAGGCTAAAACAGAGACCTAGGCCTACACAGAGATTGGTAGGCTAAAACAGAGACCTAGGCCTACACAGAGATTGGTAGGCTAAAACAGAGACCTAGGCCTACACAGAGATTGGTAGGCTAAAACAGAGACCTAGGCCTACACAGAGATTGGTAGGCTAAAACAGAGAATGGTAGGCTAAAACAGAGACCTAGGCCTACAGAGAATGAGGTCATTGTATTAGCTACATAGCCATATAGTAAATCAAACAGTCATTCACATCACTAGTTAAGACTAGAGGTCAGTTGTGGTAGAGAAATCAGTATTAGCTAAGTAACATAGATAATTAAGACGTCTTATCGGCAGAATATGCTTATATGATTGAACTGTTGAACACTATTAGAATGACTCCTTTCAGACTGATGTTGGTAGCTGCACTTCCTCCCTCACACGGGCCTCCCTCATCTGGGGCCTCCCTCACACGGGCCTCCCTCATCTGGGGCCCAGAGAGGTTAGAAGTCAGGCTTGTCTATAACATGTCACTGTTGCTATGCAGAATATCAGAAAGGAATATGGCAAAGGAGGTCAGAAGGAAACATTGAGTCTTTACCTATTGCAAACCATGTGAAGGGATGGCTGAGTAATGGGGAACCAATAACAATGTCTGTGCGTCAGTCACTTCCTCCTAGGAGAGGCTGTTCTTTCCTCTAGTTCAAGTAACAACAAATGTCCTAAGTTCTTAGTACTGAACAAAACAACATGTTCTTTGTATTTGGGGTCTAAGGTCTGGCACAGGATGTGTGGGGTTGGTGTCTGGAACCATTGTACGTCATCTCTGAGGTTGCACCAATCCTGACCTATCCTGTGATAGTATATAACCCAGAGGCTAACTCCACCTTGTGTGGGTACTGCGACCAGCTCCCTTGTCAATAAGTTACTTGAACAGAGATTTAGCTTAAGTATAACTCGGACTTGTGTGATAAGTTTGTCTCTCCTCATTTGATAGTATTTAAAATATCCACCACACAGTACACCTCAGACCAATGAGATCATCTTCTACCAGGCTATTCATTCATTCTGGCTCGCATGACTCAGTCTAACTTGACGGACACAGACGTGGGTGCCTGGAACAAACACACAAAACCACTGACATCAGGCAACTACAGATCAATGCACTGCAGACAACAGACTCCTGTCCTGGTTGAACAGCTCCCCGTCTGTCCTCCAGTCATGCTCTAGCCTGGTTCAAGATCTGTTTTTGCCTTCTTACTAAATGCTATGGTGGATATAACCATACAAGTGGTCAAGACAGACCAAATTGATCTAGGACCAGGTTATAATGCAACAATCTGCAGTGGAACTCTCCTCTCTTGACAAACTGCTCCAAACCAGACTAAACTAGCCCAGCTCTAGACCCCAGAGGACCAGTAACCATTATAAGTCACAGCTAAAATTACGTTGCCTACACACTGGTCATGTTGGGAACGTAATGATATAGGCCTATCCAAAGCATGTTGTCGATAAAACATGAAACTTATGTAAATGTCAAAGACCCAGAACCACCATGTGAACAAAAACTAGCTTAATGTGCAGTTTGTCTTAAACGTTTGAATATTTGTCAAATACAGCCGTGGCCAAAAGTTTTGAGAATGACAAGTATTGGTCTCCACAAAGTTTGCTGCTTCAGTGTTCTTAGATCTGTATGTCAGTAGTTACTATGGTAACACTGAAGTATAATTACAAGTATTCCATAAGTGTCAAAGGCTTTCATTGACAATGACATTCAGTTTATGCAAAAAGTCAATATTTGCAATGTTGACCCTTCTTTTTCAAGACCTCTGCAATCCGCCCTGGCATGCTGTCAATTAACTTCTGGGCCACATCCTGACTGATGGCAGGCCATTCTTGCATAATCAATGCTTGGAGTTTGTCAGAAGCTGTGAGTTTTTGTTTGTCCACCCGCCTCTTGAGGATCGACCACAAGTTCTCAATGTGATTAAGGTCTGGGGAGCAACCCCACACATGAATGGTCTCAGGATGTTTTACTGTTGGCATGACACAGGACTTGTCTTCTCCGGACAAGGTGTTTTCCGAATGGCCCAAACAATCGGAAAGGGGATTCGTCAGAGAAAATGACTCTACCCCAGTCCTCAGCAGTCCAATCCCTGTACCTTTTGCAGAATATCAGTCTGTCCCTGATGTTTTTCCTGGAGAGAAGTGGCTTCTTTGCTGCCCTTCTTGACACCAGGCCATCCTCCAAAAGTCTTCGCCTCACTGTGCGTGCAGATGCACTCACACCTGCCTGCTGCCATTCCTGATCAAGCTCTGCACTGGTGGTGCCCCGATCCCGCAGCTGAATCAACTTTAGGAGACTGTCCTGGCGCTTGCTGGACTTTCTTGGGCGCCCTGACGCAACAATTGAACCTCTCTCCTTGAAGTTCTTGATGATCCGATAAATGGTTGATTCAGGTGCAATCTTACTAGCAGCAATATCCTTGCCTGTGAAGCCCTTTTTGTGCAAAGCAATGATGACGGCACGTGTTTCCTTGCAGGTAACCATGGTTGACAGAGGAAGAACAATGATTTCAAGCACCACCCTCCTTTTAAAGCTTCCAGTCTGTTATTCTCAATCAGCATGACAGAGTGATCTCCAGCCTTGTCCTCGTCAACACTCACCAGTGTTAACGAGACAATCACTGACATGATGGCAGCTGGTCCTTTTGTGGCAGGGCTGAAATGCAGTGGAATTGTTTTTGGGGGATTAAGTTCATTTTCATGGCAAAGAGGGACTTTGCAATTAATTGCAATTCATCTGATCACTCTTCATGACATTCTGGAGTATATGCAAATGCCATCATCAACACTGAGGCAGCAAACTTTGTGGAGACCAATACTTGTGTCATTCTCAAAACTTTTGACCACGACTGTAGACACAAACCATTCATTTGTAACCCTGTTCCAACAAAATAATGTGTAAAGTGTGTTTAATGTATTACTAAATGGTTCTTGTAGCAAGAGTGATGTAGGGCTTTGTGAACCCTGGAGGAAAACAGTGAAGGACACAGAGCAGACCGTAAAGGAACAGAACTCACCCCTCAGGAAAGAAGGCATTGATGATTCGGTCTCCCAGAGGATTGATTGCCAACTCTGGGATCCGCTGGAAATCTTCCCGACTACAGAAACCAGACAGGGTGAGGAGAGAATGGAGAAGAGTTAGGAGTAAATCTATGGCAAATGGACTATAGTCCCTTAGAGTATAAGAATGTGTCCCCACATCACACACTATCAGATATCACGGATATGACACTGGATAGTGTGATGATATAACAAATTCAATGTTCATTTGGCCGTATGATTTGATTCAAACGGTGTGGCTCGCTGTGTCTTGAACGGTCAGATCGACATTGAGAGTCTGCGGGTGAGATATTCAGCCCAGGGGAGAGGACGTGGCCAAGGTGGTGTGTGTGTGTGTCTGCGGGGTGAGACATTCAGCCCAGGGGAGAGGACGTGGCTGTAATGTTGTGTCAACTGATGAATGATTAAGACAAGTCACCTTGGATTCACCAGACCGGCTTTAGCCAGGCCCAGCACCACTGTATACCGTGATGCAGCCTGGAGGTTTCGGTGAGAGGACACAGAACCCACACTGGCCATGTGTAAACAGGCAGGTAGTGCTTTACATTGTGGAGTTTACAGTTTTGTATAAATATCAGTCACATAGTGAAGTCTATTCACACTCAAGCAACTGCTGCTGTTGATATTGCAAACAGTGTTGTCAGACTAGACTGACACCCAGGTAAAACATATATGGTTCTAGACAGGGTTGGGTAGGTTACTTACTAAATGTAATCCGTTACACTTACCTGTCCAAAACTGTAACAGTAACGTCATTTATGGATTACCTAAACTCAGTAACGTAATCTGATTACATTCAGTTACTTTTAGATTACTTTCCCCTCAAGAGCCATTAGAAGAAGACTAACATGTATGTTACTGATTGAACAACATCTATTGCAGGATAAATCAATGTTAAAGTTTACATAGCTGGCTTTATATGGATGTTACATGTTACTTTATGGGTTGGTTATGTAGGCTTCTTCTAACCCATCACTTTCTACTACATATAATAATACCATTAAATTATATCTTTACATTAAAAACCAAAGTCTATCAGAATTCCAGTCATTCCAATAAATGTTCTACCCCTTGATCTTCCAGAATAGTACTCGGAAATATGAAAGTATAGATTAGCCAAATTATTACTTGAGCATGACTCCAAAACTAAGGACTTATTAGCCAGGCCTACTCTGTTTATGATGTTGTTGTCATGGAGGACTGGTTGGGCTCATTGATTCCAGTTGAAAAGGAATGGACTGAGACAAGAGCAGTGACTTCTTCCTTGCTGAGCGGCCTTTCAGGTTGTCGATATAGGACTGAAATACATCCACAAGTACACTTCCAATTGACTCAAATTATGTCAATTAGCCTAACAGAAGCTTCAAACTTTTCTGGAATTTTCCAAGCTGTTTAAAAAGGCACAGTCAACTTAGTGTATGTAAATTTCTGACCAACTGGAATTGTGATATACTGAATTATAAGTGAAATAATCTGTCTAAACAATTGTTGGAAGAATTACTTGTGTCATGCACAAAGTATATGTCCTAACAGACTTGCCAAAACTATAGTTTGTTAACATGAAATATGTGGAGTGGTTGAAGAATGAGTTTTAATGACTTCAACCTAAGTGTATGTAAACTTCCGACTTCAACTGTATCTTAAGACTGTAGCCTACTAAAGTCTATTCAGGCTCTTTCCCCGCGATCCATCAAACACATTTGGTGTGTCATCATAGTGGTCTCTGATTGGTGGTCATCATTTGGTGTGTCATCATAGTGGTCTCTGATTGGTGGTCATCATTTGGTGTGTCATCATAGTGGTCTCTGATTGGTGGTCAGACTCGCTCAGGTGGAACAAACTTAAATTAGCTCCTTTTTTTCATTATTTATTTTCCGCAAACTTCCCTTCTGAATTCAAAAGTAATCATCTAGTTTTACAAAAAGTATCTGTAATCTGATTACAATTTTTTTTTTCTGGTAATGGATTACAGTTACTGTTTTTTTTGTAATCCCTTACATGTAATCCATTACTGCCCAACCATGGTTATAGACATATTACCCAGTGGCAAATACACCACTAGTGTGTGTACTGTGGGTTATGCCGGAGCCAAGAGGAAAGCCTTTTGGCCAAGGGAGTCGTGTGTGCACAGACCGGAGGCTACAAACTTCAAAATGTGCACTCAATTTCAAAACCACACCGGCTCAGAATACACTTGCACTGCCACTTTTAAGTAGGGGAAATGGTCACTTGCCTATAAGCGATATTCACTGGCATGCAGACAGTTCCATTGCACATTACCCAGTTGGCTCTGATGATGTTACAGGAGAAGCAATGTAGGGAGGAATCATGAACCATTTATATAATACATTTATAAAAATAAAATAAAAACAGAAATACATTATTTACATAAGTATTCAGACCCTTTGCTATGAGACTCGAAATTGAGCTCAGGTGCTTCCTGTTTCCATTGATCATCCTTGAGATGTTTCTACAACTGGATTGGACCCCACCTGTTGTAAATTCAATTGATTGGACATGATTTGGAAAGGCACACACCTGTCTATATAAAATAAAAAGGTACCACAGTTGACAGTGCACGTTAGAGCAAACACCAAGCCATGAGGTCGAAGGAATTGTCCGTAAAACTCTGAGATAGGATTGTGTCGAGGCACAGATCTGGGGAAGGGCACCAAAACATTTCTGCAGCATTTAAGGTCCCAAGAACACAGTGGCCTCCATAATCCTTAAATGTAAGAAGTTTGGAACCACGAACACTGTTCTTAGATCTGTCCGCCCAGCCAAACTGAGCAAGCGGGGGAAAAGGGCCTTGGTCAGGGAGAGCTCTATGGTCTATTTTCGCTCCAGAGACTCAGTCCAGCAGTGTACCTGGTCACCCAAATGGGTCTACGGTGAAGCATGGTGGCGGCAGCATCATGATGTGGGGATGTTTTTTAGTGGCAGGTACTGGGAGACTAGTCAGGATCGAGGGAAAGATGAACGGAGCAAAGTACAGAGAGATCGTTGATGAAAACCTGCTCCAGAGTGCTCAGGACCTCAGACTGGGGTGAAGGTTCACCGTCCAACAGGACAACGACCCTAAGCACACAGCCAAGACAACGCTGGAGTGGCTTCGGGACAAGTCTCTGAATGTCTGAGTGGCCCTGCCAAAGCCCGGATTTGAACCCAATCAAACTTCTCTGGAGAGACCTGAAAATAGCTGTGCAGCAACGCTCCCCATCCAACCTGACAGAGCTTGAGAGGATCTGCAGAGAAGAATGGGAGAAACTCCCCAAATACAGGTGTGCCAAGCTTGTAGCGTCATACAGAAGAAGACTCAAGGCTGTAATCGCTGCCAAAGGTGCTTCAACAAAGTACTGATTAAAGGGTCTGAATACTTATGTAAAATGTGATCAGTTTATTTAATAAATTTGCAAACATTTCTAAAAACCAGTGTTTCCTTTGTCATTATGGGTTATTGTGTGTAGATTGAGGGAAAGCGTTTTTTAAAATCCATTTAGAATAAGGCTGTAATGTAACAAAATGTGGAAAAGGTCAAGGTCTGAATATTTTCCAAATGCACTGTATATCTGTGTGTACGTTCATGATAGTGCTGCTGTTGGGGATGGTACTGTACCTGAGTGATAGTGCTGCTGTTGGGGATGGTACTGTACCTGAGTGATAGTGCTGCTGTTGGGGATGGTACTGTACGTTCATGATAGTGCTGCTGTTGGGGATGGTACTGTACGTTCATGATAGTGCTGCTGTTGGGGATGGTACTGTACGTTCATGATAGTGCTGCTGTTGGGGATGGTACTGTACCTGAGTGATAGTGCTGCTGTTGGGGATGGTACTGTACGTTCATGATAGTGCTGCTGTTGGGGATGGTACTGTACCTGAGTGATAGTGCTGCTGTTGGGGATGGTACTGTACCTGAGTGATAGTGCTGCTGTTGGGGATGGTACTGTACGTTCATGATAGTGCTGCTGTTGGGGATGGTACTGTACCTGAGTGATAGTGCTGCTGTTGGGGATGGTACTGTACCTGAGTGATAGTGCTGCTGTTGGGGATGGTACTGTACCTGAGTGATAGTGCTGCTGTTGGGGATGGTACTGTACCTGAGTGATAGTGCTGCTGTTGGGGATGGTACTGTACCTGAGTGATAGTGCTGCTGTTGGGGATGGTACTGTACCTGAGTGATAGTGCTGCTGTTGGGGATGGTACTGTACCTGAGTGATAGTGCTGCTGTTGGGGATGGTACTGTACCTGAGTGATAGTGCTGCTGTTGGGGATGGTACTGTACCTGAGTGATAGTGCTGCTGTTGGGGATGGTACTGTACCTGAGTGATAGTGCTGCTGTTGGGGATGGTACTGTACCTGAGCGTGCCGTTCTCCCCTTTGTCCAAGCTGGTAAAGCGACTGTAGAGCCGGGTGATCTGGCTGTGGGAAACTGCAAAGAAACAGTGACAAGATTGTGGGATTATGCTTTAAATGCCACAGGTCTCACTGTACTACAACCTTTATACAAAAGACTGTAATAATATAGCATACTAGCCCTGACTTTGCTGCGAGCTACTTTGAGGAAAAATGTCCCCACTATGTGTGGTTGTCTCACCTAGATGGTGCACTAACTAAGTCGCAATGGATAAGAGCGTCTGCTGAAGTACTAGAATGTGCCTTTGAGTTGCGCAGCGGTCTAAATCACTAAATCACCAGCTATCTGTGTCACTCCTGAATACTGTGGGTTTCCGAGGACGCGCGGCTCTTGACCTTCGCCTCTACCAGTTGGATACCACGAAATTGGGGAGAAAATAAAAAAACAAAATAATTAAGTACTAAAATGTAAATGAGAAGGACTTTGATAGTTTGTCCCTTTTTCGACAGTTTGTTCATCATTTAATGTCACTAGCTAACGTTAGTCTGTTTCTTTGCTGTGATCCACTGGAATAACGTCTCTACAATAATTACATGTCTCTGCTCAGTCCACAGATCAGGTCATAACAAGGGACAGTAGAAAAACAACACCTCGCCACACTAACTAGTACTGACATAACGTACAATCAACACCAATCTAATTAGCAATAATATATAGTTAGAACAACGCGCCTTTAGAGAGAGTTTGTCAACTAACTACAGACTGCAATAAGGTTACTGAGCCAATAAAACTAGCTAGCTCTACGTTGGCTAGATAACAAGTTAGCTAGTTAAGTCATTGGTAAAAGTAGACAATTTAACTTACAGCCTGTCTCCTTTTTGATTTCTTCAATCTCCTCCTCTCTCAGTAATGTCGACGCTCTGGATCCCATTGTAAAGTCCTACGATAACAAGTTGTTTGACTGCCTCGATTAGCGTGCCGTTTCGTGCTAGCTAGCGAAATGCAGGGTACACGAAGGTAGCAAGATATCAATTTTGTAACGTGACGATGGTTTGCGATAAATCCTACTGTTGATGATATCCTTGTGATCCTTGAAATTATTCCGAGTGTGACTCTCAAACAGCCGCCCGGATCGGAGTCAGCTTGGTCTTCTGTCTTCAACCCTCCATGGAGTGTCTTAGCTGGGACTCTACACTGGGTTCCGCCTTGTGGGCGGCGCTATACGTCACGGTGGGCGGCGCCAACGTCACGGTGGGCGGCGTTAACGTCACGGTGGGCGGTGCCATACGTCACGGTGGGCGGCGTTAACGTCACGGTGGGCGGCGCCAACGTCACGGTGGGCGGCGTTAACGTCACGGTGGGCGTCGGGAAACGAGCAGAGCGCTAGTGATGGGAAGTTCGGCTCTTTTTACTGACTGATCTTTTCTACTAGACCAGTCAAAACAATTAATCTTTCGACTAATTTCGTTCATTTGAGCCAGACCAAGGATATACAAAATCCAACCGATTAACCGTTTTTAATGAAGCCAGCAACGCTGATACCAAAGTAAAAAAAAAATTTAAAGTATCACATTGGGAGAGAGAGGATCACACACATAGTTTATGTAGCAAGGTATGCTGTAAAACTCACACCATATCATACACATCATATTGGCTTCAGATGGATCAATCTGTTTTTGGTAGTAGAATAAGTCTACATATTGTGAAGTATAGGGAAAGTCAGATTTGCTCACACGCATACAGCTTGCAGCTAGGTCTACTACCGTACAGCTCACACACATAGCATGCATATCAATGTATTTAGGCATGATCATACTGACCTGAAGTATTGCTTAGCATTTTTTTTGTAGTTCACATCACAGTCACTGGAAATATGGAGAAGGGAAAGGGTAGGCTCAGTTAATCTGATTTTGTTAATCTAAACGCAAATAATTAATCTATGTGATTGACAGTATACAGGTATTTTGCATGTTGACTAACCAATCGCAGTGAAATTAGATTAAATCTAGACATGATCAGTTTCATATTTCAAGTAAAATTTGTAATAAGTAGATTGGCTTGATAGCGGCATTGAAGTTGTTGGTTGGCTAGCAAGCGAAATTTGACGTTACACATCTGTCACTTTTGGGGAAAACTGTCCCAGTCACTTGGTAGCTAGCTATCGTTAGTTCAAATAAAGCAAAATGATGTACTGATATTGTAAACTATAAAGTGCAATTGTAAACTATAAAGTATATACCCACCACAGTGATGTCGTATATTACAATGTCGTACAATGACGTATATTTAAATAATTGATGAGGTCCCAGGCTGCTGGTTCTCGATTGAACGTGGACGCGCATCGGATATTCCTTGCGCTTTGAAAGCCACGCCCATCGTCATGTACGGCACCGCCCACCGGGCCAAAACAAACATGGATATACTGACAAGTCTCTCCGCCCTAATAATGAGTGTCGTTTCCCACAAAGCGGCACGACGGGCTAGCTCCACTTATCCTTTCTTTGGATTGATCACATTATTCTCATCCTTCTTTAATATTCGATGAGGGTTCCTGACGACAACCGCCTGTATTAAATGGAGAGAGATGCTATGTTACTAGCCTCATGTCAGGAATATGCATAGGCATCTCAAGACAACTCCAATATAAAGTGTTTTTTCTCAAAGTTTCCTGGATGTCGCGTATCCTACTTATATCAGTACACTCGTAACAACTTATGCATTACGAAACTTATTTTCGATCACGTAGCAAATAAGCCATAACTTTTAGTTGTTGACCAAGTTCAACACTCATTGACCTCCATACAAACACTATTTTCTTGGTGGGCGAAACAACGACCAAACGCCACCTGCTGGAGAGAGACAGATTTTCCGCCGAGTCGGGCCTCTTACCGCAAGAAACGCCATAACTCAGAATGCAACACTACTTATTGCCACAGGATGGCAGTATAGTTACCATACACCAGGGGATGGCAACTATACTGAACAAAAATAGAAACGCAACATGAAGTGTTGGTTCCATGTTTCATAAGCTGAAATAATACCCCTGTCCAGTCATTTGAAATCCATAGATTAGGGCCTAATGAATTTATTTAAATAGACTGATTTCCTTATATGAACTGTAACTCAGTAAAATCTTTAAAATTGTTGCATGTTGCATTTACAATTTTGTTCAGTATAGATTCAGCAGCGGACGATTTTATTTAGCGCAGATGGTCTGGGGCTAGAACATAATTATATTAATTTGTACACTGCAAATGAACCTCAACTAAAAAATACATTATATTTGAAAATAGCAATTTGATTACATTGAGACACAATCACATACAGTAGCATTATTTTTTTATTTGTGATAGTACTTGAGAATTTTACTAAAAACTTTGAGGGGCCAAAGAAAACCACCCGAGTGCCAGTGTTGCCAACTCCTGCCATACACCATTTTCATTAGGAAGGGAAAGAGGAAACAGAATAGTATCCCATTCACAATATAATATTCTTTATTGACCAACAAACTGTAGATTGTTATACAATTGTATGTACAGAACCAGTAAACGTTTGGACACACCTACTCATTCAAGGGTTTTTCTTAAATTTTTACTATTTTCTACATTGTAGAATAATAGTGAAGACATCAAAACTATGAAATAACACATATGGAATCATGTAATAACCAAAAAAGTGTTAAACAAATCTAAATATATTTTATATTTGAGATTCTTCAAAGTAGCCACCCTTTGCCTTGACATCTTTGTTTATTCTTGGCATGCTTTTCTAACAGTCTTCAAGGAGTTCCCACATATGCTGAGCACTTGTTGGCTGATTTTCCTTCACTCTGTGGTCCAACTCATCCCAAACCATCCCAATTGGGTTGAGGTCGGGTGATTGTGGAGGCCAGGTCATCTGATGCAGCACTCAATCACTCTCCTTCTTGGTCAAATAGCCCTTACACAGCCTGGAGGTGTGTTGGGTCATTGTCTTGTTGAAAAACAAATGATAGTCCCACTAAGCGCAAACCAGATGGGATGGCGTATCGCTGCAGAATGCTGTGGTAGCCATGCTGGTTAAGTGTGCCTTGAATTCTAAATAAATCACAGTGTCACCAGCAAAGCAGCCCCACACCATCACACCTCCTCCTCCATGCTTCATGGTGAACCACACATGCAGAGATTATGTTTTCACCTACTCTGCGTCTCACAAAGACATGGCGGTCGGCACCAAAAATCTCAAATTTGGACTCATCCGACCAAAGGAGAGTTTCTTTGCAGCAATTCGACCATGAAGGCCTGATTCATCCAGTCGCTCTGAACAGTTGATGTTGAGATGTGTCTGTTACTTAAATCTCTATTAAGCATTTACAGTGCCTTGCAAAAGTGTTCATCCCCCTTGGCGCTTTTCCTATTTTGTTGCATTACAACCTGTAATTAAAATTTCATGTAATGGACATACACAAAATAGTCCAAACTTGTGAAATGAAAAAAATAGCTTGTTTCAAAAAATTCTAAAAAATAAAAAACTGAAAAGTGGTGCGTGCATGTATTCACCCCCTCTAATACGAAGCCCCTAAATAAGATCTGGTGCAACCAATTACCTTCAGAAGTCACATAATTAGTTAAATAAAGTCTACCTGTGTGCAATCTAAGTGTCACATGATCTGTCACATGATCTCAGTATATATACACCTGTTCTGAAAGGCCCCAGAGTCTGCAACACCACTAAGCAAGCGTCACCATGAAGACCAAGGAGCTCCAAACAGGTCAGGGACAATGTTGTGGAGAAGTACAGATCAAGTGCTTAGGGTCTGTGCTGACCAACTGTGTGGAATACTCCAGCGTCTTTTCAACCTTAGCCTGAGCCTAGAAAGGGTCCCTGTGCTGTGGAAAACATCCTGCCTCGTCCCAGTGCCCAAGAAGGCACACCCCACTGTCCTGAATGACTTACGACCTGTAGCGCTAACATCCCACATCATGATGAGCCTGGAAAGGTTAGTCCTCGCTCACCTCAGACCCCTGGTGTGTACATCAATGGACCCCCTGCAGTTTGCATACCAGCGCAACATCGGGGTGGATGATGCAATCATCTACCTTCTGCAGAGAGCCTACTCTCACCTGGACAACGCAGGTTGCACTGTGAGGGTTATGTTTTTTGACTTCTCCAGTGCCTTCAATACCATTCAGCCCCTGCTACTGGGTGAGAAGATGAGGAGGATGAAAGTGGAAGCACCCTTAGTCTCCTGGGTCACGGACTACCTGACCGGTAGGCCACAATTTGTGCAACTACAGAGCTGTGTGTCAGAACGGGCAGTTAGCAACACAGGGGCCCCCCAGGGAACGGTCCTGTCCCCCTTCCTGTTCACCCTCTACACCTCAGACTTCAGATATAACTCTGAAACATGCCACCTACAGAAGTTCTCGGATGACTCTGCTATTGTAGGGTGCATCAGGGGTGGGCAGGAGGAGGAGTACAGGAGCACAATCAGTGACTTTGTGTTGTGGTGTGAGCAGAACCACCTTCAGCTCAACATCAGCAAAACAAAGGAGATGGTGGTGGACTTCAGGAGAACCAAGGCACAACTGACTGCAGTCCCTATACAGGGGATGGATGTGGAAATGGTTGGGTCATACAAGTTCCTGGGAGTCCATATGGACAACAGGCTGGAATGGGCTGGCAACACCGGGGCCCTGTACAAAAAGGGCCAGAGCCGACTCTACTTTCTGAGGAGGCTCAGGTCCTTCAACGTGTGCAGTAAACTACTGCATACCTTCTACCATCTTTTTTTGCAGTGGTGTGCTGGGGAGCAAACATCAAAGCCGGTGATGCTTCTCGGGTAAATAAGCTGATCAGGAAGGCTAGCTCTGTCCTGGGGATGAGCCTTGACACTCTAGAGGAGGTGGCGGAGAGACGGATCCTGGCCAAACTGCTGGCCATCATGGACAACGTCACCCACCCTCTGCACGCTATGGTTATGACGCAGAGGAGCACTTTCAGTCACAGACTGATCCCACCACGGTGTGCCAGAGAGCTCTACAGGAGGTCCTTCCTGCCGGCGGCTATTAGACTATATAATGCCTCACCGGGGTGCCGTGCCGTCGGCAACATAGATCTGGAACTGTTGGGGTGCTAGGACCTAGTTTAACAATTATGCATCCATCCGTGAGTAACTCTGGTCCGTCAGCACTCATTCACTCAGGACCTATTTATTCATACAGTTCTGTATATACATACTCATGTACAGTTGTTATATCATATCACGTGCAATATTGCTAGTAATTCTTGGACCTAACTTACGTAGGCATTCACTCAGGAATGCATATTAGTATCCTGTCAGTTGCACCTTTTCTCATTGCTTTTAGTATATCGAATGTGCAATACGTGCAGTTGTCTGTAATTAAACCCTGCGCACTAAGGACTGTATTTTAAGGGAATTACTATTATTACCCCAAATGATATCATACACACATTTAGCTATTTAAGTATATCTTCCTGTCATTTACCTGTACAGTTTGTGTAACCACGCAAGTATTCACTTATCTGTAAATATAACTGTATACCTAACTGTACAGCTAATTTAACCATGCAAAATTTTCACTTACCTGTTCATTTACCCAGTCTGTCTATTAAGTAAACTATTATTACCCTCGCTCATATCATACGCATTTTTAGCTACTGAAGTATTTCTCTGCCATCGACCTGTATAGTATAGTTAACCATCCAACATCCACCAATGTATAGTGTACATATTCAGCCAACCACTCATACTATGCTATGTCTTTTTTATAGCTTTTATTTTTTTGCACTCCAGATATTGTATTCCTATACTTTTTCATACTGCCGCTCTATGTATCATGTATCGTGTATCTGTCTTTTGTGTACTTTCGTTGTGGCATTTTGCACCTGCCCTGTGTTTTGTTGTAGCTGCTTGACAATGAAATTTCCCCCTCGGGGATCAATAAAGTACCTATCTATCTATCTATCTATCTATCTATCTATCTATCTATCTATCTATCTATCTATCTATCTATCTATCTATCTATCTATCTATCTATCTATCTATCTATCTATCTATCTATCTATCTATCTATCTATCTATCTATCTATCTATCTATCTATCTATCTATCTATCTATCTATCTATCTATCTATCTATCTATCTATCAAGGTTGGGTTATTAAAAAAAGATCAGAAACTTTGAACATCCCACAAAGCACCATTAAATCCATTATTAAAGAATGGAAAGAATATGGCAACACAACAAACCTGCCAAGAGAGGGCCGCCCACCAAAACTCACAGACCAGGCAAGGAGGGCATTAATCAGAGAGGCAACAAAGAGACCAAAGATAACCCTGGAGGAGCTGCAAATCTCCACAGCGGAGATTGGAGTATCTGTCCATAGGACCACTTTAAGCCGTACACTCCACAGAGCTGGGCTTTATGGAAGAGTGGCCAGAAAAAAAAAAAGCAAACACGTTTGGTGTTCGCCTAAAGGCATGTGGGAGACTCCCCAAACATATGGAAGAAGGTACTCTGGTCAGGTGAGACACAAATTTAGCTTTTTGGCCATCAAGGAAAACGCTATGTCTGGGGCAAACCCAACACCTCTCATCACCCCAAGAACACCTTGTTGTTTTTCATCGGCAGGGACTGGGAAACTGGTCAGAATTGAAGGAATGATGGATGGCGCTAAATACAGGGAAATTCTTGAGGGAAACCTGTTTCAGTCTTCCAGAGATTTGAGACTGGGACGGAGGTTCACCTTCCAGCAGGACAATGACCCTAAGCATACTGCTAAAGCAACACTCAAGTGGTTTAAGGGGAAACATTTAAATGTCTTGGAATGGCCTAGTCAAAGCCCTGACCTCAATCCAATTGAGAATCTGTGGTATGACTTAAAGATTGCTGAACACCAGCGGAACCCATCCAACTTGAAGGAGCTGCAGCAGTTTTGCCTTGAAGAATGGGCAGAAATCCCAGTGGCTAGATGTGCCAAGCTTATAGAGACAAACCCCAAGAGACTCGCAGCTGTAATTGCTGCAAAAGGTGGCTCTACAAAGTATTGGTTTTGGGGGGTGAATAGTTATAAACGCTCAAGTTCTGTTTTTATTTGTCTTATTTCTTGTTTGTTTCACAATAAAAAATATTTTGCATCTTCAAAGTGGTGTAAATCAATGTGTAAATCAAATGATACAAACCCCCCAAAATCAATTTTAATTGTAAGGCAACAAAATAGGAAAAATGCCAAGGGGGATGAATACTTTCGCAAGCCACTGTATTTGGGCTGCAATTTCTGAGGCTGGTAACTCTAATGAAAGTATCCTCTGCAGCAGAGGTAAATCTGTGTCTTCCTTTCCTGTGGCGGTCCTCATGAGAGCCAGTTTCATCAGTGTTTTGCGACTGCACTTGACGAAACTTTCGAAGTTCTTGACATTTTCCGGGATTGACTGACCTTCATGTCTTAAAGTAATGATGGAGTGTTGTTTCTCTCTGCTTGTTTGTGCTGTTCTTGACATAATATGAACTTGGTCTTTTACCAAATAGGGCTATCATCTGTATACCACCCCTACCTTGTCACAACACAACTGATTGGCTCAAACAAAGCTGTCAAAGGCAAAAGGTGGCTACTTTGAAGAATCGCAAATATAAAATATATTTTGATTTGTTTAACACTTTTTTGGTTACTACATGATTCCATATGTGTTATTTAATAGTTTTGATGACATCACTATTATTCTACAATGTAGAAAATAGTAAAAATAAAGAAAAACCCTTGAATGAGTAGGTGTGTCCAAACTTTTGACTGGTACTGTATTTCATGAACTTCAGAAAGCTATTTAGCTGAGCCCCCATACAACGGACAGATGTTCCAAACAAAAAAAGACAACCATTAACAATCCTTTTTTCTTAAGAGAGTGTTGATGGTTAACAAAACAATGACACATCTGGTCTGTGTGTGTGGACAGAGCCTTCAGAACACACATCTGGTCTGTGTGTGTAGACACAGAGCCTTCAGAACACACATCTGGTCTGTGTGTGTGGACAGAGCCTTCAGAACATACATGTGGTCTGTGTGTGTGGACAGAGCCTTCAGAACACACATCTGGTATGTCTGTGTAGACACAGCCTTCAGAACACACATCTAGTCTGTGTGTGTAGACACAGAGCCTTCAGAACACACATCTGGTCTGTGTGTGTAGACACAGAGCCTTCAGAACACACATCTGGTCTGTGTGTGTAGACACAGAGCCTTCAGAACACACATCTGGTCTGTGTGTGTAGACACAGAGCCTTCAGAACACACATCTGGTCTGTGTGTGTAGACACAGAGCCTTCAGAACACACATCTGGTCTGTGTGTGTAGACACAGAGCATTCAGAACACACATCTGGTCTGTGTGTGTAGACACAGAGCCTTCAGAACACACATCTGGTCTGTGTGTGTAGACACAGAGCCTTCAGAACACATATCTGGTCTGTGTGTGTAGACACAGAGCCTTCAGAACACACATCTGGTCTGTGTGTGTAGACACAGAGCCTTCAGAACACACATCTGGTCTGTGTGTGTAGACACAGAGCCTTCAGAAAGTATTCACACAACCTTTTTCATTTTGTTGTGTAACAAAGTGACAAAATTGATTTAATAGTCATTTTTTGTCAACGATCTACATTAATATGTCTTGATTATTAACTCGGCCACTCAGGAACATTCACTGTTTTCTTGGTCAGCAACTCCAGTGTATATATATACAGTGGGGAGAACAAGTATTTGATACACTGCCGATTTTGCAGGTTTTCCTACTTACAAAGCATGTAGAGGTCTGTTATTTCTATCATAGGTACACTTCAACTGTGAGAGACGGAATCTAAAACAAAAATCCAGAAAATCACATTGTATGATCTTTAAATAATTAATTTGCATTTTATTGCATGACATAAGTATTTGATCACCTACCAACCAGTAAGAATTCCGGCTCTCACAGACCTGTTCGTTTTTCTTTAAGAAGCCCTCCTGTTCTCCACTCATTACCTGTATTAACTGCACCTGTTTGAACTCATTACCTGTATAAAAGACACCTGTCCACACACTCAATCAAACAGACTCCAACCTCTCCACAATGGCCAAGACCAGAGAGCTGTGTAAGGACATCAGGGATAAAATTGTAGACCTGCACAAGGCTGGGATGGGCTACAGGACAATAGGCAAGCAGCTTGGTGAGAAGGCAACAACTGTTGGCGCAATTATTAGAAAATGGAAGAAGTTCAAGATGACGGTCAATCTCCCTCGGTCTGGGGCACCATGCAAGATCTCACCTCGTGGGACATCAATGATCATGAGGAAGGTGAGGGATCAGCCCAGAACTACACGGCAGGACCTGGTCAATGACCTGAAGAGAGCTGGGACCACAGTCTCAAAGAAAACCATTAGTAACACACTACGCCGTCATGGATTAAAATCCTGCAGCGCACGCAAGGTCCCCCTGCTCAAGCCAGCGCATGTCCAGGCCCGTCTGAAGTTTGCCAATGACCATCTGGATGATCCAGAGGAGGAATGGGAGAAGGTCATGTGGTCTGATGAGACAAAAATAGAGCTTTTTGGTCTAAACTCCACTCGCTGTGTTTGGAGGAAGAAGAAGGATGAGTACAACCCCAAGAACACCATCCCAACCGTGAAGCATGGAGGTGGAAACATCATTCTTTGGGGATGCTTTTCTGCAAAGGGGACAGGACGACTGCACCGTATTGAGGGGAGGATGGATGGGGCCATGTATCGCGAGATCTTGGCCAACAACCTCCTTCCCTCAGTAAGAGCATTGAAGATGGGTCGTGGCTGGGTCTTCCAGCATGACAACGACCCGAAACACACAGCCAGGGCAACTAAGGAGTGGCTCCGTAAGAAGCATCTCAAGGTCCTGGAGTGGCCTAGCCAGTCTCCAGACCTGAACCCAATAGAAAATCTTTGGAGGGAGCTGAAAGTCCGTATTGCCCAGCGACAGCCCCGAAACCTCAAGGATCTGGAGAAGGTCTGTATGGAGGAGTGGGCCAAAATCCCTGCTGCAGTGTGTGCAAACCTGGTCAAGAACTACAGGAAACGTATGATCTCTGTAATTGCAAACAAAGGTTTCTGTACCAAATATTAAGTTCTGCTTTTCTGATGTATCAAATACTTATGTCATACAATAAAATGCAAATAAATTACTTAAAAATCATACAATGTGATTTTCTGGATTTTTGTTTTAGATTCCGTCACTCACAGTTGAAGAGTACCTATGATCAAAATTACAGACTTCTACATGCTTTGTAAGTGGGAAAACCTGCAAAATTGGCAGTGTATCAAATACTTGTTCTCCCCACTGTATGTGGCCTTGTGTTTTAGTTATTGTCCTGCTGAAAGGTGAATTAATCTCCCAGTGTCTGGTGGAAAGCAGACTGAACCAGGTTTTCCTCTAGGATTGTTCCTGCACTTAGCTCAATTCTGTTTATTTTTTATCCTGAAAAACTCCCCAGTCCTTAACGATTACATGCATACCCATAACATGATGCAGCCACCACTATACATGCAAATATGGAGAGTTGTACTGTGATGTATTGGATTTGCCTCAAACATAACACTTTCTCTTCAGGACAAAAAGTTAATTTCTTTGCCACATTATTTGCAGTATTACTTTAGTGCCTTGTTGCAAACAGGATGCATGTTTTGAAATATTTTTACTCTGTACAGGCTTCCTTCTTTTCACTCTGTCTATTAAGTTAGTATTGTGGAGTAACTACATTGCTGTTGATCCATCTTCAGTTTTCTCCTCACAGCCATTAAACTCTGTAACTGTTTTAATATCACCATTGGCCTCATGGTGAAATCCCTGAGTGGTTTCCTTCCTCTCTGGCAACTGAGTTAGGAAGGACGCCTGTATCTTTGTAGTGACTGGGTGTATTGATACACCATCCAAAGTTTAATCAATAACTTCACCATGCTCAAAGGGATATTATAATGCTTCTTATAAAAATGTTTACCTATCTACAAATAGGTGCCCTTCTTTGCGAGGCATTGGAAAACCTCCCTGGTCTTTGTGGTTGAACCTGTGTTTGAAATTCACTGCTCGACTGAGGGACCTTACAGATAATTGTATGAGTGGAGTACAGCGATGAGGTAATCATTCAAAAATCATGTTAAACACTTTTATTTCACACAGAGTCCATGCAAATTATTATGTGACTTGTTAAGCAAATGTTTACGCCTGAACTTATTTAGTCTTGCCATAACAAATAGTTTGAATACTTATTGACTCGAGACATTTCAGCTTCTCATTTTTAATTAATTTGTAAACATAAAAAAAAACATACTACTTTCTGAAGGCACTGTATATACATACGGAGTGTACAAAAAATGAAGGACATCTTCCTAACATTGAGTTGCAGCACCTCCCACTTTGGTCCTCAGAACAGCCTCCATTCATCAGGGCATGGACTCTACAGGGTGTCCAAATCATTCCACAGGGATGCTGGCCCATGTTGACTCCAATGCTTCCCACAGTTGTGTCAAGTTAGCTGGCTGTCCTTTGGGTGGTGGACCATTCTTGATACACACAGGAAACTGTTGAGGGTAAAAAACTCAGCAGCATTGCAGTTCTTGACACAAACCGGTGCGCCTGGCACCTACTACCATACCTTGTTCAATGGCACTAAAATCTTTTGTCTTGCCCATTCACCCTCAATGGCACACATACACAATCCGTCTCAATTGTATCAAAGCTTAAAATTCCTTCTTTAACCTGTCCTCTCCACTTCATCTATTCTGATTGAAGTGGATTAAAGGGATCATAGCTTTCACCTGGATTTACCTGGTCAGTCGATGTCATGGAAAGAACAGATGTCCTTAATGTTTTGTACAGTCAGTGTATATGTGTGTTCTATATTGTTTGTAAAGTCAGTAATTTCTGGACAATCTAAGAGTCAGAAACACAAGACACGTATGAACATCGTCAGTTTTATTTGTCAATTTCCAAGAGTAAACATTGTAAACAAAATGATTGAAGTTTGCTATTGCTACTCCTGCAGTCTACTTCTCAAAGCCTTAGTCCTCCACTGCATGCCCCTCTCTCCCTTCTACATACCTAAACTGTGTTCTGCCCTATGTGGCATCTTATACAGCCAGTCATACATAAACTTAAGCAACCATCAGCTTAGATTTTCACTATTGCATTTGATAATATACAGTGGCTAGATGTCTAACATGTAAATAGAATCCATTTGATAATACACAGTGGCTAGATGTCTAACATGTAAATAGAATCCATTTGATAATACACAGTGGCTAGATGTCTAACATGTAAATAGAATCCATTCTATTTCTATGGTCTGTACCTTTCCTCAGCAAAACCAGGTATAGTAGCGACACCATTTAACTCTAAAATAATCCTACTATGACAAATTACTCCCAACATAAGATGAATCATTATTTGACTCTGGCAATATCTTGATTAAACATGAACTAGATATGACACAGCGAGGGTAGGCCAGATGGAGAACCCGTATGGTGCACAGAGGGGGTAGACTAGATGGAGAGACAGTATGGTGCACAGAGGGGGTAGACTAGATGGAGAGACAGTATGGTGCACAGAGGGGGTAGACTAGATGGAGACAGTATGGTGCACAGAGGGGGTAGACTAGATGGAGAGACAGTATGGTAATTCATATTATACAACAGGTGGTTTGGAATTCATTGTTAGAGTCTGTCCTGCCCATGATATACTAGACAACATACACATGCAGCTAGTTTGCTGTCTTTCCAGGTTGTCTGTAGTGATTGTGTTAGCTGTGTAGTTGGCTATCTAGCAAGAGTAGAAGAGCCTCCATAGCAACTATTGTTGTTTGCCATAGCAACCTGCGACGTTCTGGAACTATCAATCAGCGTTTGGGTAGTTTTGCTTTACATGCCAGTCAATACGAATAGAACTAACGACCAGAGAACGCCCTGACAACCAGCATTAGTGAATGTAGCATTACACTTGGATGTTTGGAAAATAATCTTGATTTTTAATGCTGGTAACCTGTTGTATAAAAGCAATAATATACTGGAGTCCATGTGTTATGACATTTTTATCATGGTTGTGGTGGTCCACAAAAGTCCTTTACAGTATCAAGGTTTTAGTTCAACATCCCTGTGACAAAACAGTAACCTGAGCCTTTGCAGGAGTATGTATGGTGGTTGTCTTGACAGTATATGACGCTGTAGGATTCAACCTCCCAAGAACAAACCCAGTTACAGGTCAGTCACGGTCTGGGGTGAACTTTTCCCTAGGTTCAGATCTAGGATCAGCTACCCTTTCCCAATCCTAACCATTAGTGGAGAAAACACTAAACTGACCCATGATCAGCATCTAGGGGCAACTTCACCCTACTGTCATTCAGTCACAGTTCTGAAAACAGGCCCATGTTGGCGTATAGCAGAGCCAACACCCAAGCAGTAGTGGAGGGTATACGCAGGTATACCCACTTATTTCAGTGGGCATTGTGGATACGCACTTCTTAATCCCCATGATGCTTACCAAAGTAGTGCAGGTATCTATTTATTCACATTTTAGGTGTCTATCACAATGTGCACACGGCCTACGCGCAAATGTTTGGTGCAGGAAACCACCATTTAAAATGTGCACCGAAATGTTTGAAAGAGGGGAGAGCTAAAGATGCAACAACTACCATGGGTTGATAAAATGACTAAGATCATTTGAATCAAGGTAAGACATGCCTCATAATATTAAGTAAAATGTCCAGGTATCAAAGAATGAAGGAACAGGAAAAATATAGTGATGCTAATGTCAGGCCTAACCGTCCCTCTGGTAGATGGAAAGGCTTTCCCAAAAACCGTTCTGAATACAATGTTAACTACCTTTTCTTTGGTGGTGGTATCTGAAACCTGTGAATTTCTGAGTCATTTGACAGCCTAATTGATCCGTTTCAACAGTAGGCCTACCATTAGCCTACTGGCACAGTTTGGGTTGGCCTGACTGTGAAAGACCAATATGGGATGAATCATGTTTCCTTGACTGGGAGGGCCAATTGACAACTGTTTTGCAAAATTAGAGTATAGACACTCATTCTGGCACCACTGAAGCAAATTTCATACAAATCAGAGCAGTAAAACATTTCTCATTAAAAAAATTAAAAAAAACACCCAAAGTGACACAATAAATCATAAAAACAGATTTTAAAAATGCCTCAATAAAACCGGGGAAAAAAAGTTTAAAATCAAACGTTTTAGAAAAAGTGTTATAGCAGTGTGAAAACAGAATAGATTCTTTGTCAAAACTTGATTCCTTGTCAGTGCAAAGAGAAGACTCATCGTCGTCTCAGACCCTCCTGTCTGGAGGCACAGGAACCTGATCCAAGGTGGGCGATCAGGAAGATCCATCTAGTTGAAATGACACACTCTCTCCATCGCCATCAGGATACTGAGGAGGCAGACAAAATGACATGATTAGTCTATGGAAGCAGCTAACAGGAAACTAAATAATGTGTTTTGTCAACTGTGCATTAGAGCCACTTTTGTGTTTATTTAATAACTTGTCTTGACATTGATAGTGTTTAGGTAGAAGGTATGAAGAGGGAGATATGGTCTACAGTCCAAATGGCACCCTATCGGAGGTAATGCAGGGGCCAATGGCCAGATCAATAAATATATGGATAGATCTAGTGGTTTTGCGCAGAAACATTAAGAACACCTGCTCTTTCCATGACAGACTGACCAGGTGAATCTAGGTGAAAAATATGACCCCTTATTGAAGTCACTTGTTATATCCACTTCAAAGCAGGGTGTAGATGAAGGGGAGGAGACAGGTTAAAGAAGGAGCTTTACAGAAACATGGCTGAATGATAACATCCCCATAGAGAATGTAACTAATCAGCGGTTTCCAGACCATCAGAGTGGAGAGGGATAGCGTTTCTTCCGGTAAGTGTAAGGAAGCTGGCTTTATTAGTTAACAACAGATGGTGTAATCCGAGCCATATTACTGTTAAGCAACAGTTTTGTAGCCCGGACATTGAGCTGTTAGCCGTTAACCTGAGACCCTACTATTTGCAGAGGGAATTCACGGCGGCCATTGCTGTTATTGTTTACATCCCGCCCTCCGTTGACGCAAACACAGCGTGTGACGTCATCCACTATCGCAAGGTTACAGACAGCGCATCCCAGTGATTTATTTGCCATTTCGGGGGATTTTAACCATGCATCTCTCTTCAACGCTGCCCACGTTCAAACAGTTTGTGAAGTGCCCAACCATGCAAATATGTTGGGGGTATGATATAACATGCTAACCTCCCCGGTTATTGTAATGGTGAAAGGTTAGCATGTCTTGGGGGTATGATATCACATGCTGGGTGCTACCGTCCTCCATCAGCACCGGCCTGTACCCTACCTGCCCTAAGCTCTCTCTTGGCTCCTTACACTAATTTGTCCTGCTAGGTGACCTAAACTGGGACATGCTTAAAACCACCTGACCAAGTCCAAAAAACAATGGGTCTCCCTAAATCTTTCTCAGATTATTACCAATCCCACAAGGTTTGACTCCAAACACCCAGAAAAGGCTATTCTCCGATGTTATCCTCACAAATAATCCTGATAGGTATCAGTCTTGTGTTTTCTGTAATGACCTTAGTGATCACTGTTTCGTAATGGCTGCTCAGTGAAACGACCTGTCCTGATTTGTCATAGACTCTTGGTAAAAAAACTTTAAATGAGCAAGCCTTCCGTCATGACCTGGCTTCTGTCTAATTGGTATAGAATAAGCTTGATACCTTCTGTTGAAGACACTTAGACCTTCTTTTTTGATATTCTCAGTGGTATTGTTAACAAACACGCCCCCATAAAGAAAATGAGAATTAAAAAAAACTGGTTCAGCCCCTGGTTAGACCGTGATCTTGCAGAGTTACGCGTAGTCAGGCTGACTGGCTCTCCTTCAGGCAAAAGATTAATAAGTGCAGTCAGGCTATCCGGAAGGCCAAAGTTAGTTCAGGGATGCAAACTGGTGATAACTGGTGACATGCAGTAAATCCCTGCTAGGGGGAAATGCAGGGTTTAACTAATTAAACTAAGAATGTGATCTACATGATCCGTCTCTGTGTGGAAAATAAAGTGGTTCATGTGAACAAACAGCTAAAAAATTTAAAGAAAGCAATAATGTTATTTGTTGTCTAGACTTTACTGCAAATGACACTCAAGTCTTGAGAAAAAGCAATACACTAATATAGCAGTTAGTGATGACAGCCTTTATAATAGAACACTTGTGACCAAACATCTAAATATTGGACTTGGGAGAAAGTAGAAATAGAATGAAACAACCAGTTATTCTATTTTTGCTCTATTATATTGGCCTCTATAGTAGACATCGATCAGGTGAACAAGGCTACATTATTACCACATTGTACACTTTGTCTGTGGACATCTGTTCTACAATGTGCCAGCAGAGCATGATACCCTTTGTTGGCATAATTGATCTCTTTCAGGCAGAGAGTACACCTGGCAAACCCCTTTATATCCACTGTATTGAAAAAGTGAGTAAGTGTGTGGTGTTCCTTTCACCTCTATAGTGGGATCCATCTTAAGCCAGCTCCAGCTCCACTTGATCCCTGAATCCACTTGTTTAACAAGCAATGCCTCATTTTCACCTAATTCTCTGGTTCTAAAAATTAACAACATACTGTAGAGGGAAAACACAGATTGCCAGGGTCCAGTAAGCAACGAACGCTTTATAACTTGAGGAACAGCAAGGAGTCTTAACATTACCAGTTAATTCTATAGCGAATTGGTTAGGTTACTAACGTTAGCTCATCTAATGTTGTAACGTTGGCTGTCGGACTTTATTAGCCAGCTAATTTTCAAACCATAAACTCAATTATTTGATCCGTTAAGTTGGCTAATGTTGCTCAACATTTCTCTGGCTAGCTAACGGAGAATTCGATCCATCTAGCAAGATCCTTAATGCTAATAATACTTGTTCCACTACACTTTCTCCCTCAGCTCAAACTTTACAAATGCCAGTTGTTCTTCGGTTACAGCTCATTAAGTACTCTTCATCACCTTCTCACCCCAGTCTCCGTGGTCAGACTTCTCACTAACCTCTTCGTTACCGCTCAGGAGAAGCGCTGCTCTAACCGACAAACCACCTCTCTACTCTCTGCTGTCCAGAGCGCGCTGTTTCCATAGAGACAGCTGCAACTTCTCTTCAGTCGCATGCTGCATTCTGTTATGTGAATGATTGTCTGAGCCTTGATACAGCCAGTATTGCTCAAAACACGCGTCACTCGTTCGTGTACAGACAGTAGTGATCCAAAGATGTTCTTTACCATTCAGCCATCAGATTTACCACCAATGCTCCTTATAGGACACATCACTGCACTCTATACTTCTCTGTAAACTGGTCATCTCTGTATACCCGTCACAAGACCCACTGGTTGATGCTTATTTATAAAACCCTCTTAGGCCTCACTCCCCCCTATCTGAGATATCTACTGCAGCCCTCATCCTCCACATACAACACCCGTTCTGCCAGTCACATTCTGTTAAAGGTCCCCAAAGCACACACATCCCTGGGTCGCTTGTCTTTTCAGTTTGCTGCAGCTAGCGACTGGAACGAGCTGCAACAAACACTCAAACTGGACAGTTTTATCTCAATCTCTTCATTCAAAGACTCAATCATGGACACTCTTACTGACAGTTGTGGCTGCTTTGCATGATGTATTGTCATCTCTACCTTCTTGCCCTTTGTGCTGTTTCTGTGCCCAATAATGTTTGTACCATGTTTTGTGTTGCTACCATGTTGTTGTCATGTTGTCGTCTTAGGTATCTTTATGTAGTGTTGGCTCTCTTGTTGTGATATACGTTTTGTCCTATATTTTTATTTGATTTATTTATATTTTTAATCCCATCCCTGCAGGAGGCCTTTACGTAGGCCGTCATTGTAAATAAGAATTTGCTCTTAACTGACTTGTCTAGTTAAATAAAGGTTAAATACATTTAAAAGATATAAGCTTTAAAGCTGCAGTGTTCTCTTCCTCATGGCAAAATGTGTAGAATTGCAGGAAATGTGCAAAAATGCCTGATGCCAAGAGATGGGCACTACTTTTGACCAAAGACCCACAGGCCTCTGGTCAAAGGTAGTGCACTATATATAGGGAGACATTTGGGACTCATGAGACTGGTACAGTACCTGTCTGTTGGGAATCCTCCCTCACACAGGTTGACCAGGGCATACAGGTGCCGCAGAGCATATTCATACTGAAACAAGAACAAACACCAGAAATTACAGTAGACCGTTTCAAGTGGAATGTATTAAATCAACTGACTAATTAATGTCAACTAGAAACAGTAATCTGGGGACAGACCCTGAAGTGATGGTGCATCTGACTTGCGTATTCAATGGGTCAATACTTTCATTGTATCTGTCACTTTTCAAATAAATTATTGAAATTAAATAAATGACAGTTCTGGGCTGGGGCAGTGCCATAGTTGGGGTTCCATGGGCTGATCTAGGTTGAGTTCCTGTGAAGTGACAACTGGATGTAGAAAGGGTTTATAAATACATTAGACAGACAGGCCTGTACCTGGATGGTGTGCCAGACAGAAAGAGAGACAGGCCTGTACCTGGGTGGTGTGCCAGACAGAGAGAGAGAGACAGGCCTGTACCTGGGTGGTGTGCCAGACAGAGAGAGAGAGACAGGCCTGTACCTGGGTGGTGTGCCAGACAGAGAGAGAGAGACAGGCCTGTACCTGGGTGGTGTGCCAGACAGAGAGAGAGAGACAGGCCTGTACCTGGGTGGTGTGCCAGACAGAGAGAGAGAGACAGGCCTGTACCTGGGTGGTGTGCCAGACAGAGAGAGAGAGACAGGCCTGTACCTGGGTGGTGTGCCAGACAGAGAGAGAGACAGGCCTGTACCTGGGTGGTGTGCCAGACAGAGAGAGAGACAGGCCTGTACCTGGGTGGTGTGCCAGTTGAAGCATTGTTTCTTGTAGTGTCTGACAGCAGCCTTGTAGCACTGGTGCTGGGTCAGATCCAGCTTGGCACTCAGAACCTTCTGGGTCATGGTCTCATCTCCCGTCACCTTCTCTACCACCTTGCGCATGGTCTGTCCCAGCAGCTCACGCACCTAGTGGAAAATCAGAACAGTTCTCAAAGGACCTTCCTTTGATAAAGGAAGGTCCTTCTGATAAAGCACCTTCTGATAAAGTCTGGGTCATGTTTATTAGGCACACACCGGAACAGAGCAAAATGGAGAGGTACCATCTGAACTTCATTGAGGAACACTTGTTTTCGGTGTGCACAAATGAATAAATCACAGGTACATTAGAAAAAAAATATATATAATTTCCTGTCCGTTACATTGAGGTGTGAGTTGATCTGGCTGAGGTATTTCCTGGCTGCAGTGATGTCATTGGTGCTCATCAGCTTCCTCTTTAGGATGGCCAGGGGTACGTCAGGGCTAGGTGTGAGGTCTGGGTCCGCTACGGGCTGCAGGGTCATGGGGGGGGCAGGCTGGGCATTTGCCTTGGCATTACCTTGGAAGGCCATAACCTTCATATGGGCCAGAGTCTGGGGAACAGACAAACACGTTACCGTCTCGTTTATTAAACATCTATTGGAACAAATAAACATTGGCTATCTGATCAGAAGTGAGGAAGTCTGGAATGCGAGGTTTGTTAACTATTTAAGACAAACTTTTAGATCTAAATCTTGGTAGATTAAGCATTTCACTATAACATGTGAATCCCTCACCTTGTTTCCAAACTGCATGACGTGGCTGGTGTTTGTGTGGCTCCTGACGGTCTTGAACTGTTTAATCAGTGTCTCTTTGGTCAGGTCCTCCTGGACAACAGTCAGGGAGAGACATTACATAGAGAAATTATCATGAGTGGCTAGGGATGCTCTGACCCTATTTTGAGCCAAACACATTGGAGTAACAGCTATATAATTTTTTACAGAAATACAATCAGTAAAGACTTGGTTAATCGAGGACACTGTTCAACAACAGTCTTGTTTCCATGTGCATTTTCTCCTTTTTCTAAGGAATCAGAAGTTGTGTTGTGACATGTGAAGGAGCACCACGTCTTCCATCCAGTTAACAGTGTACCAGTCTGACCACAGTCTTCCTTCCAGTTAACAGTATACCAGTCTGACCACAGTCTTCCATCCAGTTAACAGTGTACCAGTCTGACCACAGTCTTCCATCCAGTTAACAGTGTACCAGT